>CM068367.1:227767526-228367526 GCA_034769895.1 Magicicada septendecula | reverse complement strand
TTTCGACGGTGACTAAAACTGCCTATAAATTCAATAATACACTTATACGAGTGTATACGTAGATATAAGCTCGTTTATGTGCGAGCTACATATATACGTACACATTTTTATGTACGTACGATTCCGTGAGTTTGTTATTTGAAATTTTTATAATACATCGCCATCATCATTACCAACAGCAGCACTCACTCCCCACTGCTGAGCGAATATTTAATCCAGTTATTGTCCTGGGTTTTCTCTCCTGAGCTAGTCTTGCTCAGATCACTCACTATTGGTAACCAAATTGTCCATCCATAGTGCAACGGGCCGTCATCTATTGTTTACGAGTATCGGTCGTGCATTCGTAGAGTGCGGTTATAAGTTTGTGCTCCGTTATCTCTTGTGTTATTGTTTTGTTATGTTTATGAATATAGTTTATCATCTTAGTTTAACATTTATCTAATCTGTATATACTGTGTCTGTTTAGACTTCCAGCGCGTGCGTGCGCTGTGTGTGTGTGATTGTGTGTTAATGTGTGTCCAACTTGTCAACATACAATAATGAATTATCAGCAACCAGGCCTGTCAACTAACGTTGAACCTGTTCCTACAGTCCACTCAGGAACTTCAGTACCTCCAATGTCGCAAAATGCCCCTCAATCCTATAACAGTCAACAGCCAGGCAGAAATGTTAATGTTGATTTCACACAACACGGATCCCACAGCTGGCAGATGGTGAAAAAACGAAAAAGAAGTCGTCAATCTTCAGAAAACACATCTGCAACACACACTCAGCTTAATGACCACAATAGATTTACGGTGTTACCTATAGATGACCCTGATGACGTCCAACCTACTCAAGTCTTAGCTCAGCCGAAAGTACCTAGACCTCCTCCTGTATACCTTCATGGTATCGTCAATTACAGTGAAATGATCAATAATCTTACAGCAATTTTGGAATCAGAACAGTACAGTACTAAATCGTTCGACGACAATACGGTGAAAATCAACACTTTTGCACCTGATTCTTACAGAAAATTAATTCGTCACCTCGAGGACGAAAAAATTATTTACCATACTTATCAAATTAAAGACCAGCGAGCATACCGGGTTGTCATAAGAAACATTCATCCTAGCATCGGTGTACACTTTATTAAAGAAGCACTAAAAGAAAAAGGACACTCGGTCAGAAACATAATCAACGTTCGACACAGAGTCGAGAAAACACCCCTCCCTCTCTTCTTTGTTGATCTTGAACCTGCAGCAAACAATAAACAAATATATAGCCTAAGGTCTTTAGGTAACATGCAGATTGCTGTAGAACCACCTCGGAGAAATAACTTTATCATACAGTGCACTCGTTGTCAGTCATACGGTCACAGTAAGACGTATTGTAGGAAACCTTTCCAGTGTGTCAAGTGCGGAGGTGAACACAACTCCGCAACTTGTTCCAAATCTAAGGATACACCAGCCACATGTGCATTATGTGATGGTCCTCATACAGCTAATTATAAGGGCTGTGAAGTTTATCAAAACCTGCAGGCCAGAAAAAGCCCCGTACGAAACTCCACACCTAGGAGAACCCCTTCAACGTTTAGGACTATGAACACGGAACAGAACATGAATACCCGTAACGTCTCTTCTCCTACTTACGCTCAAATTGCAGGACTACCGCAACACTCAGAATCATCGCCCCCTTACGACAGCAATCTCAAACAGACAGCAAATGAGGACATCACTCTTTCACACTTCCTGACAAAATTCGAGACTATGTTCAGTCAACTCATGCAGCAAAATAGCGTCATGCTTAATCTCCTTACAACACTTGTCAATAAACTTTCTAATTAATAATGAATAACAATTACAGGATTGGATTATGGAACGCCAATGGACTCTCTCAACGCACCCTAGAACTCAAAGCTTTTCTTCTTGAAAACAGATTAGACGTAATGCTTATATCTGAGACACACTTCACAGACAGAAGCCATATTAGGATTCCAGGCTTTACTGTTTATGATACCCAACATCCGGACGGGACAGCTCGTGGCGGAACCGCTCTGTTAATCCGAAACAATATAAAACATTATCTCTTCTCTAACGTCAAAACTGCTCACCTACAGGCGACCAACGTTTTAATTGAAGATCAAAGAGGCCCTCTAATTGTTTCTGCAGTCTACTGTCCCCCAAAACACAGAATCAATGAAACTGACTTCAGCTCTTTTCTTGGAACTCTTGGAGCACGTTTTTTGGTGGGAGGTGACTTTAACGCAAAACACCCGCAATGGGGTTCGAGATTAGCTAATCCAAGAGGTAGAATTTTATATAACGTCATTAGACAAGAATCCCTGTCCTTTCTGTCCACTGGTCAACCAACCTATTGGCCTTCTGACACAAATAAAATACCTGACCTAATTGATTTCTTCTTAATACGAGGCTTGTCTCATAAATACTACAAAGTTGAATCTTGCCTTGATTTGTCCTCTGACCACACTCCAATTATTGCCACTATTAGCAATACTATAATTGAGTCTGAAAGTCTACCAACACTCACAAATCGTCTTACTGACTGGGATTACTTTAGAGAGCTTGTAAATTATAATATCTCGCTAGAACTGCCACTCCACACGCCTGCTGAATTGGATGCGGCTGTAAATTCTCTCACCAGTACTTTTCAAAAATCAGCCTGGGAAGCTACACCTTGCAATACAGCGAAGAATAAGCACTTGAACCTTCCTCTGGTTGTCCGGAAGAAATTAGCTGAGAAGCGTAAATTGCGACGAATTTGGCAGCATACTCATCATCCGGATGATAAAAGAAAGTGGAATTCCGCGGCCAGACAACTTAAACGATTGCTGGAAAATCTAAAGAATGAAGGGATTCAGGATTATCTAGAAAATCTGTCACCAAATGAAAGTACTGATTATTCTCTGTGGAAGGCTACTAAACGATTAAAAAGGCCACTATTACAAATACCACCAATACATAAACCAGATGGTAGCTGGGCGCGCAGCAATACAGAGAAATCCCAGGTTTTTGCCGAACATTTGGTCAACGTTTTTCAACCTGAATCCAGCAAGAACGTCTCTTTCGATGAAGAGGTACAAAGATACTTACACTCCCCGCTCCAAATGACTCTACCTATTAAGCCTTTTAAAGTTAAGGAAATCAAGGAAATAATCCTGTATAATTTGAAAAGTAAAAAGGCTCCCGGCATTGATTTGCTATCGGGGAAAGTTCTAAAGGAGCTGCCTCACAAAGGCATTGTACTAATAACATACATTTTCAATGCCATACTCAGACTCGAATACTTTCCTCTTCTCTGGAAATCGGCTCAAGTTGTCATGGTCTTAAAACCTGGTAAAAACCCTCAAGAGCCCTCTTCTTATCGACCCATAAGCCTTCTACCGATACTTGGTAAGATCTTTGAAAAGCTGTTTGTAAAACGACTTATGCCAACAATTGTAGAAAACAACCTAATTCCGGATCACCAATTTGGTTTTCGAGAAAAGCACTCTACGGTAGATCAAATACACAGACTAACAAATGTTATCAATAAATCGCTGGAATCGAAGATGTTGTGCTCAGGTGTGTTTCTCGACGTTTCCCAGGCATTTGACAGTCTGGCATCTTGGACTCTTATATAAAATAAAGAAAAATCTGCCACATAATTGTTACCGTATCTTACATTCCTACTTAGTGGGCAGAGTGTTTCAAGTCAAGTACTCCGATGCTACTTCTCCTCTATTACCAGTGGGGTCGGGTGTTCCGCAGGGTAGTGTCCTGGGTCCTCTGCTCTACCTCCTGTTCACCTCGGACTTACCGTCAGCAAGTGAAACCAC
Source organism: Magicicada septendecula (assembly GCA_034769895.1). Taxonomy (NCBI): domain Eukaryota; kingdom Metazoa; phylum Arthropoda; class Insecta; order Hemiptera; family Cicadidae; genus Magicicada; species Magicicada septendecula. The sequence continues at coordinate 228,363,709 of CM068367.1, read as the reverse complement.
TGTTGCTACCTACGCCGATGACACAGCGATCCTAGCGACACACTCCGATCCCTCAATAGCATCTCTTATACTACAAGAATCATTAAACAGCGTTCAGTTATGGCTTGATAATTGGCGCATAAAAATCAATTCATCGAAGTCAGTCCACGTTACCTTCACCACACGTAAGGCAAACTGCCCTCCAGTCACAATTAACGGTCAACCAGTACCGCAAGCTGAAAGTGCTAAGTACCTTGGGATGCATCTGGACAGGAGACTAACATGGAAAAAACATATAATATCTAAGAAGCTTCAACTTAATCACAAGGTCAGAAACATCTATTGGCTTATAGGCAGAAAATCACGGTTAAGTCTCGTCAACAAACTCTTGATCTATAAAGCCGAGCTTAAACCGGTATGGACTTATGGTATACAACTTTGGGGTACTGCAAGTACAAGTAATATTGAGATTATCCAGCGCTTTCAGTCCAAAACACTTAGATCAATAGTCGACGCTCCTTGGTTTGTCTCAAATAACTCTATACACCCCGACCTCAAAGTTTCAACCGTGAAAGAAGAAATCATGCGCCTCTGCAGGACTCACATCTCCAAACTAGAACAGCATCCCAACCACCTGGCAATTAACTTGTTAGACAACAGTGAAGATATTTATAGACTAAAAAGACACAAACTATTAGACTTACCATTCAGGTTTAACTCATAATGTATTCTCTGTATTTTCTGTATTGTACTGTCTGTGATATCTGTTCTGTATGTTTTTGTATTCGTGTCATTCATACGTGTTAATGTCAACCTGTATATGTGCCTTATGGGCCCAGTGTTTAATGTTTGAACTTATTGTATCATGCCAGCAGGAAGTGATAGTGACTTTTGTTCATTTGTTTACATGTTTTTATCATTTAATTTTGTATTTTGTTACCTCTTTAATCTATTATCAAAACAAGAAGAGCTGTCAATGGTCAGCTCTTCATAATCCTGTGTGTGTTGTCAGCCAATTTGTTAAATGTTCGCTCAGTCGAACAGCTTACAGATCTCCAATAAATTAAAAAAAAAAAAAATCTATTGTTTACGTCTATGTTTGCGAAGGGAGTTCTTTATAAAGTATTACAAGTTAATAAAATACAGGTCCAAAGTTGTTTACAAATAGGTTAAATAAAACGTTTGTTTTCCACGGATTCTTTTTTTTTGTAACATGATTTTCGCATTATCATATTTATGATGGCCATGCCATTCCCTCATGTTAATGAAAACCTGTCTTGCATACTTGAACCTCAAGGAAGTCGTAACAAAATTTCGCGATGCCCAACTACAGCTGAGCCAAAGGCACGTATTCTATTTCAGAATGAATTACGAAGGCCATTCGGTCTCTGCAGTGGGTGTAAGCATGCACTCTGTTAAAATAAACACTGGAAAACTCTTAGCCTAGTAGTAACATTACCATTTGTTAATGTTCACTATTTAAGTCTCTTTCAAGAAAGTCGTAGATGTCATGAAATAGGGTTACTTAAATAAATCTTAACAGTTGGTACTACAATAATTATTAGTGTTTTCATGAGTAACCTGATTTCAGTTTTGCGCTGACAGCACAGGAAATTTCTGTAATGGATGAAGAAGAGTCTTAAGAATATCGAAAGATTAATTACTGAGTGGTGGCGCTCACTAAGTGAAACGTGCATTCCAAAACAACCCACTAATTGTGAATACCTATGTTGTCCCAGTTTACCTTCATTAATCCTACTGCTGCTGGCGCTACATCTGATGCATGGACCGCCTCTTCTAATTTTATGTACAATTTTAATTATGTTTATTCTCCGAGCGAATTACACAATTACACAATTGTGTTTGTTCTCTTCTTTGCTGCATTCCAAAGCAGAAATAATGCAATTACCAAATGATTAGTTTGTTTATTGTAATTAAGGCGAAATTATTTATAACAAGACTAAAGTCGGATTGGGATGCAGTGATAAAACTTGTTACTAATGTAACTTGTAACTCTAGTTTTTACTTCCATATTCCTTAAGGAATGGAAGTATGGTGATGGCAAAAAAAATCGTGTTCGAGATTATTGCAGATTCTGATTGTACTACACTCAAAACATGAAAAAAAGTCGTTTTCCGAAAAGTGTCTGTGTGTGTCTGTCTGTCTATCTGTGTGTGTGTCTGTAGATTTTTTTCTATGGCAAACGATAACTGCCGCAAATTCAAACAGAATCAAATAATTTTTTGCATACAACCCTGACTTGTAGAGTACTCACGACCTATTGTTTTTGGTGAAGATCGGTTGAGGGAAAGGGGTAGTTTACCTGCAACGGTTTTTTTTTATCAAGGGAAATTTTTTTTTGGCAAACGATAACAGCCGCAAATTCAAACAGAATCAAATAATGTTTCGCATACAGCCCTGAATTGTAGAGTTCTCAAGACCTGTTGTTTTTGGTGAAGATCGGTTAAGGGAAAGGGGTAGTTTACCTGTAACGTTTTATGTTTTAACAAGGGTATTTCCTATGGCAAAAGATAACAGCCGCAAATTCAAACAGACTCAAAAGATTATTTGCATACAGCCCTAGATTGCAGAGTTCTCAAGACCTATTGTTTTTGGTGAAGATCGGTTAAGGGAAAGGGGTAGTTTACCTGCAGCGTTTTTTTATCAAGGGTATTTTCTATGGCAAACGATAACAGCCGCAAATTCAAACAGAATCAAATAATTTTCTGCATACAGCCCTGATTTGTAGAGTACTCAAGACCTATTGTTTTTGGTGAAGATCGGTTGAGGGAAAGGGGTAGTTTACCGGCAACGTTTTTTATCAAGCGTATTTTCTATGGCAAACGATAACTGCCGCAAATTCAAACAGAATCAAATAATTTTACCTGCAACCTTTTACGTTTTAACAAGAGTAAAGTACTTGAAAATTCATTTAAACTTTTTCAAACAATGGTAATTGTTGAAAATAAAATAATTTTGTTGCCAGGCAATAAAATTATAATTTTTTCATTTTAATGTAAATCTGTACATAGTATAAAGTAAAGTCGGTCCGTTTTCTCTCTGTGTTTGAAATAGCTAAACTCAGGAAGTACTGAACGGATTTTATTCAAGTTTTCGCCAATAGATAGAGTGTCTATCGAGGAACATTTATGTGTATAATTAATACATATATGTTGTACATTAGCTTAGTTATCACGGTTTATGTCAAGTAAGTGGTATAGTTTACATCTTATATATAAAAATGAATGTTTCTTTGTTTGTCCCGTATGCGTTCCTATACCATTCATCCGATTGCGATGAAACTTCGGTGAGTTGTTGTGCGCACGTCCGCGAAGGTTTCTTCCACATCTCCTCCTAAACCACTGTACCGATTTCAACCAAACTTGGCACAAATATTTTATGCAACGGGAGAACCAACATAGGACAAGTGTTTTTTCGATGGGGTTCTTTTGGGGGTTCTTTGGGGTCTTCCACATCGCCTCCTAAACCACTGGACCGATTTCAACCAAACTTGGCACAAATATTTTACGCAAAGGGAGAACCAACATAGGACAAGTGTTTTTTCGATACGATCCTTTGGGGGGTCCTTTGGGGTCTTCCACGTCTCCACCTAAACCATTGGACCGATTTCAACCAAACTTGGCACAAATATTTTACGCAACGGGAGAACCAATATAGGACAGGTGTTTTTTCGATACGATCCTCTGGGGGGTCCTTTGCGGTCTTAAAAAACTATTAGATCTGGTTACTATGGCAACCCAATAGAATAGATTCTGCTCTAAATATATTATCGCATTAAATTGAAGACCACGCGAACGAAGTTGTGGCCAACAGCTATTTATTTTTAAGAATCCTACTTTAATTAAACTTTATTAATTAAACTAACATTTTCATTACGTACAACGTGAAACTCCGTAGCGGAGCACGGGTATTCTGCTAGTCATGTATAAGAGAAAATATATCGTGCGTGGCAGGCAAGCATATCTCAGTTATGTACTGTTCACGTTTCCATTTTATTATTATCACTACCGCAATAAAAAGGCAGGGAAGACACACACACACACACACACACACACACACACAATTCGCGTTATTTCTGGCCTCATTCATGTTTATTTTCTTACATTTGCACGGTTTTTAAATGGAAAGTGCCGAACCCATACCAACATAACGCATGCAAGCCGAAAAAGTGTCCAGCGTGAATAGCAATTTGCTTCTTGTGGATCGCTGGGCAGTGTAACTGCACGTGTTTACAGAGGAACGATTCATAGACAGACTTTTCGTCTTTAGGGAATGAACCCTCTGCAAGATGTTGAGGGTCCATGAGTGACTTCGGAGCGCTCCTTCTTTTCCGCGTGTTTGTTCTGTGAAACGTACACTGTAGATTCGCAGATTTATTCTAAGCAACGCTCAATAGGAAATGTTGAAAATTTTTGTCCACGGTGAACCCTCATACACACTAAACCTGCTCTGATGTTTTAATTACGGACATCATAATATTCAAATTTTGGAAACTTGAGCACTACTTAATGGAGATCAATCATTAACTTATACAAGCCATTAATTTTATGCATATTTTTTATATATATGTGTACAACGTTATCGGCAACAAAGAAGTAGTTTTTGTTACAATTCCTTCCCGGGATATTTGGCCGTAGTCCAATGTTTTCTACAAAACCAGACGTTTCGGCAATGCCATTGACTTCCATCATCAGAGTGAAAATCGAGTGCGATAACGTGAGGTGGTATATGTTAGTGACCACAGTACTGTGGTTAAGGCTGAAGCAGTAAGTAGAAAGAAGTAGTTTCTATGGTAATATTTCATTTCGAAAATGATTTTAAAAATAAATCTTAGAATATGGAAGTCATGTATGGTTCTCCATACCGATATTTAGTCATCCTTAGCACAAAAAGCCAATTACCCTAAACACATAATTTATTTAATATTTATAAATTCTTTACCTCAAGATGTTTTATTCTCTTATTTGGTACATGTTTCGGGAAGCGTATTGTTCCCATCCTCAGCCTTCCTGATTTTATATCTTGTGGAGTATTTGTGTTTTGGTTGGTTGTTTTTATGGTTTCCTGTTGGTTTTTGTTATACTGGTCTTATTGTGTGTGATTGTGGTGTATATATTAGCTTTTTGAATATTTTCGATGTTGAGTGATCTGAAAATTGTGTCATGTTTTGTACTGATTTGTAATTGTTCAGAAATTATCTGTTTTGTGTTTGTATATTTGTAAATTTTCCCATATGTTTATTATGATGCTTTATGGTGTGTTATGGTGTAGTAGTATGTGTTTTATTAGTGTCATGTTGGTTATGTCTGGGAATTAATCACCTGTATTTATTGCATGTGTAGCCTAATTAGATTTATACATTTCTGCTTTTTTTAGGCGTTTAGATGTTCAAAATAACGGGTTTTTAGTTGTTGTTTTTTTTTGTCCTATGTAACATTCATTGCAATCTTGGCATTAAATTTTGTATATACCATTGGTTGTTGTATTATTATTGTTGTGTGGGTTACTTAGTTTTTGTAAATTATTTTTATTAGTTTTGTATGCTATTGTAATGTTTATGTTTTTAAATAGTTTTGTATAAATAATACAAAACAATAACACCACCATATAATACGAAAAAGCAACAGGAAACCATAACAACAACCAACCAAAACACAAATACTCCACAAGACATAAAATCAGGAAGGCTGGGGATGGGAACAATACGCTTCCCGAAACATGTACCAAATACGGGAATAAAACAGCTTGAGGTAAAGAATTTATAAATATTAAATAAATTATATATGCATCAAGTAATAAACTGTAGCAAAAAAAGTTTGAACACATATTATAGTAGACTTGATTCTTGTAAGCTCAATTATACCCTATTTTGGCCTCACATTTCTAAGCACACTGGAGACCACAAAGTTAAGATCTTATCTGAATTTTTCAACTTTCTTATCGTTGATGCCCAGCACATTACATTTAAGTCTCCTTTTGTTTGATCATGAAAATATGCGTGGTATTAATCGACTGCTTATTTTCAAGTTTTATTTGTATTTACTTTTTGAGCACCAAAATATCGCCATTTTTCTACGAAAATATCAGCTATTTTATCTGTGTTAGCAGTCTTCATAACAACTTTCAGTCTCTGCAATTTCATGTACATAGCAGAGAAGCAACAAAATACGACAAAGTTACGTAAATATTGTTTTAAAACCACGTGAACCATAACGAAGAAACACAGTATTCTAAAGTTGTATCCAAAACTAAAGTTAGTTTAACTTGGAAGCTATTCTTGTTATATATTTAGTTCACGACGATTAAATAAAATTTCATATGATGTTTCATAGTTATTTACAAAAATAATGCCAAATAATTTATGTTCAGACGTTAGTTTTGTTTTTTAACAAAGATTTGTTAACGGCACAACACTAAGGATCATAAGTTTTACAAATTCTTAGTTCCCGTGAACCGGCGCCTCACCTAACTGGCGACACAAGGCTCGTAATTCACTCCTAGTTTCAAACTGCCGTCTTCCAAACTACACAAGCAGTTAGTTGTACGAAAAGTAAATAACGAAACATAAAGATAAAAGTTGCAGTGAATTTTCACATACGCTACTTTAAAATTATCGATCATACGACAGACATGGTGACTATGTACATAAATGTATGCCATACAGAATGACAAGTCAACTGGATTAATGTCTTGTGGTAAGTTTACTGAGGGCAACAACTTCGCATGGCCATATATCATGTGGCATTATAATAAATATTATACCATAATCATTATTTTCATTTGTGGCAGGTACCGCAAGGATCGGAATCTTATTCAAGTAAAATAAATCACTACAAGCAAGAGAAATCGTTAATCCATTAATCACATTCGTCTTATAAAATTTTCCTATATCAACCAAAACGTGCTACGGCCAATAGATAAATACAGTCACTAGATGATAAATAACAATGTCGTAACATAATTTAACAATTATAACACTGAACACATACATTATCATCACATTCACATGTCTGTAAAACAATTCGTAGAAATTACCACCTAAACCACGTCCGCTCTGTGTTTATAAGGATGCCAACAGTGTTAACAAACTCGTGCCAAATAAAACATTAGATTTATTTATTTGATCTTACTAGACCAGGTTAGAACCGTCATGGTGAACCACAACTCTGCATAACTCTGGAGATTACCGGTTAGTGGCGCAGTAGTGACTAACTAATTAGTTGCATATGTGATATTACTGTGCATCAACCTACATGTACGCCTATTTTTTAATGTGTGTAGAACAATAAACAAGCTTATGATAGATGCGCGTGCACACACACGCTCCCTCGCAACTCGCACATGGCATAGAGATGCAAGCCCTTTTACTTAAGTTTTGTTTCACATCGGTGACGACCAGAGAATTGATGAAATAGAAGGAAAAAATGTTTAAACAAACTGGTATCTCTCTATGATGTACTTCGTAAACATTTTTGAGTCCAGTATACAATGTCGAAAATCATTCTAAAGTTTTTTGCAAAGGACTGATATTTACCGAATCGTAGTTATTTTCCATAAAAACACCAGCAGGCGCTAGTGTGGAACGCAAAGCCTCTGTACTGTGTCAGTACGCAAACGCGAAGCGTAACGGGGTTCTCAGAACAGTTTAGTGTCCATGCGATACGAATATTAAATTATTGTTTATAGCGTTTACCATTTATTGATTAGATCATTAATGCTGTAAACTGTGAATAGTTTTTGTTGTAGTATATTTGTGAATATGTAATATTTTGTAATACGTAATATGAATAGTAATACATTTCTGAACACTTATTACGTATCAAGTTTAATTTTAGTTAAGCAAATGTATATAACTAGTATTTACATAGTAACACAAGTTTTACTATCTGTTATGATTTTATTTCCCCATAAAATTACCAAAACGCAATATACGTAACATTTATGTAAAGTGTGATGGGGTAACTCAGTGACATTACATGGCATTCATTGTTCGTGTTGTGCTGCAGTTTGAGCTTAAGTTCCTGTTAATTTAACCCCGCCTACCTACTGAGGGACAAAACAACGGTCTGGATGAAATTAGCGAACCTCAGTCAGTAACAACGCAACATCCAAACGTAAACAAACATAATCCACCTCCCAGTTCAACTAGTCACTACGCGCGATTAAAGGCAACTGGTTTCTCTGTGACAGCGGTGTGAAGTGAGTTGTACTACGGTTAGAAGGCGCAAGAGAGAGAAGATTACTGATGAAGATAACGACGCCATGATAATAGTGGTGATAATGATAAAAACGAAGTCAAATTTAATATTTTAATATTAAGTGCGTTCTTTTTAATCTTTTATGTCACACTTACATTATTTACAACGTTATAGGCCCACTAACAAGGTCAGTAATTTAACACTATTTCACTGAAACTAGTTCATATAGTGCAGAAAATATTAAATCGTATGCGCATGTAGATTGATGTTTGTGTTCAGTTATTCAACATGGTTTTATCTCTCAATATTAAATATGTTAAATTAGCAGGTCTATATTGATTGGAATTTCAGCAGTGAACAATTTTATTCATGTATTCCAATTACGTTGCATTCCTATTCCAACGGCTAATTCATATTCAGGTAATGTAACAAGAAGACAAGGTGTGATGAATACGGATCCTGGAGTATCTTAGGCCTACTTGATAATTTACATTTGAATATAAATTGCTTCCTTGAACGACGCGACACAATAATCTGTTTTCATGTAAATTTATGGCATGTATCGACTGTATATTAACAATTATAACAGGATAATTGTGAATGCTAATTGCAAACCCGAAACTGAATTGTACGGAACGATAACTTAAAAAAGTAAAATATCTATTTGATGTCGGAGCGATAAGTTGAAAAGTAAAATATCTATTTGATGTCACTTCATTTAACTCAGCTATCCACTTGTGACCTATCAACTTAAAAAAAAATATAATATGCTTAAAAAATATCTTCTTTTTAATATTTTAACAAACCATCCCAGCAATACTATTGATTAAATTTAATAAGTATTATTACCTTTCATTTTTTTAGATTTAAACTCTAATCTTTGTTAATCTTTGTCATCAGAGCGATACATAATTGCTGTGATTAAATGTCCATTATATAATTATGATCTGTAAACTTACAATAATCACTCTTTAAAATATTGCAACTTTTTTGTTCATATAGAAAATTATTTATGTTATACGTTACTTGTATATTAAACATTATTTAGATAGTTATCAAATAAATTTTCAATTCAACATACTTACATGTCCAGGTATTGACAAATTTGTCTACTTAACCGATTCATTGATTTTATTTTTACATTAAACATTATGATACGTAATATTTAACTACAAATGCATTCATAAATATGATTATTAATATCCATATATTTTAATATTATGGAAGAGCCCGTACTGTGTATTCGCATTCGTACAGTTGTGTTAATGCGCATGCTAATAAGAGTCTCTCAAAGGAAAATATAAAAAATAAATCGTGTTGATGGCTTTCTGTAACACACGCTCGTTCGTGAAAATTTAAAGTATACAGGAGGGGTGAAAACAGATGACAGTTTTACTGCCATACAATTTGTTTTTCAATTTCGCAGATTGGTAACCCCTCCCTCCCTACCTCGTAGCAGCATATAGATTTCGTTGGTATTTCAGCTTGTAAAATCTTGGTCCCATTTCGTAAAGCTGTTACGCCGATACTTTATTTACTTGGAATTACCAACGCGAAAGACAAAACAAAACCCCAATAAATGTATTTTGTAACAGGATTTAATGTTAAACAGATTTTCGAAAAAGTGACATAGTGTTTGATCCATGTTATCGCATGTTAGAAATATTTTGTTCTCACTATGATGACACTTGACACAAACAGCACCTAAAGGCTACTGAATAATGTCTGTCCTAATAAACTACAATGACCTTGAAAACAAAGTAACCCAATAGAACGTAATCGATTTAAACAAATATCTCGCATCACATCTCAGGCGTCATTTCCCGAATCCTACAATTACAGCCGTAACAGTTGTTCCAAACATCAAGTTACGGCATTCATAGTGCAAATCCTAAGAGACGGGAACTCTAAACATAAAACCCCTGGTCCTCCAAGTTGGGGGTTGGGCGTAGGGTTAACAACCCACCCCATAAAAAAATCTTGTTATGAAACCTAAAGAAAATGAAAACCCGGACAGATTAATGGAAGTGAGACTGGATCGTGGAAAAGGGACAAAGATGTTAAACTTGCGACGTGGAACTTGCGTTCCTTATACAGACCTGGAGCCTTGAAGATATTGACAGGAGAGGTTCTCAAATATAAGATAGATGTTTTGGCTATGCAGGAGATGAGGTGGACTGGCACTGGAATCATGGATCGAAGGGACTACTCGGTGTATTACAGCTGTCAGAGCCGGAACCATGTGCTTGGAACTGGCTTCTTGGTAAGCCGTAGAATGAAATAAAACATCATTGATTTTAAACCTCTTACACCTAGAATGTGTAAAATAAGACTCAGGGAACCTTTTTTTTTAATTATACTATAATAAACGTACATGCCTCAACTGATGATAAGCCTGAGGAGGAGAAAGATGACTTTTATGACTTGCTGGAGAATGCGTATGCCAGCAGCCCTAGACATGACATTAAAATAATCATAGGTGACTTAAATGCCAAAGTAGGAAGCAGCCATGCTTGTAGTAATATAGGAAAGTATAGTTTACACTCTGAACACTCAGACAATGGTTTCAGACTGTTGAACTTCGCAGTTGGTCAAAATATGATCATAGGAGGGACTTTCTTCGATCACAAAGACATACATAAGGTCACATGGTCCTCTCCAGATGGGAGAACGGTCAATCAAATAGATCATGTCCTATTGGATGGCCGCCATAAGTCAGAATTACAAGATGTTAGAGTTTACAGAAGTGCCAACATGGATAGCGATCACTATATCCTGGTTGCGAAACTGAGAGCTAGAATCTCCAATAATAGAAATTAAAAAGGAATAAAGACTGTTAGATACAATACAGAAATACTAAAGGAAGAAGAAATAAAACGGAGGTTCGAGTAAGTTACTAATGAGAAAATTAGACAGTGGAGAATTGAATGCCGTGAGGAACAAGATATAGAAAACCACAGGCTTAATCTAAAAAACATATTAGTGACCACGGAAGAAGAAAGCATTGGTTTGAAGAAGAGACGTGAGAGAGATGAGTGATTTGATAAGGAGTGTGAAGAGTCAACTGAATTCAAAAACAAGACATACCAATTAATGATCCAAAAGAAATGCACTAGGGCTGTTCAAGAGGAATACAGGAAAGCCAGGCGGATGGAAAAGAAGATTCATAGAGGAAAAAAGAGGGAGTATATGATGAGACAGATAAAAAAGATAGAGGAATATAAGAGTAAAAGGCTGAGCCGAGATATGTACAGGAAGGTGAATGATATGAGACAGGAATTTCAGCCTAGAACAAATGCCTGTAGGGATAATAATGGTGGCCTTGTGAGTGAGTGATTACTGCTGGCGTAATCAGGAGATGGACAGAACACTTCGAAGAGCTGCTGGGCTTAGTTAGGGAGGCTGCAATGGAGGCATCTGAGGATGAAGAGGAAGCAGGAAAATTCGAGAATGATAGAGAGGAGTTGGTGCCATCCTATGACGAGGTGTATGAAGCTCTAGAAAAGCTTAAAAATAACAAGGCAGCAGGTTCCCATGGTTTACCAGGGGGACTATTAAAGAGCGCAGGTGGAGATTTCATAAAGGAATTTGCCCATCTCATAGAGCGAATATGGCTAGAGGAGGTAATGCCTGATGAGTGGAACAATGGGGTGGTGTGTTTAATACATAAAAAGGGTGATCGCTCGTAAAAATTATAGGGGCATCTCTCTACTTAATACAGCATATAAGGTATTGTCCAACATCATATTTTCTAGGCTCCTTCCCTACGCTGAGGAAAACATAAAAGAATATCAATGTGGATTCACTAGGAATAGGTCAACAACAGACCAAATATTTACACTAAGGTAAATCCTGGAAAAAACGTTGGAATATGGAGTAGTCACTCACCATCTCTTTGTGGTTTTCCAGTCGGCATATGATTCAATCAACCGGAAAATGCTATATAGAGCTATGAAGGAATTGAATATACGATCTAAGTTGGTGCGTATGGTTAGAGTATGTCCAATTCTAAGTGCCAAATCAGAATACAATCAAATCTAAACTCCTTAAAAACATTAAATGGGCTGAAACAAGGAGCTGCCTTAGCGTGTCTGTTGTTCAACATAGCTCTAGAAAAGGTCATCAGGGATTCAGGAATTCAAACTAGCAGACACATATTTCACAAGGAGGTACAGCTTCTGGCATGGTACAGCTTATGCCGATGACACTGACGTCACAAGTAGGTCTGAATCTGGCTTAAAGGAAGCCTTTCAAGAACTCGATTTGTCCGCTAAGGCTATGGGCTTGGTTATAAACCAAAGCAAAACTAAATATATGCTTGTAGGTGGCAACACTCGTGCCCTGTCCCTGCGCATTAATGATTACGAATTTGAAAAAGTTCAAGGTTTTCCATATCTCGAGTCATAAGTGGACTCTGGAAATGACTCCTTTAGAGACATTGAAAAACGAATTTTATCTGCTAATAGGTGTTACTACGGACTAGTGAAACATTTTAAATCAAAATTAATAAGTAAAGAGACAAAAGCCACGCTCTACAAGACCTTGATCAGACCAGTTCTGATGTATGGCTCAGAATGCTGGGTGCTATAAAAAAACTAGATGACAGAAACTATCCGTGTTTGAGAGGAAGGTCCTGAGGAGAAACTGTGGCCTTGTGAAGGAAAACGACATTGGAGGCGACTGCATAATCGAAAGTTATACGAAAGGTTTAAAGATCTTCCGATCGTGCAATTCATACAAATTAACAGATTGCGTTGGGCCGGACATGTGCAGAGAATGGCGGAGGATAGAATCCCAAAAAAAATCATGAATTATTTGCCGATGGGAAGGAGAAGGAGGGGAAGACCGCGTACAAGATGGACCAGGTTAGTAAGGAGGCAGTAAGGACAGGTGCAGCAAACTGGTGGACATTGGCCGGGAGTAGAGACCAGTGGGAACGATTTCTTTTGGAGGCCAGGGCCCGGACTGGGCTGTAGCGCCGAGGATGTATGTATGTATATCTCCATAAACACATATATGCTTGTGATTATTTTAGCCACAAGAAAATATTGAATAAAACAAAATTTAATTACTGAAAATAAATTCATGTGGATGTGGTCCGTTTTCGTCAACACACTGCTGAAGGCGGTCTACGTATGTAACTTCTCAGTGGAGACTGGAGCATTCTTTTTTTTTGTATGTCAGTTAACTTGCTTTAAACTACTGCTCTCAGATCTGGTAATGAGCGTGGTTTGTTTATGTAGGCCTAAGCTTTAGATTTCATGTAATCCCACAGGAAAAAAATCACATACCGAAAGATCGGTTGAACAGGGTGGCCACTATTTCTCCAAGAAGCGAAATGTACGTTCTGGAAATACCCCCTTAGCACTTCTATCAAAGCCCGTCTCGTCAGAACCACATTTCGGCTTGGTTTATGCGACTCCTGCGTAGTTCTGAAGCGAGGAAGTTTTGCAGCATCAAAATGTGCCGGCCTGCGTTCACTGTAACTTCCTTACAAAAATACAGCCAATCACCCCAAAATTTGCCACCCCACACTACACTCTTATCCGTTCTATGTGAACTGGACGCTCGTGAAGCTGTTTTTGATTGGTTTCAGACCAATAACGGAAGTTCTGCTTGTTAGTAAAACCCGACAGATGAAAGTGACCTTTATCACTTATGACTGTAGTGTTTTCTGTCATCATTTCCAACGTCGTCTCTGTGAAAACTCGACCTGGTTCCCAGTCACGAGGGGTCAATTCATAGACGTCCGTGATTTTGTAGAGATGGAAATATAAATCCGAATGTAGAACTATTCTTTGACAGTTTGGTCGGAGATGTTTAAAGCGGAGGAATGTTTAAACCCATCGACCGGCGAGGGCTAGCCTCAATGGCCTGCCTTACTTCTTCAGTGTTTTCAGTTGATCGTACATAATAAAGAGTACGGCCTTCCCTTTGGTTTTTAATGTGTTGCTGCTGCTGTGCTTCTGAAATTCTCTACCAAGAACAACGTGTTCCAAGTAAGCACGCGACCATGACGACCAACGTTGAAAAGTTGACCAAATCTTCTCTAGGTGAGCACAACAGATTCATATTTTTTAAAAAACGCTCCAATACTGAAAGTGCTGTGCGTTGCGTCACACGGCTCCGTCGCAACTGAAATGGCAGCTAGTAAAGGGTGACACACCTACCACCGCGCCAATCCACAATCCCTCGACGTGACACCATAACAGAACGAAAACCGTCAACTACTTCTGCCGTACCCGGGTGGAATAGACTTATTGGCTACCGAAGTAGCCAATTATCCTTAGGGATTATACAAGAATGTTCAAGACAACACCGTATAGGCGCTGTATGTTCAGTTCCGATGCACATCAAAAGGGAGCATCGGAAAAACATGTTCAGTGTCTTCTCACAGTCCAAACAAATTCAGGGAATCCTTCCATTTTAACTTACATAAATAAGCCATTACCCCCACCCACCCCACCCCACCAAATGACTGTAAAGTCACAACTTTACGGTGAAATGCTGCTGGAGACAATATTTGTCGAGCCACCTGTTTTTACTTCCATATTCCTTAAGGAATGGAAGTATGGTGATGGCAAAAAAAATCGTGTTCGAGATTATTGCAGATTCTGATTCTACTACACTCAAAACATGAAAAAAAGTCGTTTTCCGAAAAGTGTCTGTGTGTCTGTCTGTCTGTCTGTCTGTGTGTCTGTCTGTCTATAGATTTTTTTTCTATGGCAAACGATAACTGCCGCAAATTCAAACAGAATCAAATAATTTTTTGCATGCAGCCCTGATTTGCAGAGTACTCGCGACCTATTGTTTTTGGTGAAGATCGGTTGAGGGAAAGGGGTAGTTTACCTACAACGGTTTTTTTTTAGCAAGGGTAATTTTGTTTGTTTGGCAAACGATAACAGCCGCAAATTCAAACAGAATCAAATAATGTTTCGCATACAGCCCTGAATTGTAGAGTTCTCAAGATCTGTTGATTTTGGTGAAGATCGGTTAAGGGAAAGGGGTAGTTTACCTGTAACGTTTTATGTTTTAACAAGGGTATTTCCTATGGCAAACGATAACAGCCGCAAATTCAAACAGAATCAAAAGATTATTTGCATACAGCCCTAAATTGTAGAGTTCTCAAGACCTATTGTTTTTGGTGAAGTTCGGTTGAGGGAAAGGGGTAGTTTACCTGCAACGTTTTTTTAACAAGGGTATTTTCTATGGCAAACGATAACAGCCGCAAATTCAAACAGAATCAAATAATGTTTTGCATACAGCCCTGATTTGTAGAGTACTCAAGACCTATTGTTTTTGGTGAAGATCGGTTAAGGGAAAGGGGTAGTTTACCTGTAACGTTTTATGTTTTAACAAGGGTATTTCCTATGGCAAACGATAACAGCCGCAAATTCAAACAGAATCAAAAGATTATTTGGATACAGCCCTAAATTGTAGAGTTCTCAAGACCTGTTGTTTTTGGTGAAGATCGGTTGAGGGAAAGGGGTAGTTTACCTACAACGTTTTTTTAACAAGGGTATTTTCTATGGCAAACGATAACAGCCGCAAATTCAAACAGAATCAAATAATGTTTTGCATACAGCCCTGATTTGTAGAGTACTCAAGACCTATTGTTTTTGGTGAAGATCGGTTGAGGGGAAGGGGTAGTTTACCTGCAACGTTTTTTTATCAAGCGTATTTTCTATGGCAAACGATAACAGCCGCAAATTCAAACAGAATCAAATAATTTTTTGCATACGTCCCTGAATTGTAGAGGTCTCAATGACTTTCGATTTTGGTGAAGATCGGTTAAGGGGAAGGGGTAGTTTACCTGCAACCTTTTACGTTTTAACAAGAGTAAAGTACTTGAAAATTTATTTAAACTTTTTGAAACAATGGTAATTGTTAAAAATAAAATAATTTTGTTGCCAGGCAATAAAATTATAATTTTTTCATTTTAATGTAATATAATATTTTTCATTTAATACAGCAATAAAAAGGCAGGTAAGACACAGCCTGGCTGTTTGGCTGAAAATGATTTTAAATATAAATCTTAGAATATGGAAGTCATGTATGGTTCTCCATACCGATATTTTAGACTGGCCACATTGACATAACCGCATAACCAAGATGTCAGTAGGTAGCTTCTTACTATGAGGCGTACTGCGTCATCAGATGAAATGAGATGCTTACAAACAACTCTCAGTATACTTATCACTTGGAGTACAACACTTTACATCAATAAATTCTCTCATCGTGAAGTCGCTAAATGCGCAACAGGCGGCACCTTACATGCACGGCAAAGCAGCCGACTTCATTTCAGTCCAGTTGCTGTGTAGTGTGTTGTCTCTATACGACTTGATACGTATTAATTGATTAATAAGTAGTAACTGTGATTTGTCAGATTTTTTGAGTAGTTCATTATTAATTTTGAACGGTTAATAACCCTTTCGTACTATATTTGTAAAAAGAAAACGTTTCATTGAAGTTGGTTTTTAGGTTGTTTTACTACCTGTGTTGCAAAAGGTTTTTATCGTCGTTACACAATACTGTACACGCTTTCCAATATGATATTAAAGGACACTAAATAATACTACTGTCAAACAGTCCGAGGGTATTAATGCGAGAATTTTGCGTCCTAGGAAATTTTGTGTTTTAATGCGTTGTGTATCATCAGACATTTCGGTTAACATGTCAGATTGTAATAAGCGAGAAAGCTTATATTGATAATGACACACATGTTGACGTATTGAGATGTAAAGAAATTGTCAGAAAAACCATATGTTATAAAATATTTTAACAATTGTGAAAATATATTTTGAAAAGGAAACGGTAGTTTTGAAACATAATTATGTAATAATAAAAACAGTATTGTGACTTTTGTTGCTGTCTGCCTTCCAGATGTAGCATCATTAGCTATTTCGAAATTTTAACATCGAGCCTTTGTCGACCTACATACCTTGTTCCATGATGAGTACAGTCTACCATTTATTTCGGTATTCTGTCTAAGCTATACAGAAATTTTGGTGTAGCCTTTTCTGTATAATACAGGACTTGCGTATATTTCAGTGTTCTCATTTGATTTTAAAATTGTGCTGCAAAGTTGCTGATTCTCCGAGTTTTTGTTAATATTCCTCGGTTTTTAGTTACAATCCGGATAAATTAAACATGATGCCTGTCTAGGATATTACGGTCAAAATAAAAACGTAGAGCTTACCGGATAGAAGCCACACTAACAGCATCTCAAAGGAGTTTTCACATTGTTTGTAACCAACAAAGAACACTTTTGATTATCAATGATTTGCCAAAGTAACTTTGGCTAAAATGATTACAATTGTGTGGCTATACAGAATTGTTAGTGTTACTTAAACTAATTCCCAACAAAAATTATACACTTCGTTTCAACAGCTTTCAAAAAAAATACACCTGAAGAAGAAAGAATGTCGACGAAACCGAAACATCGAACCATGATAATGTTTTTAGGCTTTTGAAACGTATAATGTGTAACGCATAACATTATCATGTTAAAAACGACAGAGATCGAAGATTTCTAGACTGTGGGGAATCGAAAGTGTGGAAATATATATTGTTAACATCACCTGGAGCGTTACATTTTTCGATGACGTTACACATTTTGCATCACGCATTTTGTGAAATGACCCCCAGCCTAAAAAGAAAGAAGAATTTCGACGAAACCGAAACATCGAAGCATGATAATGTTTTTAGGCTTTTGAAACGTATAATGTGAATAAACTGCAGACTCTCCTGTTCAGCGATATTACATTTTTCGATGACGTTACACATTTTGCATCACGCATTTTGTGGAATGACCCCAAGCCTAAAAACATTATTATGTTAATATAGAAAACGTGAAGCATTTTAGAGTCACCCTCCTCAAATGCAACATTGTGTCAAGTTGAGACAACAAAATTATACAAGATATTATAAGTAAACTAAGGCAAGGAGTAGATCAAATTAAAATTACAAAGGATAATAAGAAAAAAGGTTTTGTTTGTAAGACGTTGTAGCAGCAGTAGGATCGATGAGTAAACTGGGGCGTCACAGGTGTTAACAATGAGGGGGTGGTTTTGGAATGCGTTTCACTTAGTGGGCGCCAGCACTAAGTAATTTATCTTTCGACACCTCTCAAGCCGAAGTCTCGTTTTCTATAAAATTTATTACACTTCCTGTGCTATCACAGCAAGTTTCTTTTGCTCATGTTTCACTGAATCCGTTTTAAAAAAGACGAGAACACTTCTAAAATTGTCTCACTAACTTTTCCAATTTAAAACTGAACAGGCCTGTTTCAGTGACGCCTACTACGTTTACTTAACTATCCGCAAAATAAATTAAACGAACGAATACTATCGATACATTGGGTAAACATATAGACACCCAACCGTAACCTTGAGAATTATTTTACTGCGGTTCAATTTTACAATTCTGAGGCAAAATTTAAGATATTTTAATATTAGATTTGCATACAATATGCAGTATTTTACAGAATCCAGCTGAATAAATAACAACGTCATGTACCGGTCGTAAAAGAATGCTCTGTACTTGAGTATGAAGTAGTCATAGACGTATAATATGCTGTTAACAGTAGATAACGAAAAGGAACGTAGCCTACATATTTGAAAGAGATAACGGCTATTAAATTATCTTTGACAAGAAAATGTGTCCAATTTAATTTAGTAGAAGTCTGGATAGAATGGATGTTAAACTATTCTGGTTGTACGGCCCGTGCGTATACGTACATGCGCGCGTGTGCGCACATTGTAACCTTGAGGGATAGGGAATGTGTAATTACATTTTGTAGAAAACAAGCGGCTTAACAGTATACATTCCAACATGAACGTATCATCCATTATACCACTCTACTCACTCCTAAATTTTATTTCCCGGCAGAAGTCCGTTATGCTTTATTTCGCGCTAATGTCCATAGCCACAAATATATTGATAAAAGTTTATCCTACAAACTCCGTCTTCACGATGGTGAGAGCAGGAGTTCAGATCTGAACACTTAATTTATTACATTCCTGTACTAATTACATTCTTTTGGTTATATAGAAAGCCAAGCATTTCCAGAATATCAATGATAATATCATACTTTCACACATCTGACAGTTGCTTCTTAGCGGCTACTTTGTTTAATAATATCTGGATGCGAGATACACTGATGAGAGGGCAATGGAATAAAACTTGCTCGTCATCCTCACTTGCTCCATAGCAATGTGAGAAATCCAGCCATAATTCCACTTAAATTTACGTAAATGAATCAGGAAACACCAGTGCCCTGATAACGTATAAGCCTGGCGAAATCGAACTCACAGTAAGACAATCTCGGGGTAACAATTACTACTATATATAACGATTCTATTACTAGAATCAGACGATGAGTCCTTCTACACGTAGACAACTGTCGCATTATTCTTCGAAGTGGTCTAAATTTGCCATTACCTTCTTGTTGGTGACTCCTTAAACTACAAACATTAAGTAATACATTCAGAAATTCTTAGACTATGTTAAAAGTACAGACCTTAAAGCCCACTGTCTTTCTCTTTTTTCGCAGCAGTGAAATTGCCTGTTGTTATTTTCATCAAGTTCTAAACTAGTCGGATAACTAAATTTCTCGTTGAATATATCAACAATCTGCTCATTATATCTGCGACTGGGTGCACTGATTCCAAATTTCCAAGCTTCCATTAAATCGACATCGCGAATTAATTATGTATTCATTTCTGAAATTAAAACTAGACTTTTTTTAATTTAGGTTTCTCTATTGTACTTAAATATTCGATCATTATGTAAGTGCCCATATATATATGCTCTTGTTTTTGTTCAACTGAAACGGTTTGGAACCAGTAGCTCCATAAAAACGAAGGTGCATAGGCCAGCTCTGTTTGTGGATATTACCTAAAGTAATAATAGGTAGGTGAAACGCACTGCTGGCCACACTACCTTACTTGAACGTCGAATGACTTAAGCTTGACACTCTATCCTGCCCGCCCCAAACAACTGTTTCTATTTTTGAAATATCCGTTAACGTTTTTTCTAACCAATAAATTTTACTGCTAACAATAATTGAATCTGCATTAACATATCAGGAGCTAGCTTCAGTTCTTATTACTTCCATATTCCTTAAGGAATGGAAGTATGGTGATGGCAAAAAAAATCGTGTTCGAGATTATTGCAGATTCTGATTCTACTACACTCAAAACATGAAAAAAAGTCGTTTTCCGAAAAGTGTCTGTGTGTGTGTCTGTGTGTGTGTCTGTGTGTGTGTGTGTCTGTCTGTGTGTGTGTCTGTAGATTTTTTTTCTATGGCAAACGATAACTGCCGCAAATTCAAACAGAATCAAATAATTTTTTGCATACAGCCCTGATTTGTAGAGGACTCGCGACTTATTGTTTGTGGTGAAGATCGGTTGAGGGAAAGGGGTAGTTTACCAGCAACGGTTATTTTTTATCAAGGGAAATTTTTTTTTTGGCAAACGATAACAGCCGCAAATTCAAACAGAATCAAATAATGTTTCGCATACAGCCCTGAATTGTAGAGTTCTCAAGACCTATTGTTTTTGGTGAAGATCGGTTAAGGGAAAGGGGTAGTTTACCTACAACTTTTTTTAACAAGGGTATTTCCTATGGCAAACGATAACAGCCGCAAATTCAAACAGAATCAAATAATTTTCTGCATACAGCCCTGATTTGTAGAGTACTCAAGATCTTTTGTTTTTGGTGAAGATCGGTTGAGGGGAAGGGGTAGTTTACCAGCAACGTTTTTTATCAAGCGTATTTTCTATGGCAAACGATAACTGCCGCAAATTCAAACAGAATCAAATAATTTTTTGCATACAGCCCTGATTTGTAGAGTACTCGCGACGTATTGTTTTTGGTGAAGATCGGTTGAGGGGAAGGGGTAGTTTACCTGCAACGGTTTTTTTTATCAAGGGAAATTTTTTTGTTTGGCAAACGATAACAGCCGCAAATTCAAACAGAATCAAATAATGTTTCGCATACAGCCCTGAATTGTAGAGTTCTCAAGACCTATTGTTTTTGGTGAAGATCGGTTAAGGGAAAGGGGTAGTTTACCTACAACGTTTTTTTAACAAGGGTATTTTATATGGCAAACGATAACAGCTGCAAATTCAAACAGAATCAAATAATTTTCTGCATACAGCCCTGATTTGTAGAGTACTCAAGACCTATTGTTTTTGGTGAAGATCGGTTGAGGGGAAGGGGTAGTTTACCTGCAACGTTTTTTATCAAGCGTATTTTCTATGGCAAACGATAACTGCCGCAAATTCAAACAGAATCAAATAATTTTTTGCATACGTCAGTGAATTGTAGAAGACTCAAGGCCTTTAGATTTTGGTGAAGATCAGTTAAGGGGAAGGGGTAGTTTACCAGCAAACTTTTACGTTTTAACAAGAGTAAAGTACTTGAAAATTCATTTAAACTTTTTCAAACAATGGTAATTGTTGAAAATAAAATAATTTTGTTGCCAGGCAATCTGAAAATTTCAGATTTTGTACCACAAAATCTGAAAAGATTATACGATAGTTTATGAAATGGTTAATAATACGTCAGTGGAAGGTGTAATGAGAAATTAGCAGAAATGGAAACCTGGGGAATGTTAACTGTTCTGTAGATACAATTTTGTCAGAATGTTTGGAAATGATCATCAACATTGAAGAAAAAGTAAGCATATTAAGAAACATATGTAAGTATTTATTATAAAAAAATAATGTTTGTTTTTTGATAAAGTCATTTTGATTATAAAATATAAATATTTACAACAAGAAAAGAATTTTCAGTTTTCAAAATTTAAATATATTTTTATAAAACAATGGGTTCTTCATTGAGGTGGGGACCATGTCACTCACTCCATCTCAAGCCTCCTCTCCCATTTTGCAGAAAAAGAGGACCCTGTCAAGGCTGATACTTTGACGACAGTGACAGGGCTTTCCACCAAATTCAGCAGAGTGACAGGTAGGCCCAACTCTGATGGCTCCTCAGATTTCCCCAGCGTTAGTAGGTTCTATGAAAATATTTTATTTCAAAAATGATTTTAAATATAAATCTTAGATATGTTTTATAAATCTCATGTTTTATGTTTTAACATGGGTAATTTTTTATATGACGAACCATAACTGCCGTAAATTCAAACAGAATCAAATAATTTTTTACATATGTGCCTGAGCTATAGAGAACTCAATGTCTGTTGATTTTGGTGAAGATCGGTTACGGGGAAAGGGCAGTTTACCTGAAACATTTTTTGTTGTAACATGAGTAAAGTACTTAATTTTGATAAAGTATCCTGATAAGATCTTAATAATCCACTGTAGAAACGTAGATGAAATATCTATAAATGAAGAGGCTAGTTGAATGGGCTGGGGGTGATTTTCTATAAATCAAAATTATAGTTGAAGGGGGAGGGGATAATATTTTTTATATGTGTACTACGTTATTGGCAAGAAAGAGTATTTTTTTGTTAAAATTCCTTCCCTGGCTGTTTGGCTGAAAATGATTTTAAATATAAATCTTAGAATATGGAAGTCATGTATGGTTCTCCATACCGATATTTTTTCTCTTATTCTTCACCTCTTTATACCTTACTACTACCGTTATCGTTACTATGAATTTTAAAATTTGCATATTTATAATCATTTTTTTAACGATTGTTTCTTTAAATTGTTGTGTATATAGGTTGTGCTCATATATTTCCATATTTTATATCGTGTTATTTTATATTTACATAACAATCAATTTTAAGTTGCATGTTTAGGATTTCGTAAAAAAATCTGCTGTTTTTATCGTTTTAAGTTTCTGTGACCTTGTGACGTTCCGAGATGGTTTTTGTTTATTTTTCTGACATAAATAGCCGTTTTATATCACGGTATTCTATTTTATGTAAACTTTTTTGTTTATTTGTTAAATTGTACACGTGCTTTATTTATGTAACATTAAACTGCCTACTTTCTGTCCTACTTTTAAAATCTGCGCTCTATAAATAATTTGTGACATTCTCTATTCTAATTTGAATTGCCTGTTTGTTACAAATTGCTTCCTTACGTGTTCCTCTGCCTTTTTCTCATTTCAGCTTTTACCCGTTTGTTTTATGTGTTCTAGTTTTTTGTTGTTCCGCTCAATGTCAAGAATATAAACATATTTTAAATAATAATATTAGTGGCATCCTTTTGTACTATCTAAGTGATAAGAAGAGGAAGCATTAGGTGCCAATTAAAGACGTATTCCACACAGCGGTATCCAACGCTAAGCTTCTGCTCCTAAATATATGGTGCTTCTGGAGGTCGATGTCTTACTTCTATGTCAACAGCCAAGATGGTCTCTCTTTCGTGGTAATATTTACAATTAGAATCTGGATGCTGTAATATTACATAAGAGGGTTTATGATTTGTCTATATCATTAAATAATTAGATTAGTTTTATCTTCATATTCCTTAGGGAATAGTAGTATTATATTGGCATTAAAAATTCGTGTTTGTGGAAAATATAGTCGAAAGTACAGGTGTAATAATATACGACCTTCAAACAACATAAAGAAAATGACATATGAATAAGTCTTTGCATGCGAGTGTTTGTGTATCTAATCTGTCTGTATAAAAATTGACAAATTACAGCTAAACGAAAGATAGGATTTCAGCTTTTCTTATCGCATTTGTTCCTGTTAGAAGGAAGGTACATTGTCTTAATTCTCTTTTCATATACATTCTAAGTAGCTCAGAGAAATCGTCAGCTAAATATTTTTCAGACTGTTGTTAACGACCGCTCACGAGAAAGCAACTGAATCCAATTATTCTTTAGTTAAACATTATCCCGTAGATAATGTTTAAGGGAAGCAGGGGAGGTTTGACCATATGGGAGGTTTGACCCACTGCTATTACTGCTTTGCTTGAGTAGACATGTTAGATTTCTGTAGTTCAACTTTTCGCCGCTACGTTGATGCGTTAGCTTTGTGTTCAGTTTGTTGTCAGCGACTTGCTTGGTGTGAATGTTATAACGAATTATTTGTTTTGAGCTAGTTGACTGTTATTTTCGGGAATACTTCGTAAGCTTTCTGGTGAGTTACAAACAAATATTTTTATTCTATTTCTTGTTGTAATATACCACAGTGTTTAACTTACAGTTTCGTATAACGTTAGAGAATATCGTGTTATTCCTTTTTAAAATATAACCTCGAACATGTGATTAGGTACATGAGGGAGGTTTGACCCACTTCTCGTAGGGAGGTTTGACCCATCAGATTCATTTTTGTTATCTTTATAAAAATGAATATGACTTGATTTTATAAAGATTACCATTATAAAATTAAGTTATATAATAAAGAGACAAAAGAACTGATGGTTTTTCTTTCTTTTCAGAAAATGCCATTCTATTATAAAGGTGGGAAAAGGCAAAAGGTGCCTCCTGCTAGGATGCAAAACGCTGTCAAGCGAGTACAAGAAGATGAGTGTAGCATAAGATCCGTTGCAAAAGAATTTAATGTCGATCGTAAAACACTTGGAAGATACGTTGAAAAAATTAAAGATGGGAAATCAACTGATTTCCAAGCTAATCACGTTTCAAACCAAATTTTTTCTAATCAGCAGGAGGAAGACCTGATAATGTATTTTATTCAAGCCTGTAAATTGAATTATGGAATGACGTCATTGCAGACTCGTAAGTTTGTTTATGATTGTGCTAATGCTTTGGCAGCAGCTGGCATTGCAGTACGCATACCTGAAAATTGGCATAACACAAAAGCTGCAAGTTATGACTGGTTGAGGGGCTTTCTGCATAGAAATAACAATTTATCGTTAAGAATTCCTCAATCAACAAGCATAGAGAGGTCAGTTGCTTTCAATCGTACGACAGTAGAAGAGTTCTTCTGTAACTTGCGGGAAGTTTATTCTCGTAGGCATTATGAGCCTCAAGATGTGTACAACGTAGATGAAACAGGTGTTCTGACTGTACAACGTCATGGGAAAATCATTGCACCTCGTGGAGAGAAACAAGTTTCTAAAGTAACTTCTGAAGAAAGAGGCACCCTCGTCACAATGTGTACAACAATTAATGCTCTCGGAACATCATTACCACCCTTTTTTATATTTCCTCGAAAAAGGCTATCGGAGAGGATGAAAGGTGGTCCTCCAGGCTCTCAGTATGCCGTTCACGAAAGTGGTTGGATGACTGGTGTTAACTTTGAAGCATAATAGTAGTTTATATTACGTCAGTAGCACTTTAAGGTAGTCTTATCCTTCATAAGCTCAAAAGGTCATCATTTATTTTCTTTACCTTTATGACTTCGTTTATTATCACTAAGTGCAGAGCTAAGTTATTTTAAAGTGTGTGTGTGCGTGTGTGTGTGTGTGTGCGTATGCGTGTGTGTGCTGCGCGCACGCGTCATCATAAAAAAAACTATATTTACATTTAGAAAAAACCCCGAAACTTAAACTTTTAATATGACGAGAGCAGAAGATTGTATCTGTGCTGGTGTCTGGTATGGTATGATAGGCCTATATGGGCACATAAAACGATAAAAACCTATTTTCATACTGTATCTGTCGACAACAAAAATAATATTGAGTTAATGAGTTTGAAGTAATATGTCGAATATAATGATTTAATCAGTAACCGCGGTCCTTAACGCAATCAACAAACGCTCGACGTGCAACAGGCATAGTTGTCCAGTTACGTATACTCCGTTCCTGTGGCAATATTCATTATTTTGGTACCTCTAGGCCTACGATTATAAATACTTTGGCCACAATACTAAGATTCTTTTCTTCTCCGTCATCAACATCATCGTCTTCTTCTTCTTCTTCTTCTTCTTCTTCTTCTTCTTCTTCTTCTTCTTCTTCTTCTTCTTCTTCTTCTTCTTCTTCTTCTTCTTCTTATTTTTGCACCTCCTCCTTCTTCTTCTTCTCCTTTTTTGTATTGGCGTTAAAATCTGCATGGGCATCGTCCTTTCGTTGATATGGTAAAATTTACCTGGCCTTTACGTAATTCAAAACGTTTACTAGCTGCGCTTACATACGGGAAATCGCAGTTAATATAAGAAATAGTTAATTACAAAAATTGTTTTTAAAAAGATGTTGATTAAGATGAAAATAAATCATGAAAAAATGATTGCAGGAAAGGGAGGAAGAAGAAGAAGAGAAAAATCTGAGGTTCTTGATGATGGATGGAACTTACAGCTTAAAAACACAGAACTGGAACGGACAGCACACTTCGCTGTAGTCTTCGAACATACCAGCAGTGATAATAAATTGCCAATTCTAGTTTCCCTTATGTTGGAGTTTACGTAAATCAGTGTTATCAAAAACTTTTAGTTAATTCTGTTAATATTGTTTATAAATAAGGTGATCCAAAATTGCACAGCATTCTCGGGACCTGATTCTATAGCTAAACATAAGAAAAACGTTCATATAAACATAGGTCCGAAAATGGTTCGTTAGCGAGTTACGGCTCGCAAACCAGTCGCCCTGATTTGTTTTGCTCCCACGGTAAAATGACTCCACACTGAAATTCGTGGGGTATAAAGTGAAGGGTAAATTTGGTGGTTTCTTATGGTTTTTGATCTGAAAATTTGAATAAAAGAGGTCCCACAGCTCTATCTCAATTAGTTTCTAAGAAAAACTGTGTTAAACACAAAAATTTGGATCCGAAAAACAAACCTTTTTAGATTTGGGATAAAATAACTTCGTTAATTTGCCAATAAACAAATAAAAATATCTAACTAACTTTGTAGAGGATTCATTGTGGGAAAAATCTATGTGTATAATGTCTATTAAAAATAAGTGCAAATCTGAGAAATTTTACTTTAATTAAAAACAAAACAGACCAAAATGCGCCAGAAAAGTCTTACAATTTACAATAAATGGCATTGTAAAATTTCGAAAAACCTACACTTGGACAGACGAAAACCGACGAGACTGCTACAAGACATGACCAACATACTTTTTCATTTAATGTGTGGTGCGGTCTTCTTGGTGACAATCTGTTAGGCCCTTTTTTCTTACCACCAAAGCTTAATGGAAGACAATACTTACACTTTTGAATACGAATCTGATGAACTCTTGGAAGATATTCCATTTGCAGATAGAGTCCAGATGTGGTTTTTATATGACGGTTCATCTGCTCACTACTGTCGTGATTTGATGAACCTTTTAAATAAAACATTCAGTAAGCGATGGATTGGCAGAAACGGACCAGTATATTTGAATTCAGTTTTAGAACGTTAAGTACAATTTCAGTTTCAGTACGACATAACAAACAAAACTTGTGTGTGTGTGTGTGTGTGTGTGTGTGTGTGTGTGTGTGTGTGTGTGTGTGTGTGTGTGTGTTGTTGTTGTTGTTGTTGTTGTTGTTGTTGTTGTTGTTGTTGTTGTTGTTGTTGTTAAACTATAACTGTTACGTTAATACACACAAACTGTAAAATAAACTATTTTCTTCTACAATTACTAAAATTTTTACCACATGATCAAATAACTTTCAAATCAGTTTTTCATTAAACAATATTCAGTTTAATTATTCACTAATATAAATCAGAATCTGATGTTACTGTATTATGCGCTTCTGTAAAAAACGTGCATCACGCGACCTAAATTTTGTCGCGTACACGTGAGCGTGTATGCGTGTCTTGGTAGTCTACGCTTGGTTCGAGAAAAAGACACAAATAGTAAGAAAAAGACATGAGAAGACAGAGTCCGATACAGAAGACATATAAGTGTAGATAGTAGTAATTTCGACCTCTCACAGTCACTTGCTAAGAAGATAAGATAAGGCTACTGCCTGTATAACTTGTTTCTTAACCACAACGTATACGCTCTGGTACAATTAGCAGCATACAGTAAACCTGAAAAATTAAAATTCAATGTGAAGTAGTACATTTAATACAGGCCTAGTTCTAAATGCCTAATTTTGAGAATGCATTATATGACTACATCTAGCCTACTTTTATAAGCGTAAAATATATGCACTCAATTACAGCATAAAATAAAATAATTTTTAAATCGGTAGTGTGTGTGTGTGTGTGTGTGTGTGTGTGTGTGTGTGTGTGTGTGTGTGTGTGTGTGTGTGTGTGTGTGTGTGTGTGTGTGTGTGTGTGTGTGTGTGTGTGTGTGTGTGTGTGTGAAATTTCAGTCCACGTATTTCTTCTGTTTTCTGTTTACTTATGCATATTTCGTTGAAATCCATTTGTTCAACATCATAAAATTTATTAAAATTTTGGCTAGCCGGGCTGTAAGGCCGTGGTTTAATGTTTTTAGTAGCAAACGTGTTTCGGCCGTTCCTTCAACAGCAATCTTCAGTGCAAAAGGCTGCCAAACACTGACAAATGTTTTGTAGTCAGTGACCACAGTACACAATACATAAGTTACAAAACATACAATATACACAATGCATTTAGCCACACATTCAATACATGTTTCATGTAAGTTTCTGCATTTGATGATTCCATTAAATACTTTTTTAATTTTTCATAACGATATAATTAATTGTTTGTTAAACAATTAAAACATAATTATTTGTTTAGTGTTTTTATACGCTGTTTCAACAGTTTTTCTTTACCATCATTTCATGAAAATGAAATGAATGTGAGGTTATTTACATATTTTCTGAAATGACAGTACAGAAAAACTGTTAAAACAGTGTAAAAAACACTAAACAAATAAAATGTACATGCTTGTGAAATAAATAAAACGTTGTTTTATTATTACCTACTATTTATTAATAGCAAGAATAAATGTGAGAAATTGTGAATATATATAATTAACTAATTTAGCAAAATAGTAACATCATACTAATGTTAAATACAGCAACTGAACAAACATTTTTTTCATTTACTCACACGTAAGCAAAAAAAAAATAATACAAACATAGAATAAAAGTTTATGATAAGAAAAATACAAATGCCAAAAATAGTTATAAATTTGTGTGTAGGGGAGAGAGACAGACAGATAGACAGACAGACAAGAATATAAGACATGTTTTGGACAAATAATGACTTTGGTAATTGTTTACGATACTACGTAAGTTCAAATTGCGGTGAAATATTTTTTTTCATATTCTTCTATACTATATAAACACGAGAAAAATAATTTTAAACGGCGGTCGGACCTATTTACGGAGAAAAAAATTAAATAATTACTCACATAAGAACGCATGCAACAGCCGGTGAACGCCATTTTCAGACTATGTAATGTGTACACCGGTACAGGACAGCGCGTGACGTCACCGCTTGCACATCAGCTGTCGCTCCAAATTGGACTTTGGGATGTATATAATTCTTGCAAAAATGAAGGCGAACCATTTTCAAAACATTTACAAGCGAGTTGGATGAAAAGCGAGTTGAGCCGATACCTGCCGGTTAGGTTCGGATGGGCGGCCCTAAGGGCCGCGGGATATAGTTCATTGTTCCAGATAATTCTTGCAAAAATGAAGGCGAACCATTTTCCAAACATTTACAAGCGAGTTGGATGAAAAGCGAGTTGAGCCGATACCTGCCGGTTAGGTTCGGATGGGCGGCCCGAAGGGCCGCGGAATATAGTTCATTGTTCCAGATAATTCTTGCAAAAATTAAGGCGAACCATTTTTCAAACATTTACAAGCGAGTTAGATGAAAAGCGAGTTGAGCCGATACCTGCCGGTTAGGTTCGGAGGGGCGGCCCGAAGGGCCGCGGGATATAGTTCATTGTTCCAGATAATTCTTGCAAAAATTAAGGCGAACCATTTTTCAAACATTTACAAGCGAGTTGGATGAAAAGCGAGTTGAGCCGATACCTGCCGGTTAGGTTCGGAGGGGCGGCCCGAAGGGCCGCGGGATATAGTTCATTGTTCCAGATAATTCTTGCAAAAATTGGACTGTATGAAAAGCGAGTTGAGTCAATTGCTGAAATCCGGACAAATTTTGCCAAACGCCAAAAATTACCAAACGCCGACGTAATGTTGACTTTTGATTGCCTGAGTTCAAAATTTTGTAATCTCTGATTTGTAATTGGTTAAGAGGAAAAGAGCGGTTTGGCCGTTTAGGTTTTAGAGAAAATGCTGCCATCAGGTCGTGTGTGTGGGAATGTATTTTGTGATTTTCAGTGCTTCAGTTTGTGTTTGTGTAATTGTGCGGTGTTATTAATTATGGTTTAATTATTTCTGTTGTTTAGGGTTATTTACTATTATTAACGTTTGTAATATTGAGCCGATTACTTTATAAATTTATGACGTACAGCGCTGGGTACTCCGCGTAATGTGATGTTCAGTGCTTTAGTTTGTGTAATTGTGTAACATTTTAATACACAATGGCCTGCTACATTAAGGTAAGATTTTCATCTTTTCATAATTATATGCATGGATTCCATGTCACCGTGTGTGTGTGTGTGTGTGTGTGTGTGTGTGTGTGTGTGTGTGTGTGTGTGTGTGTGTGTGTGTGTGTGTGTGTGTGTGTGTGTGTGTGTGTGTGTGTGTGTGTGTGTGTGTGTGTGTGTGTGTGTGTGTGTGTGTGTGTGTGTGTGTGTGTGTGTGTGTGTGTGTGTGTGTGTGTGTGTGTGTGTGTGTGTGTGTGTGTGTGTGTGTGTGTGTGTGTGTGAAATATGCAAATTGCCGTGAAATATTTCTTTTTTTATTCTTCTATACTATATAAACACGAGAAAAATAATTTTAAACGGCGGTCGAACCTATTTACGAAGAAAAAAAATTAAATAATTTCTCCCATACGGCGCCAAAAAACGCTACGTTATTTGCCGCGTAAACTTAGGAAGTACAGCGCGCTGAGTACTCCGCGCAATGACGTCATAACTCGTCATTCGCTGTGTATCTGTGCACTGTTTCTTAGTTAACATGGCGGTCATTCACTTTACATGCGCGCTTATGGGAGTAATTATTTAATTTTTTTCTCCGTAAATAGGTTCGGCCGCCGTTTAAAATTATTTTTTCTCGTGTTTATATAGTATAGAAGAATAGGAAAAGAAATATTTCACCGCAATTTGAGCTTAAGTAGTATCGTAAATAATTACCATGACTTTATATCTCATAGTTTGATTCCAAAAATAAAGGCAGACTGAACACAAATGAAAAAAAAACAAGTTCAGTGTAATCCATTTAAAATTTTATGTACCTAGTTAAAATATAAATTATTTTGACTATAAAATGTCTATAACAATAAATCTAGCAATGTCAGTATTTTGAAAAGTGTTCAAATATTAATTATAATTTTCATAAGTTTATACTGTTACACCTCAGTGTAACTAAGTGTTCTTTCAAGTTAGATTGATATTTAAACATTGTTTCACCATTATTATTCCAATGATAATGTGTTTTGAAGTTCCTTATTTACAACAAAAAAATTTACCTGAATATTTTAGTCTGCCACTTCTTTAAATAAATAATCACAAAATTGTGTCTTGTTATTGAAGAAAATAGTTTAGCAATTCAGATTGTACACTTATTATCACTGTTTGATTTGATGTTATATAGTCTGTAATGTTACATGTAAGTTTTTAGAATACAGCTTATTCTTTTCCCTTTCCATTTCTTCACACAAAACTAAAATGTGTTAGTTTGTTGTAGTCTACTAACAATAATTTCTTCTTTCTCTTCTTCTTCTTCTTTAAAGTGAGTTTCAACTTATATATTATATTTTGTTGTATTAAATATCTATAATCATTAATTTCACTTATTTATGGCATTGATATACCAGCTTCATACTTTGTATACTAACATTAATTTATGTTTTTTCAAATAACACTGACAAAAATATAAATGTACATAGTGGCATAAATTATTATAACATTGTGTCTGCATGCACTGTTATTTATTCTAGTTCATAAACTCCCAATATTGTTTTACTAATTGATTCTTTTTTATCTACTCTATTATTTTAGTATGTACAATTGTTCTCCTATAATTCTTAAAATTTATTCCTTACTTCTCATAATTATTAACCTGATGCTAAAACTAGACGTTTTCAGTAAAGAAAAGAAGAAGAAGAAGATATAATAATTTTTCACTATATATCAATATTTTATTACAAATTTTTCAACTTACATTGATGGTTGTACACAGACTTAAAATATTCCTGTCTTTCAGTTATTAAATTTAGTTAAAATAAAAACATATGACAACATGAGCATCAATATTCGTTATATTCAAGAGGAGAATTTTATTTGATTACTCTTAATATCAAATATTTTTTAATGTATTTAGTAGTAGTAGTAGTAGCAGTAGTAGTAGTAGTAGTAGTAGTAGTAGTAGTAGTAGTAGTAGCAGCAGCAGCAGCAGCAGTAGTAGTAGTAGTAGTAGTAGTAGTAGTAGTAGTAGTAGTAATGTAATTGTAATAATAACAATTGTATACATTATTTTTAGTGATACATCCCTAATTCTCTTTATCTACTGAACAAGAAAGAACAAAAACTGATAAATACAGGACCTGTAGAAGGATATTTGGGGAGGGTAACATAATTATGACATACAAATATCTTACATTTAATAACTAAGGATAGAAATACTGGCTAAATATTAGGTGGGTGTGGCAATGATTAGTGGTCACAAAAAACATGGTGACCCTTCTCTTTTACACTCTCTGCTTTCTTTAATTTGGTTGTAATAAAAAAAACCAATAGACATGCAACATAACCTATTCAGAGAATGCATAGGCCTATGTATCATTTATTTTATGTACATATGATTTACTGTACATGCGTCAACTTGGTGTACATGAAATGAACCTTTCAAAAAGATCATAACCAACACAGAATTAAAACAAAAAAATCATGCAATAATTGAAATCTATCTGCTTGAAAATATCAAACTAACAACTCACCAGTGCATAGAGTAATGAGCCTTAAAATTTGTTTGATCAAACACAATATTCAAAAATTTTGTTTTATACTAAATATGATTTTTTAAATCTTGGTTTGCTTGAAAATAATCCCACAATGAACAGAATAAAATAGGTCATCATGTACTTCAATGAATTCAGTATTGTTTGAAAGTTAATTGATTCTGGAAAAATTGTTATCACACATAGAATCATTCTAGCACCTGCAGAGCACATAATGCCTTTTTAAACTTTCCCAGGAGACAGCTTTTGATTAAAAATGCTTTTGTCATCATTATAAGACTCAAGGCCAAACATTACAGAAGCCAGGACTAACCTGTTATTATTACAATTATTATTAGATTCTGTGATTTTGTTGTCCATGATGTGTCCATTGATTAACTAATTATAAGTACAGTATAACATTACCGACTGGAACACAAAGTTTTTTATTGGTAAAAATGTAAAATTTTTACCTTATAGGCTGAACCAGTTTTCACTTATTATAAGCTTCGTCAGATTTTACATTTTTACCAATAAAAAACTTTGTGTTCCGAGTTAGTAGTGTAATACCGTACTTATAATTAATTATTATTACTGTAATTATTATTATAGCCTGAATCCGAATTATTATATGATTAATTGTAGTTTATATTTTGAATATTACAAAAATTTGTAAAATCATTGTTGTATTTGTATATAAAAATGAACACCATAAATGGATGGTGGATTGTATGTTTATTTCCAATATTTTCTTCAAGTAAATTTTAAATTAATTTACTTACTGAAAGCATTTCAAGAAAGAAATTGTAACTTTATTTTTGTGAATAAATTCATTACTTTAATATATTTTTTTTGCATAACCAAGATTTGAACATTTTAAAAATAAAATATGGTGTCTGATTAAACTTAAATTATATTCGTAAAAGCCACTTCTCAATTTTCAGAAAACTTAAGATTATGATCAATAAAACTGATGTGAATTATTCACACAGTTCTGTTGTAGTAAAAATAAATCATATTGATGCTAATATTATTATTGAACTGAACAAAGCAAGTTCTCAGTTTTAACACAACTGTTTGGGATTTTCTATCTTGACATATCTGTCTTTTCATAAAATTTGCCATCATGTCCTATATCTTTACTACACAGAGTACTATTATTTTTTATATTATCCCCAAAAAATAGCTGCAAAGGGGAGTCAAAAATGTAAGTAAAATTTTGAAGAAAAAAAAACAACCCATGTGAGGTATCAAATTAACAAGAATTTTAACCACAATATGAATGTAGTGTTCAAGCTTATAAATTCCAAAATTTAGGACATCAGGATCCAAACAAATTATAACAATTTTTTTTATTGTAAAAATTCGTTCCAGGTATCAGATAAAGTGAATTTCAACTCAACTCCAAATGTAATGTTTAAGCTGAAAATCAGGGGTGTAGCTATCGCTGTAGCAAGTGTATCAATGAGCTACATGGGCCCCAACATGTGTAAGCAAAAATTTGTAAAATGTTATCCATAGTCTTATTGATAAGACAGCCCTAATGAATGAATAATGAAACACTCCGCCACAGCTTTATATTATTCCGTCTGAACTCTGAACTCACCCTAAAGCACTGTCCGCACGCACCAGCTTGCCGACCATTCCGTTAGTTCTCGACGATCTCGATAGGTGGCAGCTACGTCGCTTGAGTTCGCGAATAGTTTATAGTCTGTGGCAACAAGGGCAAATGATGTCTCTGCCGGGGGAAGTCCCATTCTTTGTTTGCGTGAATGAGTGGTGTAAACAATCTTTACATGTTTTTTAATTTTTTCACTTCAATCTGTACACGCAATTGATTACGTTGTGATTATTTGTGCAGTGAATTGTCAAAAATATGAGCGAAAGAAAGAGAGCTTACCCCAGTGGCGCTTTTAAAAGAAACATTAAGCAGAAAAAAGAAGCTATTTCTAAAAATTGGCCAAAAATTTCATCATTTTTTCAGCAGTCAAATAGTGTGACTGATTTGGATTGTAATGGTAAATCTACATGTACATTATTTGAAATCTATACATATAATAAAACTGTAATGGGGCCGTGTTTGTACATGAAATATTTTTGTTAAATAATAAACGTGGTGAACATTATTATCAATATAGAGGCCAAAACAGCAAGTTTGAAAGGATGATAGGTGATTCATATAGAGATTTTCGGTTTATGTTATTTTCCGGTTAATTACTACAAATTAATATAGGTAATAATATATTTGATTTTATGCATGGTATTATGATTATGTATGAGGTTTGAAAGAATATTGCACACATAAGTACTTATTTTTGAAAATAAACATTTTATGTTATAGATTCTCCTGGAGCATCTGAACCCAGTGTATCTAGTTTTCCAAGTACAATAGAATTTGAAGAATCCAGTACATTTATTTCTTCTAATTCTGAAGACATAAATCTTGGTAAGTGTTAGCTGAAAGATTATTTGTAGGTTAGCTGATGGCTCAGAATATATAGTAATTTAATTTAATTGGATTTTTAGATTCTTCTGAGCACATGGTCTATCAGAGCCTCCAGAAATAGAAGAAATGCATAACGAAGATTCTGAGAAATATGAAGAATCTTATAATATATCTTCTTCGGATAGAGGAAATTTTGGTGACAGCCTTACAGAATACGAAAGAAAAATAAGTTTCAAATTGGGCCCATTTAAACCTCAAGGACCATTTCCGAAGGATCCAGAAACAAAGCAATGTTTTTCAAACTTTCATTATTCATATTTAAATAAGGCTGGTATAAAAATTGTAAGGCTATGGTTATGTTATTCCATTATTTTAAACAAAGCATATTGCCACTTCTGTTGGTTGTTAGCAGATCGTCAAAGCAAATCGTATTCCTCCGCATGGGTTAATGGTGTTTCTGTTAGAAGCAATTTTACACAAAGTATTACTGACCGTAAAAACTCACAGCAGCATATTAACTCGGCTCTATCTTATAATAATTGGTTTCAAGGAAATACAATTGATATTTATTTGGAAAGTGAAATCAACAGTAAATTTGCTTTCTGGCAAAATGTATTGCATCATCTAATTAATGTTATAATTACTTTAGTGTCGTGCAATTTACATTTAAGAGGCCATGATTCCAAATCTGGAAATTTCATGTCAATTTTACACTTATTATCTAATTATGATCCTGCTTTAAAAGAACTTCTTTTAAAGCCAAAGGGTGAAATAAATTATTTAAGCCCCACGATTCAAAATGAGATTATTAATTTGCTTGGAACCAAAGTTAGGAAAATATTGTTTTGGAAATTAAAAAAGCTCCATTTCTGGGGATTATTATGGATACAACACAAGATCTGTCAAAAATTGACCAACTTTCTGTAGTTTTTCGATATATCTCGATAACAGAAAATGATGATGTACCTAAACAAATCAAAATCTGTGTGTCCTTTTTGGGGTTTACATCAGTAGCCGATTGTACTGCAGAAGGACTTAAAACTGAAATTTTAAATACAATCGAAGAATATGGAATTAATTTGTCCAAATGTAGGGGACATGGTTACGATGGAGCAAATGCAATGTCGGGTGTATATGGAGGGTCACAAGCCCTTATAAAGACCATGCACCAAATGCCGATTACGTTCATTGTGCAGCACACTCATTAAATTTAATTTTAAATGATGCTGCTAAACACATTTCCAAAGTGTCACAATTTTTCGACAATTTGGAAATAATATATACTTTTTTGGCAATAGCATAAAACGCTGGGCAATGTCGAGTAACAATTCATCTGAAAAATATAAAATTACTCTTAAAAAAGTATGCTCTACTAGATGGTCTTCAAGAAATGACGCTTTATTTGCTATAAGAAAAAATTATTCAATAGTAGTGAAAGCTTTATATCAACTAAATTTAATTTCAACCAAAAAAGACGAATGTAAAAATATAATAAATATGTTAGAGAGCTACGACTTTATAGTGTTTGTCGCCTTTTTTTCTCAGCTATTTGAAATCAACAACCCTGTTTCTAAAGCCCTACAGCATGAAAATAATGACTTTCAAAAAGCTAGTATTTTGCTAAATAATCGTCTGGACAGACTGGTAGAAATAAGAAATCAAAATTCATTCAACGGTCTGCTAAACGAGTTCAGAGATCTAGCAAAAGGGTGAGATGTAACACCTGTTTTCAAAAATAAAAGACGAAGGATAACGAAGTGCTTTTTTGATGAGTTATCAGAAGATGAGAGAATTTCAGATCTGGAATCGTACTTCAGAGTCAATGTGTATTATTGCTGTCTAGATATATTGATTTCTCAAACTAAACAAAGATTTCAGAGCCTCTGTGATCTGAGTAATATATTCGAAATCTTACAACCAGATAAACTCTTATCCTCTTCAAACGAAGTTATAAAAAAGGAAGCAGCAAAACTGGCTAGTAAATACAATAATGACATGAAAGTTGATCTCTATGATCAATTAATTGCTTTGAAAAGCTGTTTGAAATCTGAAATTCAGAAAATTCATACCATTAAGGAACTCGCAGAATTATTGTTAATACATTTCAATAGCCTCGCCTCCAGTTTTCCAGAGGTTATAACAGCATGCTTACTATTTTTTACCCTTCCGGTTACAACCGCAACAGCTGAAAGAAGCTTTTCTAAACTAAAACTTATTAAAAATTGTCTTAGAACTTCTATGGGACAAGAACAGCTATCGGACTTATCAATACTGTCCACAGAAAAAGAAGAACTTGAGAAACTAAAATCGTCTTCAGCTATGGATGTTATAATAAATACATTCGCCAAAAAAAAGGCAAGAAAAGTACCTATTTAACTACTAGAATTTTTTGAGTTATAAAGTTTTTTAATACATACCTATGTATTGTTGTTTTTGACACTTTCAAATATATTTTGTTTATGCGAGTGTTTTTGTTTATTTTCCAAAAAAAGGCCCCCCAAGAAATTTTGATACAGGGCCCACTCAGGGCTAGCTACACCACTGCTGAAAATGTTTTTTAACTTTGATAACACCATGGACGAAAATTGTAAGCCAAATTTTGAACAAAATTTTGAAAGTCTATTTGAGTCCATAATATGAAGTTGGTATCTTTAATAATTTGTCAAAACTAATATCTAACACCCCTTGCATAAGTTGGATCATCTTTACCATATTATTGTGAGTTGTGTGTGTGTGTGTGTGTGTGTGTGTGTGTGTGTGTGTGTGTGTGTGTGTGTGTGTGTGTGTGTGTGTGTGTGTGTGTGTGTGTGTGTGTGTGTGTGTGTGTGTGTGTGTGTGTGTGAAACGAATACATATAGCTATAGGAACTTAAGTGCTAAAACTAAATTATTTGTCATTAAACATTACGGTTAACTAAATAAGAAAAACAATGCAGTAGTGTTCATGATTTTTAGTGTTTATTGTATTCATAATAACAAAAAAGTAATAATGATTGTGTGCTTTACAATTGTTATTTTACTAAAGAAACAATAGAGTAATCTGGGTTTATTATAATTTTTCTTTCAAATGTTTACTTTTTAAGGTACAGCAAAACCTCTATTAACCACAGAAACAACGTGTGGTAACCTCCTGGGATGTTCCTCGGCTGACACTAAGAATCATACATACTAAACACTTCACTCTCTTCTTAACAAATTTGGTAAATTAATAATAAATATATTTCTTGGAATTAGTGCATGAAGTCACAGTTCATGGAGTATACTAATTATTATTGTTGTTGTTGTTGTTGTTGCTGTTGTTGTTGTTGTTGTTGTTGTTGTTGTTATTGTTGTTACTGGTTTTTGAGCATTCGTTGAAGATGAGCAATGTAACACACATCTATGCATATTGCAGCATAACCAAATTCCCACAACTCTACAAGCTAATATTACTACAGATACTTAGGCCTAGAACAAAAACAAGAACAATCTAAACACCACTGATGAAAAATGAATGACCATTAAACTTGAAGGATATCTAGGAACATTAATCACAAATTCATTTATAAATAAAGAAGATAGTATTTACTGAATAGATGGAGTA
This sequence comes from Magicicada septendecula, assembly GCA_034769895.1. Taxonomy (NCBI): domain Eukaryota; kingdom Metazoa; phylum Arthropoda; class Insecta; order Hemiptera; family Cicadidae; genus Magicicada; species Magicicada septendecula. Next base: position 228,324,684 of record CM068367.1, on the reverse strand, counting down.
TAAAATAAAATTCCATAATAGAAGAAACATCAGTATTGAATTAACAAACCAGACTTACCCAAATGACTGACTATAAAAAATAACTGAGACTTAAGACTATTATACCCAACCAGATTAGGAGAATGACTTAATGAGTCTGTAACTATGTAAATGAATAATTATAGAAGTAATATAAAGTAACCTGACTGTATTAGTACTATCCAACAATAACATATAATGTAAAACCACAGAATGTCAGAGAGGACTGATTATTAATGTAATTATAATATAAGTAAACATGAATAACTGTAACCATAATAATAATTAGTAATTAGTACTACGAACAAAGAGTACTTAGCAATTAAAATAATAATGAATAATCAATATGTGAACTGAAATTAATTAGTAAGAGTCAGAGTTAGCAACATAACCTAACCTGCTGTAAAAAATCACTTATAATTACAAAAGATAATATAAAATTGATGCAAATCTAGTGATTGTTGATTTTGGATGAAACTAGATCACTTAAAGAAAGTTCTGAAACAGATTTTATGACAACAAGATATTGTAATTGTTGTCAGTAATGTAATTAACATGATAAAATCAGATGGAATAAAAAGCACTTATAGGGTACTTTATAAAGCTACTAAAATCACAATTATCAGTGCATATCAGTATTATTAATACTAAAAGTGATAATTGAAGTAACTAATGGTAATAAACTAAAACATAATCTGCACTAATAATTTAACAATAATGTAAATAATATGAACAGCACCTGCAGCACCAAGATGCACAGCTCAGTTATTAAAATAATAAGAAAAATAGATTGTTCAAATGAACAAAAAGTATTACAGAACTTGAAGGGGAGTGAGAGGAGTTGATATAACTTAGATATTTTGATATAAAATAGTACCGTAACCATGTAAATAACGTATAGTGTAGATATAAGCAAAACTCACAGAATGCCTACCTGTACAAGAACTCATGTAATATTCAGGGTTAAAGTATAGGGAACTTGGCATATCTGAATAAACAAGAAGTTTACCAGTAGTTGGTATGATTATTTGTTAATAAGTTTCAAAGGTTAAAAAACTCTTAGTATTCAACCATTGTATCGAAATAAGCAAAACTAACTTAGTATGCTATAGGTCAACTGAAGCCAAGAGCAAGATATTGTATTTTTATTAATTTAAGATGTTTATTATGTTAATAATTGTCATAAAAGGACTTTAAACATGTCATAGTTAATGTAAGTAACAATCATTCGGTCAGTAATTAGCTGTAAGACATATTTTAATAAAAATTATTGTAATAGTATATAAGTTAGAATTAGCATCTTTGTTAATAATGGACGGATTTAGACCATAAGAGGTGTTAAAATGTGCAGCAGGACAAATGCCAAATAATGGTAAAGCTGCAATTAAGTTTACATGTGGTATAAGGAACTTATGTCCATTATAAATTTTTTCATAAATTTTAGTAAGAAAGTTGGCTTTTTTTTATAATCTCAAACCCAGGAACCAACGCCATAAACAAAAATTAATTTGTTTGCCAAACGTAGGGAGGATGACTTGATGATGGAATCTCATCAATTCTAGCCAATCACAGGTCATAAATCTAATAACTCCCCAGGTGTAGCAAATTGGAACAGCAAGGTGACGCAGAGTTTTAGAGACACTTTTTATCGAGTCATGATGCTGTACAGATGACAGGATTCACGGATCAAATTAATCGCTAGTTACCCATCATCCTGTGCGACCACGAATGTAAACATGGACGTTCTAACCTAACTATTCGAATTTAATTAAATTGTGGTGAAGTGTAAAGTAATAAAGTTTAATAAACGTTTAACAGTGAATAAAATATTGCATAGTGTATAATAAACTGCAATTAAGTGAATTTGAGGAAAGTATAGTGCAATTATCACGACTTACTTATGTTAGCATAATATCCAACAATCCACTTTGAACTAATTACACATTTGTAAAGAATTATACCACTACACAATCACAAAGACATTATTTATATAATCACTTTTATTGTTAAATTGTAATTTAGATGAAAGTTAAGGTTAAAGATGGTTAACCTTTCATAACCATGTAACATCAAAGTGTCGAACATTTTCAGACGAGATTCATACATATAATAGGGTTGATACAGCTAGTGCCGTCTCCCTTCCTTCAACCTGGCTTTCCAATTCTCCCAATGTTCCCATTGTCCTTCCTCAAGTCCTATATGTTGCATAGATTCATCCACTTCGTCCCTCCAAGATCTTCTTGGTCTTCCCCTTTTTCTCCTTCCTAATGGACTCCATTCCGTCACTTTGTTGATCCACCTATTTTGGGCTTTCCGGACATGACCGTACCACACCAATCTTTTTTCTTCGATGTAGTCAATTACACTTCTTTCCGTTTCCATTCTTCTTTTGATCTCCTTGTTTGTTATTCGGTCTGCTCTCGTTATTCCACAGCACCTCCTCCAATATTCCATCTCCATTGCAAGAATCTTTCTTTCATTCTTTTTGTTAATAACCCATACTTCCGCTTCATATGTCATAATGCTTTGGACTATGGTCTGATATATCATTTTTTTGGTGCTTTTTCTAATATTTTTGTCCCATATAATACTGTGTAATTGTCTAATCCCTGTTCTAGTCTGCCCTAATCTACTTTTTATTTCCTCTTTCGTTGTGTCTTGTTTACTCAGTGTAAATCCTAGGTACCTGAATTTGTCTGTTCCTCTAATTTTAACATTTTCGTCTACTTCTAAATCTGATGTTTCTTCATCTCTAATTGCCAAGTATTCAGTCTTTTTTATGTTTATTTCCAATCCCATCTTTGTGTATTCTTCATTCAGCTTTCTGACCATGTAGCTTAGATCTTCTTCATCCTGGGCTATAACTACCTGGTCATTGGCGAAGCATAGTGTGTACAGGTGTTCATTTCGTATCGGTATTCCCATTCCATGGCAAGACGAGATTTATAATAGTATATTAAGAACATTAATTATATTAACAATATAATAATATATTATTTATATATTATTATAGTTGATAGATGTAATCACTCTCCTATTCTGAGATTTTATAATTGTAATTAACCTATTTTAGTCCGTATTTTGCAGTTCAAAGAACCTTATTTTTTAATTTTAACTCTGACAATTTTGTTAATGAATATTTTATGTAACAAGATGCCAATCCTGAGATGTGATTTTCAGAAACATAATTGTTTATTGTAAACCCAAGTTAATTGAATTGATTGTATTTAACAAGGATTCAGGATTCGGTGAATGATGAATAAATTAACTCTTTTCAACATTAATGGAGCATGAATTTATTTTTATTAAGTAAGAAAGATTTTCGTAGTAGAGTAGAGGTTATATTTACTTATGAAATCGGTTGGCAGCACTCATCACTGGCAGCAGTGAAGTTATTCAAATATTTCATTCTTTATTAATGACCATAACTAATATAACCGGTTATCACCAATGAAGAATCTACATTCAAAGTGAGTACTTATTGTTAAGACTGACACGATTAACTTAACCATAAAATAAACTAGATATAACCAACTTTCAGTAACGAGTCCTGCGGGTGATGTTATTACATATAAAATAATAATAATTGTATAATCATTAAAATGACAGCAATGGTTTTATTACAATATTCATTGTTCAAGTTTTATTTTGAAAACAATAGTTTGCTGTTTAAGGCTAGGTTAGGTAATTTTGCCACAAAACATTAATTTATAATAAAACTTTATAATAAAATTTATACTAAAAGCTGACTGCCATTTTGTTTATGTCCATCTATTAATATCATTTGTATGATGAATCCTCAATTAATGTTACAGCAGATTCTGCCCTTGAATACTCAAGCTTCAGGTTGTATCAGTTGAGTTGGCCTGTGTAATGGGAAATGTGTAAAAATATGGGAAATATGTATGGCCTATGTTTCTGAAATATGTAAAGTCAATAACACAGATTCACACATATTGGTATTGGAAAAGATGTAAATATTATATAAATTCATTAAATGACTAATATATTATTCATCAAGTGGTTGAATGTAAGCTGAATGTAAAAAAGTCAAGAAATACAAAAACATTTAATAAGATTAAATATCTCATTGATTTTTATAGACTTAAAGGTAATTTGTAATTTATAGAATTTTTATATTTGCACAGATTTAACTTTTGACAGTAGTACTATTGTGAAAAAAATTGTATTTGACCAGACCCATATAGGCCTAATGGCTTGAGTCCAAAAATGTTAAACAAATCTGTGAGCATGGGCGTAGGCAGAAATTTTGTTAGGGGGGGGCAACATTGATTTATTCATTTACTCAATCAAAGTAAACCCAGCATAACCACTGTTTCTCCTTTAGGTTTAGGTACTCAATGAAAAAAATTCAGACACATTTAATCGCTTTATTAATTGCTCTTAAAAAATGAAATGAAAAAAACTGAAACTTTGAAACTTATAATACTAGCCGTCTTGGATTCTCAGAAAATCTTTCTATAACTTCCATCTCCAACTCTTTCTTCTTTTCCAAAACCAATTTCTTATGGACACTCATTAAGCATAATCCGTTTAAGCGGTTTTCTGTTACTGTCGATCTCAACCATGTTTTAACACGTCTTAAGGTGCTAAGTGACCTTTCAATAGTACTCGTGGAACAAGGCCGCGCTATTGAGACTGTTAGGGCATTTTTTATGGCAGGAAAGAATGTGTTGGCTTCTTTAATCACTTCGACTATTTCCAAGTCTTTTAACGCCTGCCGATCAAGGTTTTTTTCGCTCCACACATTATACCACAATTCAGTTTCAGATTCATACCCATCCAGTTCGTAAAAATCAGCAAAACATCTCGCTCTCTGTTTCAAATCTTCGATGGTCGAATATAACATGAGGAAGGGATGTAGAGATAGTATGGAAAATGCCGGTACATTGTCCTCAGAAAATCTGTTCTCCAATGCTGACGTAAACGAGTCAAGGTATGGAATAAGTATCGATTGTTTCCAGTACTCGGCAGGTGAAGCTGCAGGAGGATTCGAATGGTGCTGCTGGCGTTCGACAACTCTGGGTGGCTGAAGTTCTACTGTTATTTCCGCTACTGTGGCATGGGCAGAAACGAGAAGATCTTCCATAATGGCATCAGCAGTTTCGCGGTGAGCTTTCACTACGGCCAGAATTTTGTTAATGTGGTTCGCACATTGAAGAAGATCTAAACTTGTTGACTGCAGAATATTTGCAACAGGTTCTAGTAAAGCGGAGTACTTGGCTATAATGCAGGTAGAGATAATAAATACAGGTTTCGTGGCAACACAGTGCAGCTGAAAGGCTGTCTTTCTTGTAGCAGTGTTTCCTTCTTGTGCCAGTCTCTCCAGACCCTGCACAATTCCCACAAAATTATTTTTGAAGATGGAAATGCTTCTGTATTTCTGAGACCACCTTGTCTCGCACAGAGTCGGTATGTTTGGAACGTACTATTTCCTTAAAACAGATTCTCGGAAAAAGTTTATAATGTCCTTTATAGTGGACACCGTGTTACGGATTTCAGCGACGCAATTCAGATTGTTCACCACCAGGTTTAACCGATGGCTTGCACAATGAAAAAACAGAGCTTTCCTGTATTTTCTCTTATTATTTTTTGCACACCACCATCTTTCCCTGCCATAGTCGCACAGCCATCGTATCCTTGTCCGACACATTTTTGTGGATCTAGTTCTTCTCTTTCTAGAAATTTGTCGATTGTATCCGCTATTGTTTTAGCATCCATAGCTTTTAATTCTTCAAATCCGAGAAATTCTTCACATACCATCAATTTTTCTTCATCAAAAAATCTTACTCCGATAGATAACTGTTCCTTTCCTGATATATCGGCTGTCTCGTCCGCCAATATAGAATACGCACACGATTTTTTAACGTCTCTGAGTATGAGATCTTTCACAGCACTACCACACAAATTAATTAGTTCGTTTTGTATTTGCGGAGACATATAGGTAGCATTCTTTTTACCCTCTATATGTCGCTTTAACTCATTGTCACCACTATCAATTCTCATTTGAATCAAGTCTTGTAAAATTCCTTCGTGTTGCTCTTTGCCTCTTAAGGGTAAATCGTGAACTCCACAAAAGATTATGGTTGAGATTATTGACGCCATAATTTTTCGGTTTTCTGCTATTAACTTCTGGTGCGCAGATACCAACTGAACATCTACGGGTACTTCGTCCATAAAGGATTTTGCTGCTTTAGTTGCTGCCAAGTGCCACTGACTTTCAACATGGTTCTTGCAATATTCATGCATATGTTTGTATCGAGTAAACGGTCTTACAGCGAAGGAACCCTGGACCCCCTGTACAGTAGTTGGAGTAAACATCACACAGTACAGACACAGAGATACCTTCAAGTGCTTAGAATATGCCAGCCACGGAGAGTATTTTTCAAGCCAGCTGTATTGAAATTTTCTTTTAAGATGCTTGGCATCCTCAGTGAAGTCGTAACTTGGTGAAGGTTTCCAACAGCGTTTTAAAACTTCAATTTTTTGGGCTGTGGTCATGAGGGAAGGTTTTCCCACCCATTTTCCGATGTCATTATCACAGCTCTCCTGATGACGACGAAGACGGCTTAGGTTCAGAATTCGGTGCAGGACATTTTGTCTTTTCCTCATCACTCCCACTTTCATTTTCTGGCCTTTTCCTTTTCTCGGTAGCTGAAACAAACAAACAATAATTCTAAGCTATCTGTATATAATTAATTGTTACTGTAAATTAATATATGTCCAGATGTGTTTACTACACATTCTTCATAAACACTTATAAAGGAACTGCTGAATATCAAATATTTTACTGTCACTGGTATGACTGAAAAATTTCAGCATATTCTGTTCATCAAGCCAGAATTTGGGCACACAGAACCATCTGACTGTACATAAAAAACAGATAATTTTTAATAAAATAAATAAAAGACGTTTTTATAATCCAGTATGATTTTATATGAAATGGAAATTATATAAAGGCCAGGTTTTAGTTACAGGCAGCAATGTCGAGTATAAACACCAAACCAAGGTATTAGCGTTTTTAATTTAACCATTAGACAAAATTCAAATAAAACAAAAATTATGTTATGTATGCTTTAAAACATTTATTCGATTCAAATAAAGAATTGTTAGTTTTATTCAATGTTAAAATACAGATGCCAGAAACATGCACATACATCTTCACATATATCTGCTAAAAGCAGACCCTGAAAATTAAAAATAAAAGGGGGAAGGCACAGATACAGAAGACAGAAAAATCTGACTGAATGAAACTCATCAAAGTTGTGATCAGAAATGATACACAGGCACCTACAACCTACAACTGTGTACAAACAGATATCAGATAAACTGGAGGCTTCAAATTGTGATTTGAGTACGAAAGATACTTCCATTACCTCTTGTATTACCATACTTGGCTGCTAGAATATTACCAAGATAAAATACCAACCAAAGCTACCTGAACCCACCCAAGTTATATGCCTGAAGCCAGGTTATAATAAAAAGAAGTTATATGAAGGTTGTGATAAAGATATAAAGAAATTGTCTACTAAGCATGATTCTGAGGTATGCTAATGCAAGTGAAAACTATGAAGAGCTCGACAAAAGTTGAAGAAAATTTTAATAAAAATAAACCTGTTTTAAATGCTAAGTGCTAAGTGGTTTCCTGGAAAATGCTAATAATTTTTTAAAGATATGATTCACAAATGGTTTTAAAATGAAATTATATAGCTAACAGCTTCAGCTATTTTAAATAAATTGTATGTGTGCTGTTAAAACAGAGAATGATCTGATGAACAACAAAGTATATGTTTAATCCAAAATCTAATATTTTGTCAACTGTTAATAATGGCATATGCACAATATCACAGTGCCCTAGTATGACAGTCTGTATCAGGCCTTGTCAGATAGCTTTTTTACAGGAAGCATGGGTAGCAAGCCTGGTGCTTAATCAACAGCCATGATTCTGAACGTCTCTGCCAATTATTGCTACTCAGCCATTTGGTATCATGATACAGTACTACATATACGTCCACAAGACTAGAACTCGCATCCTTCAGCATATTCAGCATAGGATGCAAGTTAGCTACTACAGTAGACTACGGGGAGACAGTCACACACATTAATCTAAACAATAATAGATCCATCATATTCTAGATGGTGGAGTTGCTTAATTTGTTATGTAAACAAAACTCTATCCCAGTCATGATTGTAATCGAAAGGTATATTCTCCTCTCCAAGAGAAACAAAATGAAAAAGAAAATCTAAAACCCAATTTGGCCTATAATTTTATTTTGAATAAATGTAGAAATTATATTTACTAAATTTAAAAATTATTTTTAATTTCTCTAAAATATGGATCTCTTGCAAAATTAAAGTCAGATGTCAGATGTCACATAAATTTGGTTTGTCATAGTTTTTAATTAAACTTACTAGTAGTTGAAAAAATATGTTTAAAAACAAAAGAAGTCTATCGTTTTCAAGATGGACTGCCTAATCACAGTGAAAACTAGGGGTTATTAAACGAGATTTTAAAAAATAAAATAAAAATAAAACGTTTTACTTTTCAAACTTCATAAAAAAGACAAAAATAGCTTACCTTTACTGCCATAAAATCTTCTTATGTCCATTTTAACACTACACACGTTACTCTGCAGTAAGTACTAAAAATAATTGACTGGAGGCAATTTGTATTTGTAACGGAGTCCACGTAATAAACAAAACAAAACTCGTAAAATTGAAGTGCATAATATAAACTTCCAGCACAATCTTTGCAACGGTCTTGTACCTACAGTGCCCCAGTGGAGATGTCAAAAACATTCGAGTGGTGTATAACTGCACAGTGAACGTCATCTAGCAGACCCCGAAGGAACTAGGAGTAGGTAGTAGTTACCTTCGGTAGCTTTAGGTGGCACTAGTATGTCCGAGTCGGGACATATTTATAACGTATAGCGACCTAAAATTCAGCGCCCTCCTGGGAAATTTTCAAATTTAGGGGGGCCACGCCCCCCCCCCGCCGCTCGCTGGCTACGCCCGTGTGTGTGTGTGTGTGTGTGTGTGTGTGTGTGTGTGTGTGTGTGTGTGTGTGTGTGTGTGTGTGTGTGTGTGTGTGTGTGTGTGTGTGTGTGTGTGTGTGTGTGTGTGTGTGTATGTGTGTGTGTGTGTGTGTGTGACCAACAAGTAGACAGACTGTATGATTGAATGTGAGATTCTTATAATAACTTTTAAATTTTTTGAATACTGATTTCAAATTCAGTTAAAAACCATATTAATGCAGTAAATCATTAATGCACTACATATACAGTGAACACTATTTAATGTGACAGTGCTCTATATAGAATATTAACTAGATCCCAACAATTGCTTTTATTTTAGTTATAATGTGTAAGGTTAAAGTGAAATTTGTATCTCAAAAATATCGGTTGACATGAATACTGTACTTTTTGAAAACATTTTTTTAAAACTATTTTTACTAAATAAATGCACAGGCACACATTAATTTCAAATTACAGGAATGTAAAGAACCCACTCTTCTTAACAAAAATTTACAGGCATTGCACAAATGCAATGCACAGAGAAGGGCACTGAAAATGCTTCAATAAATCTAAAAAATATATATATTTATGTTCATTCACCAATCAATGAATTCATTCTTCATTCACCAATCAATGAATTCATTCTTCATTTACCAATGTACAGATTATAAGTTAAATGTAGTCAAATTCATAAGCGAAGTTTTATATGTGTACTACGTTATTGACAACAAAGAAGTAGTTTCTATGTAAACTCACCAGTTCCCATTTTCGATAACGAAAATTCCCATTTATATTTATAATACTTGCGTTTAGCATCAGTATAGTGTATATTAGTACTCAATAATTATAATAATTATATGTTTAAGCAAACAAAAATGTTAATTAACAACCACTTATCCTTTTGGCTAAATGATAGTTCAGTGAAACTTGCTTGTACAGTATGTACAAAAATTATACTACACTGACAATGACTAGCTGGTAACATACTGGTATTATGGTTGTAACAACTAAACAGTGGCGGCTTGTCGTTATGAACATGAGAGGGGCTCTTTCATAAGGTCATAACTATCTCTACACAAACACACACGCACGCGAACGCGCACACACAGATACACACACTCATTCACTTTCTTGTATGTATTTTTATAAATTTATAAAATTGTCAAAATTAGTCTACTTATAACATATTTTGATTTTACTGTAAGTATTTTATTTTTAAGATATGTGAATAATAAGAGTGGAAATTCAAAATATTTTATAGAACAGAAGTACACAGGGCAAATGTGAAAGCTATATTTTTAAAATTAGACCAAGCATCAGAATTCAGGAGGAAGTTGTATTAAGTAACAAGATATTAATCTTCTACCACTTTAAATATACTTAGTCACATTTAATATCAAAAATATATTAATCTACGACTGAAAATTCATACCTTTAGTTATATTGTTTGTAGCAGAAGTCCATCCTCCTCTCCTTCTGTGCAGCGAAGTGGTTGATCACACGTTCATTGAAATTGGGGGTAGATAATAATTTCTTTTCAATTGAACACATGGCGAGTCCACTGAGTCTACCTTCTTTCATTGTGGTCCTGGTAAAAGTCTTTATTCACTTTAAATTTGAAAAACATCTTCCACTTTCTGCAGTGGTCATTGGGATTGTGCAGATGATTTGAAGTAATTTCACTGATTCGGGGAGCACATCTCTCAGATTATTATCATAAATAAAATTAAGCAACCGTAATGAGCCTGTTGCCTCAGAAAAATCACTTCTACTGTATATTACTACCAACTCTTATTTCAGTTCTATTTTATTCAACTGGAATAAATTTACAGCAATTTCTAATTCATTTTCAGGAAATTTATTTTTGAACTCAGGAAACAAACTTGGCTGAAATAACTTAGCTACCAAAAAATGATCTAAGAAATTAAAGCGATTGTCAATTCCAGTCATGATAACATCACACACTTCTTTTGCCACAATGTGTCTTCTATCTTCAAATCGGCCATGTTTTCTACTGGGGCCTGAACAAGATAAATCATTTTAAGTTCCATCAAGTTCGCTAGAACTGGGCTGGTCAACCTCAGGCAAGTTTCTTATTTTTTGGATTATAGACTTAAATTCGCCTATATATTTTAAGGCCTTGATGCAGTCGATTGTCTTGTTCTGAAGCGCGTTGTACAAAATATCACAATGGGGCATTATTTTATTAGAAAATGTTACCCAGAAAATGAAATCGTTGTCTTTAAGAAGGTTGCTTAAACCAACTGATTTGTTTACAGTTGTATAATCATTGCTGTCGTCGTCTAATATTTTATTTAAGCATTCTTCTATTTCATTTTTATACTTAAATAATGTGCTGACAATTCTAGACTTGAAGTTCCAACGAGTGCCTGAGCTCTTTGGTATTCGTTTTTTCATAATGTCGTCAAGTACTGCTGTTCTTTTAGTCGATTGTGAAAAAAAGGATGAAAATGCTTCAACATTACTGAAAAATATATTTATATGTTTATTTTGTGTTGCGCAGCGTTCAATGATCAAATTTAGTTGATGCGCGTAGCAGTGTACGAAATGTGCATTTTTGTACATAGCTTTGACTCTTGCCTGCACACCTGTGTGCTGGCCACTCATGACAGAAGTGCCATCATAGCTTTGAGCAATCACTCTTTCAGGTGTTTTGTCAATTTTTAGCTTTTCCAGAAAAATGTACCGATTTTTTGATACTTCCTCATTTAACTTTTGAATTCTTAATCTATATGCACTGTCTAACTGAGATCTAATGTCAACCTTCCCAAGTACTGCATACTCGATACACGCATTTATATGTTTTTCACTTAATTTATGTTTTTTAAGTTTTTCACTCAAATGCTTAATATCCGAGACACCATCTAGAGTCCAGGTGCGATCCTGTACGCCCATTACTATGCACGGGTAACAGAAAAATGAGTTTTTTATTCCACACCCATACAACCAATCAGCATAATTATACAAATGAATACTAAATTTCCGATTGTAGCTATTCCTGCCCTTAGTGGATTTTTGTTTTTGTACTTGATTAATCACCATATTAGGCCTAGGAGGCCCTAATCTTTTAAGTTCAATCCTGTGCTCTAGGATCTTTATCCCTTGGCTAATAATTTTACTTACATCATTCGTAATTACAAAGTTAGAATCCGTGTTATTCATTATGACACACATTAATCACACACTAAACACAATAATTCTGTTTGCAAACAAGGAGTGCCAATAACTGCTACACTGCTGGCCGCTGGCGCTGGCTGAGATGATTTGCGCATGCGTGGCCAAGGATGGAGTCCCAGCATGTCCGTAAGAACACAGTTGATTGACGTCACCGCACGGTTAGAGCTGTATGCTGTATTTTCCATTTACACTGCACACAGTAGCTTTGGGCTCTATGGCCAACGCCCGCAACTCAACTCCGGACTTTAAACGTCAAATGTTTTCCGTTGTATTATTGTTTTGATGCGTATAGGAACTTTTTTAATTGATTTGGTAAAAAATTAATAATTAATTATTACTTTTTATTTTATTGGGAGGGCTGCGCCCGAGAGCCCTTATGGGCAAGCCGCCACTGCAACTAAACACATTCCTGGAATTTGTTGTCCATGACATGTCCGGTGTTGTTATTAATTAATTATTTGTGTAACACTACTGACTCGGATCACAAATTATTAGTGGTAAAAATGGTACATAAGGTTGGCCTAACTAGTTTTTGCTCCATTAGAGGTTTGTTAGGAGCTCTGTCTGCCACAGCTAGGAGTGCTGGCCATTCTGCTTTTGATGGTGATGGTGCTGTTGTTTAAAAGATTGTGTGTGTGTGTGTGTGTGTGATATGTTAAAATATTATGTGTGATATAAATTGTGTCTGTTCGTTTAAGATGTTGTTTCTATGTGTTTTTGTGTGTTTGTATATTTCTAGTTGTTCAAGAGTGTCTAGTTTTTAGCCTTTTGTGTGTATGTGTAGGATTTCAATGTTATTGTTTATGTTTGTGTATGTGTGGTCTGCCTCAATGAGGTGGTTTGCAAAGGTGGATTTGGTGGTGGAGCGTAATGCATTTATATGTTCAACATATCTCTGTTCAAAGCTGTGTCCTGTCTGGCCTATGTAAAATTTGTTATATGCTGAGCAGTTTAATTTATAGACATCAGGTAAACCAAGTTTGCTTTGTTGTTTGTGTGTGTTGTTTGACAGTGTTTGTTCTGTTTTGTTTATAGTCAGTACTCTGCTTTTTTAATTTGGGGGCTATTTTTTCAGTGTGGTTATTGATATATGTTAGTGTTATGAATTTGTTGTCTTCTGTCTTTGTCTGTTGTTTGTTTTGTGTTTTGTGTAGAAGCTTATTAATTATTGTTTTATTGTATCCCTTGGCTTCGCTAGATATTTGATTGTGTATAATTCATCTTGATAGTCTTTTTCATCTAGTGGGATGTTATTTAGTCTGTGTATCATGGATCTGAAGGCAGATAGTTGTGTTGTGTTGGGTGATTGGAGAGTTGTGTATCAACGTGTCAGTTGTAGTGAGTTTTCTATATATACTGAATTTGTGATCTAGTTTTGTTACGGTGAGGTCTAGGAAGTTTATGATACTATTGTTTTCATATTCAGCAGTGAAGGATATATTTTTGTGTATTTTGTTGACTTGGGTTAATAGCTAAACACATATACAATTATGATTTTTCCGTGTCTGGTCTGCCATTTAAAACTGTTCTTATTTTGGAATAAGTCAATTATTGAAATCATATCAGTGTTGGGAATGAATAGGATTGTCTATATTGAGAAAATATATTTAGTTGCATTGGCTTCAACATTGTTTTCTGCAATGATATTTTTCAGACAAGTTGTGCATGATAGTTAGCATGATGATTCCTTAATAATATATAATAATTTGAATTCTATACCAGTAATGGGGAACAGATGTTATTTGACTATGCACTGAATTGATCAAGCAAATGTTAATGAAGAAATTTGTGTTAGTGGTTGAAATCACAATCAGAATGATCACAGTTGCACACCACTATATAAAAATTATCCCGATTAGCGCTTTCAAGCCTCACAGCCCAGTGATCATTCTGAAAGTAAATGTTAGTTTACAACATTAATTACTTTCTATAATTTTAAATTCTGTGTAGTAAATTTTCTTCTAAAGTAAAATGATAAAATTATAACTTTAACAATTTTTGGGTAGATAGTTATCAACCTAATTCATACTCTTCTTAAATTGTATAATGTAAGAAAGAGATGAACAGGTCAAGGATCCTAGTAATTTGCCCCAAGTTGTTTTCTTAACATAACATTGTGGTTGCAAACTAACTTTATCGGTTAGAACTCTGAAAGCTAATAAGGCTGTTATCCCCAAGGCAATTCAATCTTACTCGTATAACCAAAATTTTGGGTGAAGTAAACATTTATTTACATAATCCAAAGTGAACATTAATTAAATTTTCATATCACAACAAGAAACTTAATGAATCTGTGGAATAGTTTTTTACTGTTAATCGTTTGAATGCTTAAGGATACCACAAAAAGTGTTCAAACATAAAACTGTATAACGTCTACTCATCCCACATAATTACACAAGCAGTTTCATGTAACTAAGCAGAGATTTAATGAAAACATTCAGTATAATTGATATAACTATTAAAATAAGTTTTTTCCACATGTAAATACTGTCAGTGCCATTGTTTTTCAATAATTATTTTGTACTTTAGACTTTTAGTACATTAGACATGTACATTAGACTTATGTATTTTGAAAAGCCAAAATTGATAAATAGGTGGTGGTGAAGTAAGCCAAAACAATAAACAAAACAATCCTTTTATTCTAAACAAACTAAAATGTAAATCATCGTATAAAATAAATTTAAAATACTGATTACTTTTTAATTCAGTGATAATTTAAGTACCTATTTAACAATACAGTTATAACTGAAATTTAACTTAAATGACAACATAGTGGTTTTACACAAATTATATAAATATATCCTTCACATCTCTCTTAGAGGTTTTTCCCTTATTGAAATTTTAATAAGCATAATTGCTCTCAATTTTTGCCCACTGCTTAGGCAATATATGATTTCCTTCATGTAGGGTTTGATAAGACTTCCTCTTTTAACTTTTTTAGCCTGAACTAATCTGATAAATGGACCCGGTCTAGTGCTCAAGGAGTAGGAGGAAGTGTTTTTAGTCGGTAGTTCAGGAAGGGAGTCCAACACTATGGACTGTTTTGCCATTGTGCGTTAATAACATTTTCACCTCCTCCTCCACAAAAAACGATAAAAATTAATTCGTCTCAGTTTGGTAGAGTGCATACATCAAGGTATCCATACTGTTTTGAGCATCATATTCACGTTAGAATACAGTTATTCTGTGTATCTGTTACATAGAAATCTTCAAGGAGGTTGGATGGCTATGAGGGGAGATGTAGAGGCCATTTAAAAAATAAAAAAGTAATTATTGTCATTATTACTGATAGTTATTAATTATACTGATTAAGATATTCGTTATTGTTAATAGTATAATAATCACAATTTTTTGATACCCCATCGAAACCATTAACATAAAATTGTTACAACGACAAATCATGAATTAGGATAAAAATAAATTATAACCCACTTACCTGCCAAGAATTCCACCTTGTTGAGTGCAAGGGATTCCATACACAATCACCAAAACCTTACAGATTTCTTGACAGTTAGTGATTTATAATTTATGTTTTATCTTAATTCCTGATTTGTTATTTTGTATCATCGTTTCGAGGTATCTTTGAGTTTGTTCTACTATTTAATTATTCTAACTCCTCTGAAAGCGACCACAAATTGTTAGTGGTCGAAATGTTGTGAATGTTATATTAATAACGATAGTGAATTTCCAACACAATATAGGCCTACGTAATAATAATAATAATAATAATGATACGCCATCGATTTTCAGCCCTAAGGATCGTATAGGTGATGATAACATTTATAAAACAATATCCATTACGGAAAGTAATAAAACTTGTTAATCTAGCGTGAATCCAGACCAATGAAGCTAAGCGCTAAAGTAAAGATGAGCTAAACTAATAACGTAGGTGTGATTAACTACAACGTGGCGTAAACCGGTGTCGCACCAGCCTGACAGCGGCTTTATAACTGTAGTACATGCAGGCACGGCGGTCTTAATGAATTCGTAATTGGCGTACGCGGTTTAGTGCGATATTAAAGTAAACGTAACACGCTACGTCATTCACAGTTTGTACGAGTAGGAGTATATACAGTTGGTAGCGTCGTTAAGTATAGGATCCTAACCTGCGTGTAATGTTCCACTTGTCTCCTATGTAGGCCTACCATTCGTCATAAGAAGTGAGATGCTCGTTTTGACTTGACTTTGTTTCGCAACTCCCCATCAGTGCATCTGTCCACTGACTTTTCAGGTATCTTAGCTATGCCTACCCGACTACATTATAAGCAGGCCTTTGTACCTTGTGCCTACACCTTTGTACACCACTCTAGAACCCCATTCAATTTGCATCAAATACACAATAAAATAAATACAGTAGAAATCGTTACGAAAGTCGGTTATAACGACTAACTGGTTACAACGACAATACCTATGACATGCGTTTGGTTTCCATATAAATAATTACGTCATAGCACAATAAGTAGCCCCACTAGATATTACGACAACACCGGCTAAAAGCGACTAGATACTTCACACGACGCTCGATTATTACCGGTCATTAACACCTCTAAACATTATGACCAAATTGTCTTTCTCCATGCATTACCCTCGTCAGTGGCGTAACTAGGAGTTACTCCTCGGGGGGGGGGGATGAAATTAGCTTCTGGGCGGGAATGAAACTAACTTGAAGGATAGATCTCCCACCCGCCAATTTTCTTCAGGACAAATGTGAAATTCGAATTCTCTCCATATAATTTTACAAATATATTTTATAAATTATTTGCATTTCAAAGTTGTTGATTGAGCCAACGTGAAGTATAAGGGTTGAAAAAATATAGAAAAGTGCGACTTCAGAATATTCTACGCTTGATTAATTGTTTTCAAATTAAAGATAATATACATCTCATGTAATTAGAAATCACTTTAATTCCAAATTTGCGTTCTTAATAAATCTGCGGAAAGAAGTCTTTCTGAAGATATTTTGAAAAACACATTTAATTACGCCTTCCCACTTTAATTTAAGTAGGCCTATGTTGTCCTAAGAATGTCTTAAGCAACCTATAGTTTGTGTTAGTCTCTAGTTTACCTGAGAAAAAGCAACGGTTCAAAGCATGGAGATAGTAGACTAAAGAAGGAAAAAGATAAAGGTAGATTATTAGGCTCTGCCTTCGTTTTCTGGCGGATTCAAAATTTTATTTAGGCTGACAATACGTGTGAAAAATGTTGAAAGATTGTCAGTATTAAGAACAGTCTACTTTATTAATTTACAAAATACTGTAATTCCTTTTGTTTCTACAGTTATTTATAAGCCTTATTTTAACGCACGCGCCTGGCTTAGAAATAGGACTACATTAAGTGATTATGGACTCCTCCTGAAATTTTAAGTAGCCCTGGATTAGTATAGATCCCCCCTGTGCCCCTCCGTAGTTACGCCACTGATCCTCATCTTTCATCGATATTACTGTCAGCAAAAGCCACAAAACATAAAAGCATTACTACATTCAATCTGTTACACACTATGAGTGAGCCATCACTTCTCACCCCGTTTATGATCCGAAAAATAAATAAGGTGGTCGTTAACGCGTATCTGCTACAGGTCGTAATCACTTGCTCTGCAATTTCTTGGGGTGGGGGAAGCTGTATTCCCGCTGTGCACAAAAAGCTGCAAAGCGTCCTCGTCAGACTGGTGTTGCCAAAGACCTTATTGAGAAGCGGATTCAATTGTTCGATCTTTGGATGACAGTATAAGACGTCTTGCTCGTAATTTTTACGTACGAGTCTCAAAGGACGCAGGCACATGTGTCATATCTGAAATCGCAAAAATCTCAAGTACCGAATACCTGCAAGTAATTCTCGAAAACGCCCTATACATATACATTACAAGGTAAATTTTTACGATTACCCGTTATAGACAAAGTCAGAAAAAGCCGTTCTTAGACAGGAGCACGAGGAAAGAGTTTCACATTGTACCTATAGGAACTGGACATCTTTGCAATTCGTCTTTGCATTCACAAGTCGCATAATCCACCCCATCGTAATTCAAATAAAACTGAAGACTACTATATACAGAAACCATGTGTCAAAATAACTGGTCAAACTTTGAACCTTGTAAACTTTGTATTCTGAATACCGCATTGCGACACGTGTAGTTGACGTCACGTTTTTTCTGTTATCTACAGCCGGTCTTGAGCAGGGCTGACTGCAGTAAAAATTACGTTAGTTCTACTCAAGACTCCGAGAAGGCCACTCGTTTCTATCTCCAGCCGCGGCTACAGGATTTTCATTATTTAAATTATTAGCATGTTCAACATGCGCTAAGTTTACTTGGGCGATCTCAGCCTTACTTCACACTATTATGTCTTTCGATATTTAATTCTAATTTAATTAGCGGGCATCATGCAGCGGTAATTACTACACGTGCCAGCAATCGCTTCAACTAAATTTCAATAAACAGTTATTTATATACAAAGCATACAATCCACTTAATTCTTCATTTCTAACCAGCCAACTCCAACTAGCGTTCCCAAGAATAACTCAAGAGCAATTCGAGAGCTTCTAAGACGCAACAATAACTTTTCGTTCAAACTATTGTTTTGAATTAATTTGCAGAAGTTAGGTTGCGAAGCTAAATGGAAAACATTCCGGGCTTATAAGCCGGAGTCGGTCTTAAAATCCTCTGTTGTAGCTACCTCCTTGGTAGACATATTGAGCGGCGCAAATAGTCGAGGTAGTGGAGTCCGGACAGAGTTCCGAGAAGGGGAAACATTTATCAAGTTAGCAAACACGTCAGTTGAGACGGTTGAAGATGGCTACCATGGGTCTATCTGAAACGTTCGGCAGAGGATTTGAAGACCCGACCACGGTCTGTAAACCTGCAATGGTTTACACTACTGACTCCGACTGTGAAAGCCTTCGTTCATTAAGTCATAATATATGATCAATATACAATAATTGTAAATTATAATAATAATTATTATTATTAAAGTTACTATACATATTTCGTTATTTTACTGTATTTTAATAAATAACAACGAACAATACTAAATGAAAACAAAACCGAAAGACAAAAACAAAAGTAAAACAACACACACAAAAATATACTTTTAGCAACTGTCGCCTCTAGCGTCCAATTTTTTGCAGTCCGTTGAAGGTTGTTATAAGCGCTTTGTTCTGTAATTGAATGTATTCAACGTCGACCATTAATGTGGTGAGATTTTGTGGGGTGCGAAGTGTGAAAAGCGGCCAATGTTTTATAGATGGACGCAATAACTCACATCTAACCGCTTTTATCTACCGGCGTGTTACGTAACTGGGCGAGCGATGAGACTGGCAAGGTGGGAGGAGCTGATTACAGTACTTACAGTAACTACGCACATTTACACCAATGCTAAAAACTCACACACACAAACTACAGGACTTGTGGTGAGATATCGAATGAGAATTGGATAGAAACTGTTACGTGAACGGGCAGATAGACAAGTCGAACAGGATTAGTTAGGTAAAGGGTTAAGTTGATTGACGGGAAATGTAATTAAGAAAGTAACCTAGTGCGGAGAATAGCTGAATAGCGTGGGAGCGGAGTACGGTAGGTTGAGAAACGGCTAAAGGATCACGTGTACAATTCACACAATTAGAATGCACTGAGCGGTTGACGTGAACAAAAATTACACTGAAGGTGAGAACCAGGAAAGCTAAAATCTTGAACTTTTTCCATGATATTCTAAGCTCGTTGGTGGGATGTGACTACAGATGTTTGTCTGAAAACGTACATTTAACAAAACCATCTTAATCAGTCAGTTCTACCGAAATGTTCGATAACATCATATTTGGCTGTAAATATCAGCCTTGTTACCTTTACTGTTCTGTTTTGTCAGATAACGCGGTTATTCTTAATAACAGGCGTGATTTAAGACACGAATTTAGAACTTTATATCCTACGATTATATTCTCTTTCGCAGCAGATACTTATTACAGCTTCTAACGAACTCTGCGAGTGTGAGAAAGATAGTGAGAGGGCGATAGGATTTATATTTTCTTTCGTAAAGGGGACGTGGAAGCGGTTAGCCAACACCGCACCGTGCTCAAGCTGTGATTAACGTCTCTAAACGAAAACAGGTGCGGTTTATGGTGGATGTTAGTGGTCCGCGTGAACTACCGCAGAGAAAAAGGGGAGGAGACAGAGAGAAAGAGAGTATTTGATCGCGCAAAATGCTGGCTGCAAACACCTGACGCAATTTTGATCAAATTTATAGACGAACGATGAGAAATATACTTATATATAAATAATAGAACTTTCCGCTAAAATTACAAAACAATTTTGTCTTCTTCTGTTGTTCTACTTACATGATATTTTGAACATGCAATTCCATTTTTGTTAACTGAGTTGTATTATTATGGGCTTAATTTTCTGATTAACTGCCTCACTTACTTAATTTTTACTTCAAAACACCGGTAAACGAATACAATATAAAACAAATGACGTGCCCTTTCACGGGTTGAGTCACGCTTTGTATTTTGATGTTGTCTCCAACGTTTCGGCTGATCCATCTTTACTCTCCTCAAGCAGATTCCTACTCAGCGACCTTGGATGGATGTTAGGAACGTGCGTGACGATGGCAGAGACAGATTTGCCGAAACGTTGCGGACAAAAGCAAAATACAACGCGGGATCAACCAGGAAAACACACCATATCACGCCTACAAAAATCTTGAAATTATAAGTAATAAAAATAAATCTCGTATATACACACAAACGTTCACATAAAATTTATATAGGCCTACATTCACAAACAGAAACATTCCGTTAGATATTTACATCGAAAACTTCCAAAAACATCACTCCGCCTATTGACTTGTTGCAGTGTATTTCGTTTTAAGAACGTTCCGTTTTCAGCCCTTCAGGTCGCCACCCTCCTTTCAACGTTTAGTCTCATTTTACTTTCAGCTACTTCAACGTTTAGATCTAACAGTTTTCTACGGACTCTCTTACTGTTATACGTTTCTAGACTCCCTTTGGTAATATACTGACAATTATTCTTACAAGGTGGCCGAAACGAGTTAGTCGACCCTCTTCAGTTATGTCTCCTAGTGCCTTTATATCTTCACTTCTCTATATTTACTACGACAAATTTTATTACTCTTAAACCGATCAATAAATCTCTTGCCAAAAGTGTAAAAAATATTGTAAAACCTAACTCGGAAAAAGATTAATGAATACCATTATAGCTAAAAAACTGTTAAGATTCAGTTAGCCTATAGCTAAAAACCGATCAGTTTGGAGAACACTACTACACGATCGATCAGGTGCACTAGATAGTTGATCCTACAATAATCAGGTCTTTGAAGAAAAACGTTTTGACTTTAAACAAAACTTTCATGTTCAAATGTGTGAGTCGTCAGTGTTTCTTGACGTTAGTCAAACATTTGATAAGACATGGGATCAGAGATTGCTCTGCGATTTGGAAAAGAATTGGCAAGAACTTTTGTTCTCTTTCATGAAGCTTTATCATGAATATAAAGAAGGCGTACGACAGAGTGTGCAACGAGACACAGTATGCAAATTGTTTCCGATATAGTCCGGGATTTCCCAGGGCAGTGTCCTAGGTCAAATACTACGCCTCATCTACACAGCAGATCTACAGTTGGATTATAACATGATTTCTACACAATTGCCTATTATACTGCGATCCTGAGCGTAACAAGAACGCAGCAGAAACATCTAGATCGTTAAAAATTATTTAAATTAAATTAAAAATTAGGCAGACAATAGAGAATTAAATTAGGTTAAATCAGAGTAAATTCACTTACTGAATGTCACACTGTAATATCAAGAGTTCAAATAGACCTACACGATAAACAGTTCCAGCAATAGACTACATAAAATAACCTTGACACGCACACACATCTGAATGAAGAGGAAATCACCCTATGAAGGATATCACAATTATCACTCAAGGAAATAAACCAGGAACAACTATAGAATAAACTAATAGCGTATAATATCATATTAAATCGGCATGGACTTACGAAATTCAGCTTTGGGAAAAGGCGTCCAGCTCCAACTTCTCTGTTCTTGAGAGATTCTTTCATTGCACAAACCAGTATGAACCATTAGTATCCCGTTGTTAATATCTTATGGTTTGTTACTAATAAAGATATCACGTACTTCAGATATCTCCGATTAATAAAATGATCGCACAGTACAGAGAGAGATACCTAAAACGACTACACTCGCGTTGAAATGTTTTAGCTATATTCTATAAGCCTACTGCTAATAAGAGGATTACAAATTATAACTCTATTGGCTTTATCTTATGGATACCGTATGAAATAAAGTAAAGACAGTGCGTGAAACAGATAATTATATAATTATCATACAGGCAAGCGAATCTCTGGATTTGTGTCAGATTTCAGACCATAGACATACTAATTGAATAAACCGATTGTATAAAAAATAAATTAGTTTAATTTAGCCTACTTAGCCTACCCTCGTCTATATCTCTGTCCTCCTCAAGACCGCTTATGTTTCTAATCTACATTAAAAACTGCCGTTTAGCATGGTTTCATGGTTCGCAACTGAATATTAACTACCTTAATTGGCTCATTGTTGTTATCTGCTTTTATAATTCTATTACGGAGGCTGTCACGGTCGGAGTAATTCCCTAAAAGATTAATTTCCGGGATGTTGGCCGTGGCCGATTACTTACTGGTGTTGTCATAACCAGACGTTTCGGCCACCCACCGAAGCACTAGGGGTACGTTCGGCCTACGATCCGTTGTCGAACTATTTTTTTATTGTTACTACTGATGAAGGTGGGGGCCGAAACGCCTAGTTATGACAACGACCACGGTCCAAGCAACATCAGTAAGGGAATCGATTTACAGCCCAATAGCACGGAAATTAGCGTTTATAATGCTGTTAAATGCAATAAATTCAAATTCGTAAAAATGTTTTTAAAAACTTTTTGTACGTAACAAACATTTTCAATGTGAAATGTGTAGA
This sequence comes from Magicicada septendecula, assembly GCA_034769895.1. Classification (NCBI taxonomy): domain Eukaryota; kingdom Metazoa; phylum Arthropoda; class Insecta; order Hemiptera; family Cicadidae; genus Magicicada; species Magicicada septendecula. The sequence continues at coordinate 228,301,453 of CM068367.1, read as the reverse complement.
ATGTAAAGCACTACCCTTACCCTAGAAATCTGGTGCGGTCCAAGGAGGCTTCAGGTAACTTATGAGGAAAGGAACTTTGTAGATATTGGCTGCGACGGCAATTCTCTGATATTAACCTTACTTTCATAAAAATATAACTTCTCTGGGTGACTACTCGAATACACGAGCGAGAATAAGATATTAGATGATATCACTGAGTCTGTGTGGACTCTGCATAATGATGCTAGTAACTTTTCTATATAGTGTAATAACTATGACGCTAAAAGCGTACGACGTAGAAGAAATGTATACCAACTGAGACGGTAACCGTTACAAGCGTCGTGTTTGTGAGAGATGATGCGCTCACTATTAATAAAGTGTCGGTTATCTGAAATCCGATTTTACATAAAAATAGATGTGAAGTTTCCATGAGTCTACTGGGTCCATTCTAATATCAATTGCCTTATATCATAGCATACTCTTTTATACATGTCTTACAAACGACAGTTATAATTAACCCCAACCCAACTATAGTCGTATCCTTAAGAATACCAATTTTGTTTTATTAATTAAATTTGTTTACATCATGAACACATCATCGTATTCTTCTTCTTTAACACTACAGCCCAACGTGAGTCCTGGCTTCGAAAACCAATCTTCTCCATGTCTCCTATTCGTTGCCATTTCAGCGTAACCCCTCATATCCCCTTCTAAGATCTTCCAGCACACCATCCATCTTATCTTAGGTCGATCCCTCTTTCTGATTTAAAACACCTGTGCTCTCAAGATTTTCTTAGTGTGCGCGCTAGTCGTCTATCCGCTGTAGGTGACTTAGCCGTTGTATTCGTTGAACCTTTACGAATATTTCAGTGTCCTCATGCTTCAATAGCTCATCAGCCTCCTGGTTATTTCTTATTCTCCATTCATCACATTTCTTAACCGGACCATAAACACGCGCACAATTTTTTCTTCAAACGAGTTTTTCTTGTTTGTTTTTGCTAATCTCCATATCTCAACTTCATAAGAAACACCGGTTTGATCAGTGTCTTATATATTTTAATTTTTGTGTTGTGACTAATCAGTCTGCTTCTCAATAGTCTAATGATAGCATGACATGGCCTATTTTCTATTTGTAACCTCTCATGTATCGTCGTGTTTATGGACCACATATTGTCACGTATGTGAACTTATTAACCGCATCAAATGAATTTCCCTCTACTGTGGGTCTGCAAGACAAAAGCGTAGCAGAAATAAAAATGTATGTAGGACAAGGAACAGAAGTGACGAGACAGTTACATTCCCCTTTATAGAGCAATCAAATAAGACCCGGAACGAAAATTTTAAATAAGGTAATACTAGAAAGGATTGTAACATATGGAGCTGAAATGTGGGAAAATACAGAACATATGACGAAAAGATTACGAACCATGGAAATGAGGCAGACCTACTAGAGAAGATGCTGTAGACTTACATTGCAGGATAGAGTTAAAATTGAAGAAGTAAGAGAAAAAATGAAGGTATATATAGGCCTACCAGTATAAATGACGCAGTTCATGCGAAATATTAAGATGGTTAGGGCATGTGTGTCGTAAGGGCAGTGATAGATGGCCAAAGAAATTACTAGGATTGACGTCTCCTGAAAGAAGGAAAAAAGAGAGGCAACGAAAGACATGGATAGAAGGAATAAGGAATGCAATGACACAGATAAATTTGAAGGAGAGTGACTGGAAAGATCGTATAGTTTGGAAGCTAGGAAGCGAAATGCAATTTTTGTAAAATCCCAGTATATGTATATTACAATAGCAACCAATTACAGGTTACTGAGTATTCGTTAAAAAATAAACAAAATATCCGTGTATTTTAAAATAGGGTCCTATCAATAGATTCTTGAAAATTTTAAATCGCCAGCTTTGTACAAGAAAAGTTGCTTCTTAGGAAGAATGGCGAAATTACTGAGGTGACAAACATCCCCTCTCGCGAGTTTTTCGCCTAGGCCTAATCCACCTGTTAATTATGAAAATAACATATTGCTGATACAATATTTAAAATTTTATTTTCATAAGCTGTCATAACTGGTCTTATTTACAAATAATTATTTTCAGAAAAATGTTAGCAAATGTTTGTTTTTTCATAGGTTATAGAAAAACTTTCCGAATTTAGACGCGGAAACTATATTTAATGTTAAGCCTCTCCCAATGGATTTCGTATCGCTTTTTGTTAAATTCTGTTTCCACAATCGATAAACTCTAATAACGAGCTTGTTGTAGGTGTTTCCTTATCTCTTTAGTAATAAAAGAGATAAGGTGTTTTCCTTATCTCTTTGGTGACTCGGATCGATTTCCAGGTTGATACAATTATTACAATCGCTAGCATAAGTCATTGTAAATATGTAAAAATTAAATAATGCAAATAAAGTCATTGTTACTTTATAACGCCCAATTTTTAATATTCGTTAGTCGTGTTTGGTGTCATTTTCATTGTATTATTTCGCTGATTTCAAATATAACAAAATTCTACCAGTATTGGGCGAGGCAAAAAAAAAAAAAAATTGTTTCTTACTGGACGCACAGTGAGGTGACTCACACCGGACGGAAGTATTACAATGGGGGAGAGGCAGCAGGTAGGCCAAGGGTCCACACGCCAACCACCGTCATACAGAGCATAAGGGAATAATCGCTTTTCTCTTGATGGTTACGTCCCGTCAAGGCTAATGATAGAGATGGCAACGATGAGAATAATGAAGCTGTAATTTCATCTCACCATTATTATTATTATTATTGTTGTTGTTGTTGTTGTTGTTGATGTTATTATTATTATTATTATTATTATTATTATTATTATTATTGTTGTTGTTGTTGTCGTCGTCGTCGTCGTTGTTGTTGTTGTCGTTGTTGTTGTTGTTGTTATTAACACTATAAATGGCGATGCGGAAGCGATAGAAGTACAAAGCAACGGCGGGTTGTACTGCAGTTGTAGTCTTATCAGATTCAGTTCCGTAACTGCGTAAAACGACTATTATTACGTAAATTCTATTAACTTAATTTCTCCTTACGGAATTCAATATTTGTTTTTCCACTTATTGTTTCAAACACTGAATACGGTACTGTACTTGTGTGTTTGCTTTTAAAAACACACAATAAGCAAGAACGATTTCAACACACTTTAGATCAAGCAAGTACACATATGTGCTGAATTTTTTTCTTACCGACCAAAATTATTTATACCTAGTTTAGCGTACTTAATATAGTCAAGAACTACAGTTAAACATGTCGTAATAGTGTAATCTCCGTTCAATACTTTCAGAATTATTTGAAATGTTAAGAAGCTTAGTTTTTACTACATTACTTACAAAACGGTCGGTTGAACGGAATGAAAAGTTAAATGCACATGATTGCTAATGATGGTGTTTTAAACAGTTTTATCCAGTTAAAGGATAAATAAATACAGACGCCTGGCATTTCTGCGTGTTAAAACACACACACACACGCGCGCGCGCGCGCGCGCGCAAACAGACACGCAATTATAGATACCACAATGTGACAAATATTCTCGCTATGTATGTGTTCCCAATATAACTTGAGACATATTTACAGTAAGCCTTGGTTGGTATCCTGTGCAAAGAGATGTGAGTGTGATAAGACGCTATTGTTATTAGGATAAGTACTAAGATTAGTACGTAGTTTAAGAACGATTATGAGCAATAAAAAACAGCAGTGCACTGTAGTGTGAAAGTGAATAAGTGTTGTGCGCGTAACGAATTGTGTAAAGATATATAATACACTTTTAATAGGCCTACTACTATTTCACGTTACCACCTTTTATACTACTTGGCCTACGAGCATGTATAAAGTAAGAGTTTATCAAGCTAAATTACTCAATGATAATATTAATATTAATCACATACTAATTCTCAGCAACAAGATATCACACTTACTTTAGTGTACTGACTCTTAAGAATTATCCCAGGGCGCCAGTAATAAATAAACACAATTTAATTGTTAGTAATTAAGTTTTTTAATAACGATTTGCATTCACATATTATAAAATTTATAAGTCAGTACTTCAATAAATTTACTATAAAATTTGTTCGTGCTTATTTCTTGGCAATGGATTCTTAGACTTATTGAGTCACCAAATAAGATTGACATACATTTAAAATTAATAAGCAATATTAAAATGAGTGTTCATTTTATTATTTCCGTGTATGTTGAATTCACTCTGCGAAGCGATGTCATCAATTCTGCGGGTTCCAGGCTGGTGATCTGACGTTGACCGTTGAACAGTTATCCTTGTTAGTTGCACTATTTTTACACTGGTTTCACAGGTATTACACAATTCACTTAATTAACTTAGTGATAATTACACATGTGCCGTATACTAATACACTTGTTGAATACTCAGTATATCCTTATTAAAGCTAAGTGCGTCCAACACCGGATTGATAACTACTCTCGACCGACTGTCCCGTACTATGATGTTTGACACATTAAATTTCGCTATGTATTTCGACATTCAACGATTGATGTTGTACTAAGTAAAACTTGGATATATTACTCGATTTTAATTTATCTTCTCTAGTTACTCTGAAAATTATTCTTGTCAACGCTTAATAAGTGTTTATGATACGTAACTTCCAAAAGGCTTAATATCGCGTTACCGTAACTGACTTTTCCGTTCCGATTGAAATATACTTATTTAATTTACTGACAAATTTCTTAATACACTAAATACGAGTCTTTGAATTGTAATCTCCCCGTAGACTCACTTAACTTCCTACGCTTCGTTTTTTTATACATTGCTACAAACTACCCTCACCAACTATCTACAAAATACACGCCGATTGGTCTGACATACCGCTAATTTCAAATTTACCCAATCTGTCTAGTGAACACGTCCCGCGTAAAAAATGACGCTTTCCGTTATTCGTCAACTATTTGCGCGTGAAAATGTGGTAGGAAACATAGCGTCTCTCTCCATCTCGTTCTTCTCGCTCTCTGTCTAACCTAACGGTTCCTTTTGTTAGATGCACTTAACTTTTTACAATCTTAGGGAAGTTTTCTGACACCCTTGCAAATAATACAGTTTTATGACGGTTCGTCCGCTATGTTACTTTTCATAGTTTTTAGCCGACTCACGGGCGTCAACGCAAGGTCGTCTTTATGAACAACTACCGCGCCCTACTACAACATTTTAATATTTCTTACTTTGACGTACCACCGCTCTAATCGGTAGTTTTAGTTTTATTTTCTCCCCGCTTTCTACGAATTTATATTTCTCCCTGGGTACAACATGACTTTGTCCCCGTAAAATTGTTGAGAGTAAAATTTTCACGTTATAGATAATTAACAATAAGCCAATTAACAGACACACTGTAAGTCGTTTATATTAGTGTGCAAATTGTAGTAACTATTAATAACCAATTATTTTAGAATTAAATATATTTTAATAGCATTTGTTCATCTGATAAAGTAATTAGTTATATAATCACATGCAGGGTTGAAAACACGTGATTTGGAAAGGTCTAGAAGCCTGAAATTCATGTTCACCTGCACGTGGTCAATTTTCTTGAACAATCTAGAATGTATTAACAAGAAAAAATGACGTTATAGGTGTAGGCCCTATAAAGGCACTGGTTAGTCATGAGTTTAGGTTAGTCTTTAGTTTTTAGTCTCTCAAATTCACTCTGACGTTTGCGGTGGCATATTCGAGTTCCTGCGAGTCATTTGAAAGCCGGAGTGTATCATCGAGGCAGTGATTGAATTAGTACCACGAATTCAGGTACGGCGTTCGAGACAGTCAACGACAGATGACTGCCAAGGAGTACTAAGTCAGGAGCAACTGGGACGGACACAACGTCCACGAGAAATCCATGGGAACGACATCCCAGCTTAGGAGGACAACGGTCTGTGTGAGAACATAGGAACAGACCCGCGAGATAGTCCGGACTTCTCCAACTTAACTCAGAAAGTGGAATTACATATAAAAGAAAAAAAAAACTATTTTATAAAACATAAAACAAGTAAAGACTCATTTTTAATTTATAACTGTAAAAAATATTAAAATTTATTTATTTATTAAATTCATAATTATCAGATATAAACTGTATATGTGTTATAATAAAAAAAAACAAGTGTATTAATTCAACTAAACAAAATTTATTTCTGCAAGTGTAGTGAGCTTCAAACCTGTTACCTTGCAATGTATATATTATATACATGTGTGTATCTATGTATGTATGTATATTTAAAACACCCTCACGCACGCAGAAGCTCCATTGTCAACTGATAGCAGCCTCCAAAATATTTATTGTATGTATGTGAGAGTGTGTGTTGTAAGCGCGACATTTACGAAAATGAGAGATAACAGACGACCAGGTAGAGACAGCGCGGGAGGAGGAGTTACGTGTTTAGACGGGAGGACGGAGTTTTCAGCGTGGATCAGGCTTGCACCTCTCCCGGAATTCTGAGATTATCTCGGATCAGCCCCCATAATGAGTCGTAATCCAGGCTCCCGCACCGTTTGTTTTCTCTCTGTATTAATCAATATTAAGCCCACGTTTTATTCTTTCGTTCGCAAGCTCAGTTTACCGTATCCTGTAAATTATAATATTCTAATAACGTAATTTATAATCAAACTTTTAACCTTATCACTTATTTATGATGTAGAGTTGCGGAATGTATAACGGAACACTCGATAGATGGCAGCACCGAGCAAGTATATTAACTAACACGAAGTATCGAAATTGTTTCAGCTAATACCGCATGAACAGAATTTAATATTTATAGTAATGTACAGACTTAAAACTGATACACCAAAATGCAAATCTCTTGTTTCCAATAATAAACGAATTAAAATTTATATCTTATACCAAATTTATATGGATTTTCAAAATACGAACAAAGTTTATATTCTACAATGGTTCAGCTGAAACAAATATATCTACTTTATACCCTTGGTACGGTTACTTTTCTTGACGTATTATTAGATGGATACCATGTAAAGTACTATCAAAATACATTTATTACCTGAGAAAATATTTAAGTGAGTATTTTAAACGAAAAATTATATAAATTCTAAATACACGAGTTCTAATCAAAGTATTTTGAAAGTATGTCTTCCCATGAAAAAATACATGAAAAAGATAACCTAAATACATTAGAAAGTGCTGAAATCCCTGACCAACTGGTTCGCTAAAACGTAGGCCTATATGAAGGGTTTTAAACATAAAAACAGATTTTTAGACTCTCTGCGTCATTATTGTGTATTTACTGTACCTTCATTTTTATATACAGTTCTGATAAGAAGTTTGCACAGGTAGGTCACGTGATAACGTTGCGTTAATACTTTTCTACTTGAACACATGTGCGTTAAAGTTCGCAAAACGTGTAGCTACTGCTATTGTTATTGTTGTTGTTATTACTTTGAACCCGTAATAACATATAGAACATCAGTAAAAGTAGATTACATAAACGTGTGTCGACAAATTTCCTACCTTTAATGTTTATCTACAATTTAGGTTACAAACATTAATTATATACTTACTATTACCAGGTCATATATTCCTCTGAATAACGATCGCTCTCTACACTGAACATCCTGCGATATATTTTCCCAGAGGATCACTCCGTTCCATTTGCGTCCGTCGTTCTTTTTTATAAATGTAAAATCGTTACTTACATAACTTCAAGTAGTGTAATAACTTACAATAATCCAAAAACGTCGTCCACCTACAAACTGTTCCGTCAACGACTCTGTAACCTACATTATGAAACAGCTACTTAACAATTTACATCAGTTGACTGTAGCCTATATTATAAAACACAAACACCAAGGTACTAACAAAAATTATTTTATATTGAATTTGCCACTGTCGTTAACATCATCTCACACCATCGCTACTTTAGGTTTGCGCATCAGATGGTAGGGTGATGAATTAAAAGAGGTTGTTACCCAACTCAGGGTACTTAACTGACTGCATCCAGCTGTGCTCTGTGTATGCATGATTGTGCACACAAACGTTCCCGCATCCATTTAGAAATATACATGTGTATTTATAGCCTTTGTGTGTATGTGTGCTAGGGTGGGATATTGAGAAACTGAGAGACCGCACGCGTGCGCGTATGTGTAAAACGAGCAGGAAAAGAGAAAGAGAGGGAGTAAAAAAGAGGTTACATTTTGTCACTTCCATAAAAATTAATTATATGTTAATTATTGTAATTTTAAGAAAGCTGAAGTCAAAATTTAACGTTTAGTAATGATTGTAATGTTAGATGATTGTAAAGATATTGCGTTAAATCAATACGAAAAGTCAAAGAAAAGAACACGTCGGCGCCAACGAAATGTCGATAACATTCTAATCATGGGAAGTTAATAAATGCTTAGTGTCAAGTAACGCCGAATTGTATCAAATTGTGAACGCCATAAAAGAGATAAAACTAATTAAACAAAGTGACAGTTAAAGTCGCAATGATTTAATATCGCGACTTACTTTTCCTACAATCTGTACAGAGCTAGATTACATAAGTAGATGTTATGAAGACGCAAAACAAGATCTATGTAGCTTGATCCAAAGACGCACTCCGTAATGATATACATAACCTATAATGAAAGGTAAATATTTCTATAAATTTAACAATGATTGTCAGTTTCTGCCTGTTTAGGCACCAGGGTTGGGGAACTTTTGCACAAATATGTTTGGGCGGTCTTCTGTCTTGCCCCTACATGGCATGATGTGGTGATGTATTTAGTTGCTGATCTGATTCACTTGCAGATTCTCATGTTAGCTTATGTTAGACCACGGAACACATATGAGGATTCGTAGTTCCAGGTTTTTAAATCTCTACAGCTACTTTAATTCAACTTGGTGAGAGTTCCCCACACTCTTTGTCATGTGCTCTGATTGGCTTGAAAATGTTCTTGTATAAAAATATTTTCGTTTTAAGCGACATCTTTATTATTATTATTATTTTTATTATTGTTATTATTATTATTATTATTACTGATTTTAACATGTTAAAAATGTGTAACATGTGTAAGACCAACTATCAACTTATCTCTAATACCTCTTAATACTAAATACATATCAGCCATATTAAGTCCAATGACATCCTTTAGTTAGTTGTGGTGTTCTTAACTAAACACTCTTACCCGTGCACAACGCTCTGCTTTTGTAACACAAAACACTACACAAGTTCAAATGGCTTTGTTCTCTTCAGTTGGTAACACGTGTTGATTGTCCAGCTGAAGAACTTATGTAGTTTCATGGAGGTGAAGCCTTTCTTCATGCTTCTTCGCAAACCTTTTAACCTCTTCTTTAATTTTTGGAATACCTAGATCTCTGTGGATATCGGCGTTTCTAACATACCATGGTGCATTCACCATGGTCTGCAAAACTTTGTTTTGGAATTTGAGCGACATCTGTGACTTCTGTGACAGCAACCAGCAGTACTGTCTATATTTTATTCTCAGCTGCTTGTTTCTAGTGACAATATACATACGGCAAGTGAGTCAAGTCTAGATACATGTCCAAGCATTTGATGTCGTCTATTTGGAGTGAGTCTGATTATTTAACGAGACAGGTGGGGATTTTCCATTCTTCAATGCGAAGGTCACGTGCGCTTATTTGCTCTCGTTTACTGTTATTCGCCATTTCTGCAGGCAGTGCTGTATGCAGTTTAGTGCTGTATGGGTTGTAGGTCACTTGGGAGAGGCTGGGCGCCACGTGATGCCAGTATATCGGTGATACCATCTGCAAACGTAATTGTAGTTATCGAACGTGTTGTGGATTATCAGATGTGCATTAGAGAGGATGGAGGACAGGGGCAAGGACACTGCATTGAGGGACACCGGATATAACATGACAAACAAAACACAACAAACAAATCGATATTAATAAGAATGTATTCTTTTTATAAAAGTGTTTGCATTGGCCTTTCGCGCCATAAGTATTAATACGTAACACAAATACTTTTTCATTGAAATACCGCACATTATTTATACACATTATTCACATTATTTTGTGAACATTATTGATACCGCGCATTATTTAGTTAAGGATATAAAGCTTAGAGAAACAGCATTAAAGCCTTCGTTTACGCGAGCAAATATATGAGTTATATCTACCAGATTTTATGAGTGTTAACTTTTTACTTCATATTGATTAAAACAGTTCTCTTAAGATTAGATTATAAATTCGTTATGAAAAGAGTACACATGAAATATTAAGACATTAAACGGTTCGCGTAGATGTTAGTAGGAGCACGGAAGGCAGTGCAGAAAGTTGGATGTGAGATGACCAAGCATGACACACAACCATATAACATACCAACTATGCAGCTGTTCTGAACACAAAATAATTGGTCCGAAAACAACGTGTGAAAGCTACGCATGCGCAATGAGATCTTTTGACGACGCGCAACCAGACAACCGTTTCATGTCTAATTATTTAGATGTGCAACACTGTAATATTGACACACATCTGACGTATTAAGTAAAATTAAAAAATATTAGTTTAATGTGATTCATAAAGTTCAGGGGGGAACAGAGAGAGAAAGAGAGAATGGCAGAGAAAGAGATAAAGCGGTGCAGTCAGTGAGTGGGAGTGAGGAAGGTATAAACACGCCCATGAACGTGTACGTAGCTAATAAAACTCCCAAAATATACTATTTGATGGTTGGCAGCTCTAATGTTGATAAAGACTTTCCGTCCGAAGTGACGTTTGTGACTAATGAAAATTAATCATCGTTGTTCTTCTTTGAACTTCCAAACAATTCGGCGAAACAGAAACGACTGACTTTCTTTACCACTATCTCTTGTGGGCGACTAACTTATTACCCCTGACAACCCACACTTGTATTTCACGTAATTACTTCCAAGATTCTAAAGAATTCCTTTTCTTTATTGTCCAACGGTAAGAAATTAGGACATTTCTTTAGTTGCACAACTTACAAGCCATTTTTTATTTAGCATCACAGATTTTTCTTTTGTGAACGGGACATCATGAGGAAAATTACGGAAAACGGTTTCCTCGTATTAGTTTACAAAGACTTATAATATTAAAATAAATCATTATGTCACTTATTTAATTACAGTGATATGGATTTAATAATTATAAATTTGAATTTTGAGGTTTTACAGAAGCAGAATTTATTCTGATTAACTCGATCAATGATTCAGTCAATGAATAATAAATGATATGTAGAAAGTTGATAACTCTAATTACAGGCGGAAATTACTTGTCAGTCATTGTAACTAGTCACCAATTACGTCAAACGTCCGTGGAAGTAACTTTTGACTGAACTGGTTTCCTACATAACAGCCACAAAACATAAGTTTCAGAAAGTTCACTAATATAATAAACTTCGGCGGTACCGGGTAAACAGGTTAGCTTCGGTTTCAGAAACAAATTGAGTTACTAGACTTTAAATTGTTATATCCGAACTTGAGGCGTTTCAAATTGTAGTCAGATTTGAATCTAATGTGGTATCAATTCAGCATATTATTTTTTACCGCCCGTTAAAACATACTTTTAAATTCAGAACGCAAATTAAATATACAGACATTGAAACTCAACAAATTAACAGACATATTAATAACAAACTCCTTTTTGAATCATTGGTGTGGTTTAGAAAAGGTAGAGTAGATTTATGTGAAGTTTGACCCGTATGCCGTACAAAGAAGGCAGTGTGGTTAGCATTAACATCGTCTGCTTATCGCTACCCTAAGTGATATCCTAGATTCAATTTTTCACAAGCGGAGTCAACCTAAAGGGTTAGAAACGCATCCTGATTTTTGCTATGCTGCGTGGGATTTATCGACTGGTGACCATGTACCATGCGCTAATCTAGTGCGGTAACCATGTTTTATCGCACTAATCTACTAAGTTTACTAACCCCCTCCCCACCCCACACACACACACACAGTTAACTAAAAGAAAATTTGATCAGAAGTTACTGAAATCAAATAGACGCAACGAATACAGAACTCCACTATTACAGAACGGCGTTTTGGTTCCGAAAAACGATTTTTATTATTAGTTAAAAAATAATATAACCCAAACACAGGAACTGGTTTCTTCCGTGTCATCAGGCGTCTGGTCTGATGCGGTCATCTAGCCTGCTTTTCAAACATTATCAGGGAAAGTAAAAGTTCGTCCGTTGAATTTTAGTAACTAGGCATTCAAAGCTATTGTCAGTAATGGCAAGAATCCAGGAATTTTAGTATCCAGAATCCATCACCAGGATCCAGGAAACAATATCTTCATCTCTGAATAACTAAATATCCTACGTTCTAGACAGTCTACCTCCGGTACCTCCAACCCTGCTTTCCCTGCACTTCCTCCACTTCGCTATAGGTTACCAATTCTGGATATCAGAATACCAGTAGTGCTTTTCTCGTCTTTTCGTTATAGTTCTCCACAAACTTCTCCTGTCTTTCACTATTTCTAACTTCCGTCTTCCACTATTTCTAGAATCCGCTCATTGGTACGTCGAAAACCTTTTTTATTTTGGACACTCTAGTAGCACCACATTTCAAATGCTTATGCATTCGTTCGTTTGTCAGCTTCCCATATTGTTCAAGTTGCGCATACGTCCATCGCAATGTTTGAGACGAACGTATAACTTCAGGAATATATTATATATATATATATATATATATATATATAAATTAGGGTTGCTACAGCTAGTGCCGTCTCCCTTCCTTCAACCTGGCTTTCCAATTCTCCCGATGTTCCCATTGTCCTTCCTCAAGTTGCATAGATTCATCCACTTCGTCCCTCCAAGATCTTCTTGGTCTTCCCCTTTTTCTCCTTCCTAACTTCAGGAATACTTTCCTAATTCCTAATCCAGTATTGATAATAAAAATGTCTCTTCTTGGAAAAAGCTCTTTTGACGTGCGCTGGTCTGCTTTCGATGTCCTTTCTGCTTTTCTATTCTTTGTGGTACTGCGATACTGCTGCCCATGTAGGTGAATTTACCAACTTTCTCCACGCGATCACTCCCCACTTTAATATTCAAAGAATACATACTTTTATTCCTGGATCGCCTAGTGACTTTAGTGTTGCTTTCGTTGCCTATTAAGGTAATTTCTTCTCCTAATAGTTTTTCCCTTATTATTATATATTATATTTATATTTATAAATATTATTATTACATAATGTTATTTAGTCTAAATAATAATTTTAAAAAATGTATATACATATATATATATATATATATATATATATATATATATATATATATACAGAGGTGTGAAAATTATTAGACTCAGGTAGGTTTTTCAGTAAAAAATTGAGTTTTTAGGTTAAAAAATCATTTATTGAACAACTTAAAACAACATTAATATTTTGTGTGCATGCCTTTAGCCTTTATTAACAATTCAATCCGTTTCGGCATGCTTTCCACAAGAACTGGATATATGTTTTTTATTTCGTCATCATGGTGCCATATTTTGCTGAGTTCGTCGATAAGTTGAACCTTAGTTGTTATGTTGATTTTTTTAGCCTCTTCTTGACAATTCCCCATAAATTCTCAATAGGATTCATATCTGGGCTGTTCCCAGGCCATGGCAAGGTTTGCACATTGTTTTCAGCCAAGAACTTTGTTACTGACTTGGCTTTATGACAAGGTGCACCATCGTGCATGAAAACACAGTCTCTGTCAGGAAACCAGTTTCTCAATTGGGGAAGAAGTCGTGTTTCTAAGACTTTTCTGTACTGATGCTGATTCATTGTGCCTTCAACAATATGTAGACGGCCTGTACCCTTTGCTGAGATGACACTCCACACCATAACTGAAGTAGGATGTTTCACAGTCTGCGCAACACAAGACTCAGGGAACTCTTCATTTGGAGATCTTCTCACATACTGACTGTTTTCATCACATATTGAAAACATGGACTCATCAGGAAAGCAGACCTGTAATAAATAACAGTTTGAGTATGAAAAGATTTTGGAAATGGAAAGTTGATAAGTCTTTGGGTAGAAGTTAGAAGTTAACTTCTAGAAGTTAAATTCTAGAATTTTCTTTTTTATCGAGAAGCCTGTGTAAGAAAACAAAAAAAAATAATCAAAAATATCAGGTATTAATAATTTGTGATCTTTACCTTGCTCCAATCATTTCCAAAGCGAGTTTTAACCTCATGGGCCCAGTTAAGCCTTTTCTTAGCCATTGCCGGTGTTATTTTACCTTTCTTTCTTGGACGACGTGCTGGAAGACCTGAATTAATTAGCTTTCTCCTAACTGTGGCAGTACAAACATCAACCCCATACTTCTCCAGGGACTTTTTTAAATCTTGACTAGTGGCTCTTCGGTTGTATTTGGCCATCTGGAAAAGTTTGCGTTGAGTTCTTGGGGTCACTTTGCTCTTGCGCCCACACTTGCCTTGTCTTGCAGGACTGTAGTCATGCCTATTTTTAAGTGCCTGGGTGATACGGCTTACAGATTTCTGTGAAATTTGTAGTCTTTTAGCTATTTCTCGCTGTGAGTACTTTTTCTCTTCAAGCAATGTCTTAGTAACACCAACTTTTCTTGGTGAAAGATCACTAGTTTTTCCCATAACCTCAGAATATAGAAAAAACAAACAATACAATATATATTATACAAATATATATGTTTAATATGAAAATAATAACAAATAAACATTCTAGGTTCATTATTTAATGTTAATGACCCATTAAACTCACCTAAAGTCCTTCTTTTGATGAAAATAAAAATCACTAAAGAGAGCATTAAACATGCACCTTGCAGTACAAGATAAACAGCAGATTGCATTAAGCAGTGTTGTCAACCCCTTATCTTTTGCATAGTTGGCAAATTCTCCTTCACTCAAAGACTTCAATACCATAAGAATGTAAGCTTTTACAGTAAATAAAACTGGGAATTTACAAAATTTTTGTTTTGAGTCTAATAATTTTCACACCTCTGTATATATGTGTGTGTATACAACAATGGCAAAAGTTCGCATCCTGTCTTATCCCTTACTCCTTCTCTCATTATTACTCCCCTTATTTGACTTCTGCTTATATTATAACTACTTTATACATTCTTATACACCAGAGGATGCAGAGGTCGTCTTCAGTACAGTACCGCTGGACTTGATTTGTTACTTCCAACAAATAACACCAGAGACAACAAAATACGAATGTTGTGTGTAATTTAAATTACAAAACATGTTTACATTAATTTACAAAAGTTTACATAATTTATAATTTTATAAAATTAGATGTTTAAATGGCATTAAAATATTGTAAGTGTAGCGTGCTTTTTTGTATCTTCGATGAAGTAATCTGTATAATTGTAATGTATAATTCTAATTCTAATGATAAAGTGTATAATTTTAATATTAATAGATCGTGTAAAAATTAGTCATTAAGTTAGGATTCGTACGTTTCTACCTCTACACATCTCTAAAATGAAATTTCGTCTAAACTTTGTTGCTGCATTAAGAATTTCACTAAAATCGGATTTTACGTCTATTGGTAGTCACTGTACGCACAAAGAGTGTAGTCTGCCTGCGACGAAAGTTTGTTTTGCCCACCGGCCACAATAAATCGCCAACCCCTAGAACCTTTTACTGGTCTACGAACCGTTACCACGTTTAACCAATGCCCCGTGGCCAGACTAATACGATTAATTTGATACCGCTCGTTGGGTTTAGCGGTGACCGCGGCTCGTCCTTGGAATACACTAAAACAACAATAAATCTATTTGGCAATCGTTACTATGGACTACAGTTTTCTCATTTTTGTTCTGGCGCGCGCAAGACATTACGTACCGATCCCTAACTCATAGGTGTATAATATGTCTGTGTTTTTGAAGGATCACCTGTGGTGTGGCATGGCGTTTTCTGAAAAATTTCATGCGCTACGTTAAGTAAAATTAATATTTTCTTGCAATAGATAAATCTATCAATGGAAAAAAAAAATAAATATAGTTTTAAATTTAGCGCATTTAGCTACTTAAAATTACTCTGGATTTTTATGCTTTTAATTCCTCTTAGTTTTAAATCTTTTAAATGATTCGCGAAATAATAATCGAAACAGTCTTGCGAACACAATTTAAACATGAGGTTATCATTCAATGGTCTAATTTATAAAGAAGCTAGTCTGTGGAAATTTAACTTCTTTGCTACAGATGTAGAGTAACGTTTCACGCGTTGTTGAAAGCTGTATTAATCTCATAAAATTTGCGTTACTTAAAGCTTAGTTAAGTATACACCGATCAGTTAATAACGTAGAACAGAAGCCGTCAAACGTTTACGTAAAGAAGTAGATATTACGTAGACTTTTAGACTTAGTATAGGAAGAGGCAAAACAAAAATGTAAGTAAATATTGGAAAGAAAAAAACAAACTTTTCCAAATCATTTATTAACAAATTTCGAAGTTTTTATGGTTATATATTGAAAATTACTTATCATGATTACATTAACTAAGTTATTTGGTATTGAAGTGATTGTATCTCAATACAAAAATTTAAATACTTTACCACTAAAATGTTATCAAGGTACATAGCTGCCTTGACAGCATTTTAAAACCGCAAACGTGATTATCTCGCGGGCCTTGCAGAACGCACTAGGGAGGGACGAATTTGGCCCTGGGCCGTTTTCCGGCCTCCGATTTAGAATAATATTAATTAAATACAAAAGTGCAGAGGTAGGTCTTGTACAAACAAAACATCTTCACGGAAATATTTGTGCAGCGTGCAACTGACACAAGTTAAATGGCATTTGTTATGTGAGGCTCCACTACACCGCTAATGAAAGTGATTACTTAACTTTAGTCGCAAAATCAACTAACCATTGTCCTTGGTTTATTTAAGTTATAGTTAAATGCTTAACTTATAGCCTACTCTGTGTGTGTGTGTGTGTGTGTGTGTGTGTGTGTGTGTGTGTGTGTGTGTGTGTGTGTGTGTGTGTGTGTGTGTGTGTGTGTGTGTGTGTGTGTGTGTGTGTGTGTTAACGTATTAATTAAATACAACAGTGTTGAAAACTCTCTGGCATAACAAAACGGCTTCACAGAAATGTTCGTACAATATCCAACTCATTCAAGTTGAATGACATTTGTAACGTACAGCACTACTTCGAAGTTAAAAGGAAAACGATCGGTTTAATTTTTGTCACAAAACCGACAAATCATTGCTCTGAACATAATAACGGCTTTTTTGTAGTAAGTTGACTGACTAGACGTAACTAAGTAGACAAAGGGTTAGGGTCGTCGCCGTCTCGTAAATATGAATGACCGACTGACGTTAAGAGATTCGTTAGTGTCTCTCCAGCTTCTGATTTTCACCCTGTTCTATTCATAGACAGACAGCCACTAACAACAGTCGAAATTACCGTTAATTTTCGAAATTTCTCTGAACTGCGAATAACGTGTAAGTGTGAGGTAGTACAATTCGGTTCGGATACACTCCACGAAAATACCGCATTTACACATTTGCGCTCGTGATTCGCCTCGTCACTCGCCGCACTCGCATGTTCGCCCCCACAACGCGAATGCCCGATTTCACACTCGCGAGTTCATTGTCGAGGCGAATGGACGACGCGGAGGTTGTGGCGGCAGCCGCCCTGCACTTGCTAAGTGCTGACAACTATTTTGAAATTATTCGTGAAAAAATTTTAAAAAGACGTCACCGTAGACGATGGTGGATGATACCATGTCATCGCAACAGATCCATGTACGTAGAAACTATTTTGTAAAACTATTCACCTACTAAATTTGATTACTTAAATAAATAATTTGCGCAATGTGTATTGATTAATTCAACTAGTGCAAAACTATTAACCTACAATTTTTTTTACTTATTAAAAGTTAAGCTTTTTTTCAGACAAAGTATGGATAACATGTTTCTAGAAATGCTCTGTGAATACTCGGGAGAATTCTCAAACTTTTGCAGAATGTCACCAATTGATTTTGATTACATACTGAGCAAAATTGAACCAATGATTGAAAAAAGAGAAACTAATGGAGAATACCGATACCAGCCAAAGTCCGTCTAGCTGTAGCTTTAAGATTTTTAGCTACTGGCGATAGCTACAGAAGTCTTCATTTTTTGTTCAAAATTTGAAGTTCGATTATATCAAAGATTGTCACAGAGGTGTGTCAAGCAATTAACATCGTTTTGAAGGAAGAAATTAAGCTACGTAAACAGTTACTTATAAAATGAGAACTTTATTCATTTTTTTACAAAATTTTAATTTTTTTAAATTTAATTTTCATTGGTTTGTACACCCATTTGTTCGTATTCGTATGCAGCACTTATCCACGCTGTCTGTAGAATGCTTTCATGTGATTGTTGTGATCGTGGCTGCACTTGTGTTGAGGAAGATGGTACATTGGACATATTATGGAGTGGAGACTGTGATGGGGCATGTTGGATGATAGGAGAGGGTGTAGGAGAAGAAGAATAGGAGCTGAAAGGAGATAGCATGGGACTGTGAGGTGGTTTTTGCAAATGAAGCCCATCAATGTCGTGCATTAGGAGATGTCTTTCGCGGATGGAATAATTCTTCAGTTTCTTTGCCAGTAGCTGTCCATACAGATCGCAATCGTCTGGCTCTTTTTTTTCGTCTTTTTTGTTGAGCACACTGTTGAGTGTCGCAAACGTTTGTTGAATTTGATTCCTTGCGTCATCAATTTCAGACGCTAGCCGGCGTCGCTTTTCTCGCTGAGTAGGAGGTACAGCAAATTGTGTTGACGTCCAGTTGTTTCCTCATCAGCTTGCCTCGACTCTTCGTTATTAGTGACCCCACGCTCTTCTGTTTCATTCTGGTTGAAGGTCTGTTGCTCCTCAGGTTGAAGTGGTAATGCCTGGAATGATAAAATTAATTATTATTAGATATGGAAAACTGAATGTAGCTACCGTAATGTTAGTAATGCAATCAACTTAATTCAAAACATTGTTGATAGGAGACATTTTATTTATTTATTTCTAATTCTATTTATTTATTTTATTTATTAAAATATTATTATATACTCTATTTATTTATTTGTTTCTAATTCTGCCTTTATTTATTTCTAGATGCCACAGACACTAGAAGAATGGAAAGCAATAGAAGAAGGATTTAGAGGAAACTTTCCACATTGTGTTGGTGCAATCGACGGTAAACACATCGTGCTAGAAAGTCCAATTGGCAGTGGCTCTCAATATTATAATTACAAAAAAACATTTAGCATTGTACTATTAGCTTTAGTTGATAGCAATTACAATTTCATATATGCCGATATCGGTGCACCAGGACGAATTAGTGACGGAGGAGTATTCCAAAATAGTCTCTTTTGGAAACAAATTACGACAGGAGGTTTAAATTTACCACCTGACTGTCCATTTCCTGGAAAAGAAAGGAATGTGCCTTATGATTCCTTGGTAATGGAGCATTTGCCTTAAGTACAAATGTGATGAAGCCCTATCCAGGGAATCACGACAGCTATTCATTACAACGAACTTTCAATTGTCGACTGTCTAGTTCACGTGCTATTGTGGAAAACGTTTTCGGTGTATTGTCATCAGTATTTAGGATTTTTAGAAAACCTATGGAGCTTCAACCGAAATAGGCTACACAAATTACATTGTCTTGCATATTATTACATAATTTCTTAAGGAGAAGAGAGACATCCAGAAATATCTACACGCCTCCAGGAAGCTTTGACGCTATAGTCAGTGGTGAAGTAGTTCAGGAAGGATCTTGGAGGCAAAATGTTTCAGAGAGATCTGCTATAAGACCTTTAGCAACCATTGCTAGACGTGCAGGATTAAGTGCTTTACAGATACGAGAAGAATTTGCTGACTACTTTTATAATAATAGGCGCTAATTTCTCAATTATGTATATGTATATAGTTATATCGCAAATAAAAATATAATGAACAACAATCTTGTTTTATTGAATTTTTTTTCATTGGTGATGTAATAAAACAATTACTTACATCATCAGCGTCCAAGGTGCTTGTGGTCGGTCCGCAGTCATATACAGGCGCCAAGAACTCGTCCATTTTTGGTAGGCAAACCATATTGGTTGGTAGATATCCTCTTGTCCAGCACCCGATTTAATAGAGGCTTCTTTCTTCCGGCGGTGGTTGCGAAATGTAGCCATCAACGAATTTTTTGCCTTCAACTCATTAATGGATACATTCAAACTGGACGATATTCGAGTCCATGCATCGTGGACGTTTTTGTTGTTTTTATGCAGTGGATGCTTCGGGTCCCAAATAGCAGGTTCACCATGGTAGAGTTCCAGAAATTCAAAACCTCGAGCGTTACTCCACTCCATTTTTCAATTTCGAAAAAAAACCACGTGTTGATAGACGCGCTCGTCGCGAACTCAACAGCGACTGTGTAAACACTGAGTTCGCCTCGTGGCTACAAGCCTTTGTCTCGTGCCCAAAAAACCGCTTCCGGCGCGAGCGCTGCGAGCGACGAGGCGAATGACGAGTGAACCGACCACACATTCGCCTCGCCACTCGCCTCACGATTCGGCTCGCCGTTCGTGGAAAAGTGTTAATGTGGTATAATAATTTATAATGATTTACTGTTCACGTAGTTTTCTTTGTAGATTACAATTTTATGTTTTCCTGAAATATGCATCCTTACATACTTGCGAAAAATACTCGTCGCACATTCGGCACGCACGTCACAAAAGTATTATATATGTGGGCGCGCGCGCGTGTGTGTGTGTGAGAGAGAGAGAGCGTGCGCCTGCATATTCATACGCGAGAACATATACTCTTCGCTAACAAGTGTTTTTTTTTGTTAATTTAAACCGGAGCGTCTCTCTATTTTCTGAGGGTACAGCGATATAAACGCACTGTACGTAAATTAAATTGTCTCTGTTTCCGCAACTGAATTAAAAATCTACTGGTTATTTTGTTGCATAGAACGTAATAAAACCTAATTGGTTTCGACTTCGAAACTCGTAAGCATACATAGCCTACTATCCGTGATTCATTAACGATACGTGACCAATGTCGAGTCTGAAGTCTTCACTACGAATCAGTTTTACAGACGTATAGACCTAAGCATAACTGATGTTCTTCTTGGTCTAGTGAATAACGTTCTTACATTCCGTGCAAGAAGTTGTGGCTTCGAGTCCCGCAGTAGGTGTCCATTCCGCACCGTGAGGCCTACTGTATAGCTGAGACATGCGAGTGCTCTCTGTCAAGTACGTTAAGACTCACTGCTGGAAATCAAGGAATTCTTTGTTACATCTTGCCCCTTTAAAGCTCTTTGTGGTTGCTAGTAGTTATAAGGTTACTTAAAACTTTTCTACTAACTACAATTAATTGTTCGCGTTGTTTACTAACTCCACGTCTGTATTAATTTATTAAACGTACATTTTTTGTTTTTTCCTGAATTAACGAAGTTCATAATGAGTTACAGTTTAAACGTCGCATCGATGCCCAAAATGTTTAATAAGTGTTTACCAGTTGTGTTTATTTAGTGCATCTGAATCCCGTATTTAGGATGATTCCTTTTTGTATTTGAACAGGAAACTTTTGTTGCACTGATATGCTGATTAATTTCAAAATTCTTCTGTTTATAATTAAATGGTAGAGAATGTAATATAAATATCTTTATGACTGTAGTGCACTGTTATTAATGTCGATTTATTTGTATTGAGGCGTCATGGTACTGATTGTACATATACATGTTTTTTGTTTAATTAATTTAATTATAATCTTAATTTTCTACCTTGTGTTTATCTTTGAGGCTGACCATTTTGCTGGTGCCAACATGTCCGGCTTTGTTAACTTGTGGCATTGATTTAATGTAATATTTTTTGTACTTTGGAACAGAACTCAACATATTAACTACTGGGAGCGATTTAAAGATATTTATACTGTACTGAAAGTAGCACGTTTTGGTAATTAAAAGTAAATTGATTTCAACAGCAGTGTATAGGCCTTTAAGTTGGAGAACTTTGTTTTTGATGTTAGAAAAGAGATTTCTTAATAATAACAAGTAGTTTATGAGATCCTGCTTACGAAATAACAGTAAAGAACATAGTGTTTCTCATTTTTCTTAGGCTAATGCTGTCTGTAGGCCTATAGTTTCTTGACAATAAGAGGTCAATACAGTTATTTACCTTTTTATTCTACTCTTAAATGTACGAAAATTTGCTAGAAGTAAATAGGTTTCAACTAATAAATTATATAATAATGAAACTTTCAAACTTGTGAACTTACTTGTCTTTTCTTGTCGAACGCGTTTCGGCGTGGTGTTCGCCTTCCCCAGCTTTGGTCTGTCGAAACGCGTTCGACAAGAAAAGACAAGTAAGTTCACAAGTTTGAAAGTTTCATTATTATATAAAGTGTAGTGCTGTGAAAAAAGATGATGAACAATCAAGACAACTATAATAAATTATTTAGCTAAATATCACTATAATATTGACGACTCGGAACACAAAGTTTTTTATAAGCAAAAACGTAAAGTTTTACCTTACAGCCTAAACCGGCTTTCACCTATAGAAGGCTTCATCAGAGGCTGTCGTTAGTAGCGCTGCTCGTCTTGTTGTTGGCGACGAGAAAGTGTTTCGAAAGATTGAAGCTGTGTGTGTGTGGTGAGATGTGTTCGTGAAAGCCGGTTTAGGCTGTAAGGTAAAACTTTACGTTTTTGCTTATAAAAAACTTTGTGTTCCGAGTCGTCAATATTATAGTGATATTTAGTTAAGTAACGGACACGTCATGGACAACGAAATCCAAGAAATTATTTAGTTTGTGATGGAGAGTTTCTTACATAAACCACGATTTGATTTTAACAAAACTGTATAGTTTTTAGAATTAATAATTACTAATCCTACTATTGCATATGTTTTCTCTGTATGGCTAGAAGCAAGTGAACGGGGGGGGGGGGGGCCTCCCCAAATGGTAACTTCAGACGAAATTTTCTCGTCATCTTGTGATTGTAGGTTGGTTTTGTGACCGTGAATATGATACAAAATTTATATCACGTTATGTAAGTTCGTTGTTGTACTCTAAAATTACTTTAAATTATAATTGTACCTTACCTCCATTTTTGTTAGGTATATAACTTGAATAAGTAGTGTGTATTTTAAACTGTAAGTGAATATTAAAGGCCTATGTAAGGCCTATTAAAAGAACAATGAAATGACAAACACAGATATATGATTTTATACTTGTATGTTAATAAACTTATTATGTTGATAATAACACACTGTATTTTTATCTTCGTTCCTATTATTTATACTTTAGACCATTAAAAAAAAAGATCCAACTTTTCATATAGGCCTCCCCCCAAAGTCAACTCCCCAAAACTGCTTGATGAATCCGCCCTTACATAGAAGTTAATTAAGAATAACTGTAGTAATTTAAGAAATTATAATTTAATACCGGTAGTCCTTGTCACTTGGAAACTTATTATTATTGGCACGTCCATGAGATAGGTATCTGTAATATATAATAGTCGTTGTAAATATATCATGAAATTATTTGTCGGGGCTAAACATAATAATGAATAAGAAACGAATAACGAAGTTAAAATTATCATTGTTCGTCAGGCGAGATAAGAATTACGCTTGAGGTACAGAAAGTCGTGGCAATAATCCGCAAATCTAACGAATTAATAAGTGGGAGATTTAAATAACAATTACAAATTTAAGAGAAAGAGAATTACGGTTGAATTTTCTGCCGCCAAAAATCAATTTTTCATTGTATTTAAAGGTGAAACGTTTTAATTTTGCAGAAATAATGTCATTCTAAAATAGTACCGCATGGAAACTTTGTAAGCATGAAGTCAAATACAGTACAAGCTTGTTAATGCAAATTTGTTATCCTGGCCAGAATTAAAATTGCTTGCAGCCTGGTGCCGTTGTAAAACTTTAGCATCGACTGTACTTATTTCATGCGCAGTAGTTTACTGAGCAGAGCGCATCTAACGGAAATATCCAGAAGTGTGTGTCCCAGAGTTCAAAGCGATCGTTTGGCTGGTTGGCGTTATACAACTCTCTCTCTATTGCAAATGGCGTCAAGGCTTGCTACTAACGGAAATCGATCAGGACATTTTCAGACTAATTACAGTGAGTCTCAAGAAGATATACAAATGAAAAGTGAATCTTCGGACATGGAAACTAATCAGGCAGACGGTGTGAAAGCCGGGGAATATGTCCGAGAGCTACTAAAAGAAAAAATGACGATGGATCCGGCGCAAACTCCAAATGCAATGCGGCTTCTGGATCAAGGTAAGGTTTACTTTTTTAATAAACTATATTACGATTTGTTTACACAGTAGAATAATAATTTTCTACTGTACTTTAAATTTTGATAATTTCTCTAACTGCTTTTTATGTCTTTGTGTATTCGAATCTGATGTTTAAAAATCTCACTTGTTCAAATAAACGTGAACAAAACGTGGTCGCAACGCCATTAACCTAGCCTATTTAAAGTTGCCGTGAGTTGTTCAAAATATGTCGTGTTAGTGCTGAAAGAGTTTATAAACCAAAAGTTTAGCGATTTTTTTGTTTACAACCAATAATATTTTGAAAGCATAACGAGTGCCACAAAATACTCTCCTTATATATAAAGTGACCATGTGTAACCGTCACATTTGTTAAATTGATTTGAATAGACATTTCAGTACCGCTAAGCGGTTAATGTTATATGTATTTTAATGTTTCTGATATTTGGAATTATTAATATTGCAAAGTTAATTGTTTCTTCGTTAGTATGTAATGCTAAGAGTGAACTCTTACTCGTTAAAAACAAACGTACGAATTCCATAATTAATTTCTGAAACGTACGATATTAATGTGTAATCTTTTGTTCATGACGCCATGTAATAGACGTTGGGCGAGTAAGCAGGCCAAAGATGATAATAATATGAATACACAGGCCTACTTTAGTTATTTACTTTTTAATTGTTACTATTCGGGAATGTGATTTCAATTACCAATCTACATTCTTGAATAATATAAGTGACAAATACTGTAAACGGTTTTGTACCAGATGTAGAGAATTGTGGCCTTCTATTAGAAGATAATAAGTAATTTTGGTACAGTAATTTTAGATATTAAAATTAGGTTTAGGAATTTTTATATTTTGCAGTAAACGCGTTTGTTAAAATGTGATCATAAATAAGTGTAATAAACAAGTAACTATTAAATAATACCCATAATTGTAATATAAATTGTTATTTTTGAAGTGAAATTCCCATTTATGCTAAGGTTAGGTATCGAAAAAATTATATATAAAAGTGTTTGATCTGACATAACCAAACTTTCCTGTTTTGGTAGCATGTCAATAAATAGATCTTATATTGAAGTGTAACCTCATAGTTTTAGTAACACCAGCGTCTGAATATTAAATTTTATAGGATTTATTGTGTCATTATGAAGTAGTATAAACTTTTGGGATTGTGTTGTTTTTTTCTCATTTTGTGTAAAGTATGGTTTCATATTCCATAGTTTGATGCAAGTAATGTTCAGTTAATAATAATAGTCAGGTAATAACAGTTGTGATGTGGGTTCTTATTAGTTGTGTTTTCTTCTAAAATTGAAACGCCGTCTGCGTTATAAGTAGGCTACTTCTGTAAAACAATACTTTGTGTACAAAAACGCGACAACAGATGTTGGTGACAATATGTTATGACAAATTCTGTATTAAGTTTTGTCATATATATGGTACCAACAAGTATTAATTGCAACGTATATATAATATATATAACAATAACAATCATATTTATGTTATAAAAACATGTTAGCCCAAATCAACATATTATGTTGATTTGGGCTAACATGTTTTTATAACATAAATATGATTATTGTTTGTATCATTTTTACAAGTATCATCAGTTTTTCGTTTGCAAACCCTGGTTGGTTGAAGAGTGACTTATTTTTCCTGACAAAATATTTTTTGAGATCAGAATTTATAAGACTTTCACAATTTCAGAGTATTGGTAATCAAAATAATGGTAAATGAACTGTCTTTATTTTTTCTGAAATTGTCATTTTGTTTACACGATTTTCTCATGGTTGATTGAAATGCCAGTGAAGTAATGTATTTTTGTAAACATTAACAGTTGGCAGCTTGTCAGTATTTTGTCATGGACATATGAGTATTCACTATTTGTGGTGTCTATATTTACATATCCAACATGTGTGTGCTTGCTGCTGATTAAATCTGACTGCAGCCAGCGAGACATCTGGCCCTGTGTGTAGCAAGTAAATAAAGCATGGAAGATAATGTACAGTTTTAAATAGCATTTATACATTTACAAAATGCTGTCATCATCTATCCACATTTTGAGTTATATGGGTGATTTTACATATATGAGAGGTGTGTAGGGCTAATATTTTTGTAATACAGTGGTTATTATTTATAACCATTGAACAGTGTGTAGCAATTACCAGGCATTGAACATAGGTAACAGTGAGCGGAAAAAATAACAGACCTAACCTTAAATTTTAAATTTATGTGGTTGTTAAGATGAATATATATAACAGAACATTGTACTGCATATCTTGTTCAGCTGTCATACTCCACTGGTAAATTTAGCAATTTAACCTTTTAGACAGGCGAATTAAATTTTAAGGAATATCATTGGGGAAGCACATAAAATTTCACAGAATTCTTGATTTGTGTTGGGGGGGGGGGGTATATATAAATGTTTTGTATAAGTATATAGAAACTTTTAAAAATGTATTATGTTGAAAGAGGCCATTTTGTGTTGGTAAATGTATCAAATCAAATTTATTGAGTGTAATTTTGATGCAATATTGAATATAATTTGAATGTAAGACATAGTTCTAACATGAAACAAGAAAAATCCTTGTAAAAACAAGGTTTTAAAAAAATTTGCTTAACTTTTTTTGAGTTTTTAAAAAAGTTGTTTACATCAAATTTATTTTAGTTTATGAATGTTTTCATTACAGTAAAAATAGTAAAATATTAAATGGCAGTAAACTTGATAATTATAATCCTAGTCATGTTAGTGAATGCATGTAGTTTTGTAGTAATGTATAACATGTAACTTCAAGCAGCCACTAAGAGGCTTTAAAATCATAATTGAATGGTAGTAAGTAAATAAAATTTTATTGACACAACTATAAATCACTACCACAGAATGATGTTGATTCTTGATATTGGCTTAACTGCTTTGGCTTGATGTTAGGTGAAACTGGGGGGGGGGGGTGCAGAAGCTGAAAGTTATTGTTCACAATGGTAGGAAGTCACTGAGGAGAGTGTCAAATTTTTGTTAACATACTATAGGTGTTGTAGTTTAATGTGTCATAATAATAATAATTGGATGGGGCTTGTGTGATAGACTATCTCGCAATGGCAGTGTGTTAAAAGCAAGAGTGGTTTACATGAATTCTTTGAAACTGGTGAATACAATTTTGATGACTTTGTTTTGCTAATATTTTTGGTATCACTTCTGTGTGATACGTTTTGTCACGTACTTTATCTAAATTTATATTTGTCAATAAAATTTAACATTGCGTTGTTTGTAATGTTTCAGAATAGTAAAGTGTTGTGAAACATATCTATATTTATTCACAGAACCATCTACGACCTGTAAGCTTTATAAAGGGATATTTGCTGGAGAAGGAATTAAGTTAATTAATTACTTTTTAAAGGAAATGTTTTTCTGTACTGTTTCAGCAAATGTGTTATAAGTAAGCACTAACACAGGTGTAGATATAAAATAAATAAATACCATTTACTACTTTTATGGAAATAAACAATGGACCCCTAAATTAATAAAAGCATAACCTTCAAAACTTATAAAACTAATTAGTTAGGTAACTGATCAAATTTTTTTTCAGAAATGTGACCTAAATACTAACATTATCTCAAACACAGTACGAGTCTTTGAAAATGTTTTAATTATCAGCAGACAGTATAATCTGAATTGTATGGCAGACTTAACTGACAAATTCTGTGTTATATAATAGTAAGGTTTTGAGTCCTCATTCCGTTCTGTATTCAAAACTAATTAGCTTAAAACATGTATAGTATTTTGGACTTAACGGTTCACAACACAGAGAAACAGTACCTATTACTGTATCCAGTGTTATATTTTTTATTGTACTATACTCTTGATATATTTATTAGTTACTTATAACTAATATAAGCCTTCACATGTTTATTTATGAAACTACTTTTGAGTTTATAAAGGGGGGGGGTTAAAATTGGATCCAGTTTGATAAACGTTCATAAATGTCTTTATATGCATACATACCCACCTATGCACATAATTAATACACCTATTATGTTTAGGAATTATGTGCTGGCTTGAATTGAATATTTAATTTAATATTATTTACACATACTGTAAATAAGAACTCAGTTTTTTCTGTGTGTCAGGTTGTTAGGTGTATAAAAATGTAACATCAGCTGCAGACTTTAAACTATTATTAATCCATGGAGTGGCATTTAGTTGTTTCATTATTGGAAGATTGCTCATGATTTTATCATTGTGTATTGTAGAAAGCTAGAGGATGACAGTAAAATATTCTTTTTGTTTTACTTCTGAGCGTTGTTTTATTTATAAATTCTGATGGAAAATAAATCGATATTATGTCCAAAAGTACTTGAAGGCTATATATTGACTTCAAGATAATACAGAACAAAATTACTTATATTTACTTGCTTGCAATGGTGTTTGAAATGTTTAGCAACAACTGGGATTATTAAAGTGTATATATTTGAAACATGAGACCTGTTGTGCATTTAGAACAGTCAGAGAATATATGCACGCTCTTCTAATTACTGTTCCATTACCATAATGGATGAAGGTCGGGTTGTAACATATGACAGTACTCGGATCTCATTCCAGCATTGACCTGTCGTAGCTGTCATATTGTGAAATACATATCCATTGTTATTTGTGTTGTTCAAATTTATGATAATATTTTGTACATATGTCTTTATAAACATAAATAATTATAATAAATTTCATTAAAACACACACGCACGCACGCACGCACACCCGCACAAGTAAAACTAAAAAACTAATAAAAGCAAAGCTAATCACATTAGAAAAGCACAGTTTACAAAATTTAGAAAAAAGTATAAAATGCCTAAAAATTTGTGGATTAAAATATGTATATGTGTGGCAGGCTGTTATATTCTATTTAAAAGTAAGTAAAAGATTATAGAGTACAGTATATTCTAAGTATTGATTTTTTAGTTGAAGAAAATACAAAATAAAGATTTAGAATAATGATTGTACTAAATTTTAGGATTTTCAGTATTTCTATGTGAATAGTAATTTTTTTTATTCTCCTCTCATTTTTGCTATTTGTGTATTATGATGTAGCTGGAGTATTTTGTAAATCTTTATATTGTTGGAGGAGGCAAGTTTCTAAATATTTGTTAACCACTTTAAAAAAACTTCATAAATTAAAATTTAAGGTGTCGTTTAATTGTGACATTTTCCCAGTCTTATTTAACTCACAATACTTTTTAAAATTTACTCCAGAAAAATATACTTATTCCCACAGAAAAAATTGTTCCTACTGTTGTTTACATTCACCTTACTTTTTTATTTTTTAAAATTTATCAAAATTTAGTAGTTATTTGTATTGTTAAATATGTATCCGTTGTTATTTATACATATCAGGTGTTAACAGGAATGACGAATTACATGATACTATAAATGAGTATTGATATAAACATTAAATTGACTAATTATAAAAACAAGTGAGTGTGAAAGTAGACAGTTTAATTTTTGTTAAGTTTAAAAACATTTTGTATGTATAACATTTTTTCTAGTATTTAAACTTTTTTCCTAAACTTTTTGTATTTTTATTTAACTTTTTACGTCACATTTTTTAAAACAAACATGCTTCATGTAATTTGAATGAGAGTAGAACTCGTAACCTTTAAAATAAATATTTTAAGTATGCAGGTTTTAATATTTTCAAACTTTTCATAGTGTAAGAAAAAACTGAATTTTGTAGGTTTTGTTTTGGTCATGCTCTTTTTGTATTTTTGCATACTCATGAAAATATGTAATTAGGTAACTAATAAGTAATATTCATGTTTCCTCTTATTGTTCACAATGTGTCATGACACAAAACTACTTCAAGCTGAAATAGTAGTCTAGACTTTTCAAGTCGTCTAAATACCATTGCATATTGATTGATGTTTTCAATTTTTTCAGAACTTTATTACTTTATGCATTTTTGTATTGTAAAAGGTTTATTACTTGGTATTTTGTTGAATTTCAAATACTTCATGAATAACAAAATGTAATCAAATTTATAAACTTGAACCATTACATCCAGTTTATGTTCATACAAGATTTGTTTGACCAGTTGTGATGTATGTTTCTATAGAGATCAATATAAATTTTATTTTAAAAATGTTAAAAAGATTATTAGGTTTGAACAGAAGTGTATCATTAACTTAAGGAGTGAGTAAATATATATAGTGTAGGGTATTGTGGATAGATATTTGCTCAAGTTCTGAAATGCATTGTGTGTAAAAATATCTGAATCTCCATGTTACAAATACTATAAGAGTGATTTAGATTAATAGAAAAATTCATTATTAATAAAAGTCTTTGACAGGTGATGTAATCAAAGTAAACAACAATCATGTAACTATTTGGTGTCAGCAGTAGATTGATTTCTGGTAATTATATTTGTACGTACATTTATATACAATATATAGCTGTGTTGAATTAGCTTTTCTGTAAATTAATCTTTGATATTGTCTTTCGCAGTTGTGTACCAATACAGAAAAAGTTTCATCAAATTGAAGATTTATTTGCAAAGTATCAGTATTTGTTGTGACTGCGAATTAAGATTGTTTACTACAAAAATGTTATTGTATTTACCAAACTTTGTCCCTTGGCATTGTTAAAAGCTGTATTACTTGCCAAGAGTAATATCAAAAAACCATAACTTGTGTTTTTTGGAAACCGTTGAGATATAGGTATTTAATTTTGCTTACATTTTGCTAAGAAATACTTAAAAAAATGCAATACTTTAAAATATGATCCTAGGTGTTTAAATTCATATATATTTTTTAAAATAGTCTACAAATTAAAAAAAAAAATTAAATTTCCGTGCCTTGTAAAACGTTAAAAGATTGAAAACCTTAAAAACTTTTTGTCTCTAATTAAAACATATTAGTAGGCTATATAATTGGGATTATGTACTGTCTTTACCATAAGTAAAGCCCAGATTTTCGTGCAGTAAAAATTTCCAGAATGTGCAATAAAAACTTGAAATCGTGCAAAATCGTGCATTAAAAATTTTAGATTGTGCAAAATAAAATGCAAATTATAAAATTGAGTTAAACTAACATGCCATTGGTACCACGTCCTTAAAAATATGGAAATAATAGTTTTCATCTTAAAACTTACTGATTCAGACCATAGTAAGAGGACAATAATTTTGTCTAAAAAACAACAAATACCAATCGTTACAACTTACCACTTTGTTAGGTATATATTCTCAGATTTTACTTTTATTCCTGTTTATAATAGATGGCTGTTGAATTAACGTTTACTAAACTTCGTTTGTCCAAAAGTCCAAATAAAGTTGCTAAAAATATTTTTAATAAACACGAATTTACATTTTTAACTTACTATTAAGTTTATATTCAGGTTTTTTGCTTAACATTTTGTTAAAAATAATAATAAAAAGTTTAGCTTTACATTTTGTTAAAATTAACAATAATGTATTTTTCAAAATTATCTTCTGAAAAGCTAAATCGTCGGTCACTTAAAACATATTTGAGTTGAGAAAATACACGCTCGACATCAACACTTGTCATTGGACACAGCTTGAAACAGTTTAGGATTTTGGATCTATTTCTAATGAAACATCTATTCCATTAAGAGCGTTTTATATTTTGTTAAAGTATTGTAATCCGGATTTATTGTATATTAGTAAACCTTTTTCATTATTTATTATTTTAAGCTGGTTTTCTGTTTTTTCTATAATTTCTATTTGTGAACTTAATGAAAGATTTCTTTCTTCAAGTTTCTTAATTGAATCTGAAAGCATGGAATAGTGAGCACCAATAAATGCTAAATCGGAAGTAATGGAAGTTGTTTTTAAAATGGCCTTTACTTTTGTGACAAATTGAGCATCTTCCTCAAGTTCAGCAATAACTTCCTTATATTTTGAAAAATTATCGGAATAAAACAGCGTGGCTTCCAACCATGTCCCCCACCTAGTAATAACAGGTTCTGGTGGAAGAGGACAATCCATTTTATCTCTATACACTGAAACACGATGGGGAGCTTTAAGGAAAATTTTTTCCCATTATTTATCAATTTATTTATGTCAGGAAATACTTTACGAATTTTCTCAGCTACACGATTTAAGGAATGTGCCATGCACGTTAAGTGAATAATTTTTGAATAAAACACTTATAATGTTCCAGTTTTTACCATGTAAGGAGCAGCATGAAGAGCAAAATTTTATCTTGAAATGTAGTTTCTTCAAAAAAATTCATTAAACTATCGTTAATAAAACGGGATACAGTTTCATGATTTGTTTTCACGAGTTCTTTAACTGAAATTAAAAATGGGGTTGGTAGAACTTCTGGGTGGAGAATGCCAATTACTAAACTACAAATGTATTTACCCCTAGGATCAGTAGTTTCATCAACCATTATGTAAATAAAATGACCTTGGATTTTCTTTCTTATTTCTGACATAGTTGAATTGAAACGTACATTTAAATAGTTCTTTCTGAGTGTGCTCTCATCAGGAATTTTTTTGTTTGTGTACTTTTTCAAAAACGATTTAAAAGGTGTTGACTGCAACTTATGGAACGGGAATTAGTAGCAACCATCATGTAGCACAATTCCATCATGAATTCTTCTCGGCTATCGGTACGGCGGGAGCACTCTGCCAGTAAAGATTGCACGGGGCCACTCTTTCGTATTTTAGAATCTTTCAACTGTATGTGTCCACCTATAGTTAAAAACCAGAATTAAAAATGAAAACGTACAGTTGAAAGAACCAGAATCTTTTTAGCTCTAAAACACGAGGAGAGAAAAATTCAAAGCATTAACT
The DNA here is from genome assembly GCA_034769895.1 of Magicicada septendecula. Lineage (NCBI taxonomy): Eukaryota > Metazoa > Arthropoda > Insecta > Hemiptera > Cicadidae > Magicicada > Magicicada septendecula. The sequence continues at coordinate 228,268,485 of CM068367.1, read as the reverse complement.
TACTCGAATCGCAGTGAGCATTAACTTGTGATTTTCTCTCGCTGCCTACAGCCTTATCACAGGGCACACAGTAGATCGTCTTCCCATCAGCTTTCAGCTCCGGATATTTTTCAATCCATCCTCTTATCTTGGAGCTAAGACTGCTTGCCGTTTTAGGCATATTAATAGATTCACACAAAATGAAAAAACACGTACTATTCAGAGGCAGACAACTGAAAACTAAACGAAACATCGCTCCGAGAAGAGAACAGTGAGAAGGGGAAATAGAATAATTCAAAAATTCTTGGAAGAATAAACCCGGCCCCTTCAAAAATCTAGGAACGAACGAGGCAGTTGAGCCATCTTTACTAGCAACCGAGCGAGTGAAAATTTTTGTGGTTGTTGCATGTTTACATCATTTGATGTTCCACGAATTTCTTCGTGCTGATTTTGTTCTCGACTTTGTTTACGATCTGCGTGTATGATTCGTGCTTGGCTATCGCGCAGCTGATTTTCGAAAAATAGGTAAATGTGCAATTTTGTGCATTAAAACTACAGAATGTGCAATTTTATGCAGTAACCCCAAAACATGCAATTTTGTGCAAAATAAAATGTGTGTTAAAATGACCTACACATCCCGATTCGGATAAATAACTTGTCACTGGCCGTTTACGAACTACCAAAAAAAAAGATGCAATTGCACGTGAATCCGGGCTTTAACCATAAGTATATATGTTTACAATATTTACAAGTATTGTTAAGTCTAATAATTTCAAAAATTTGTATTTGTTTTGCTAGTGCTTTAATGTAAGGCTGTCCCATTTGCTATATCAGAAGAAAATATATTCTACCCACATCTTAAAAAATAAAAACAGTTATATATAGAAAAACTTGCTTGTTAATGAAAATTAGATGTAATTTTGTTTCAATACCTTTATGATGTAACAGCTGACATGTGCCATGCGATGGTAGCAACATCAAAACTTTTGCCCTGTATTGATTATAAACGGTTCTACTTTAAAAGTAAATATCTGGCTCCATTGGCACGTAAACGTCTAACACTAAATTTTTCTGGGACTATATTAAACCTTAATCAAATTTTAATAATTCAATTCATTTACGTATTAAGATACAAATATCACAAAATATTTTCAATGTATTTACTGAGAGCAAAAATAATGACAAAAATGTAATTAAGATATATTTTTAAGTAAAGAAAAAACTTTTTACAAAACTAACTGGTTTAACCAGCAATTTTTATCTCTTAGCCAGTGTAACCTTATTAGTCGTATGCTAGTCTTTTCCATATTTGTTTGCAGAACATCTCGGTACTTTCCAAATCTGCATTACAGGCTCTAAAGTGTTTAAGCCATGTGTATAAAGTGAGTGTTATACAAATTAAAAAAAAAAACAACATTCATCTTCATTGTTCATATTTGATGTGAAGGAAGGCATTATATAACTGAATAAAATCAAATCACATTGATCACATACAAGCGAGTGTAGTAGAACAATCCTGATTATTAAGATGTTTGGGGGTCTACCCAAATAAACAGAAGTTAAAATAAAGGAAAAAATTGAATGTTATTCAGAGGGGAAGTGATGGTTTTTGAAATATTAGTACTTCTAAGAGTTGTTATTTTAACACATAATTTCTCTTGTAAATACTAATTAATTACAAGGGTTTTAATATTAAAATTTATGGAAATTTATTAAAATATATGTATGAAGACCTATATAGGCCTATACAGTGTTACAATGTGCGTACGGTAGTGGGTTTAAATAGTGTAGTATACTACACACAGTCATTTGTGTATGGCGATCAGTTGAATTTTGGAATGATTGTAGGCTGGCCTTTCTCTTCATAAACAGTCAGAATGCAGTGTGTATACATCTTGAAAGTAATAGAAATAAACGTAATTGCCACACATTTGTCAAAAGTATAAGATAAAACTTCAAGCTGTAATCAGCCAGTGTGGAGCACAGAATAAGTGTTGATGTATAGTACCATAACCTTTAAATGAAGTAAAAACAACCATTTATTAGTTTAAATTAATCCACCTGTTGATACTGTTATCAAAGAAAAATAGTCTTTCATAGGATAGTACAAGACAAACCACTTTTAAATTTTATATGCCATCATGTGTTTACATTTATATTCTGTTCTTTGTATCTCTTTTTATTATTTGTGTAATCTGGGAACTGCATTTGACTTAACAAAATGTTCTGTATTACTGTAGTAATATTACCCCTTACGTTCAAGTATGTTGTACAATATAGTTTAAAATAATTTTATGTTTTATGATGTTGATTTGGTATGATTTTTGTAAATTTTGTGGTGTCATAATCTGTTAATAGAGCATAGTATAAGTGGTTTATGTGAGTATAGAATAGTTCTTATTCAATTCAGATATTCTCAGATTAAGAGTTTTTTAATTAAAAAATTGTATTTTTGAATGTGTTGCCCAAAGGACAACTTTGACTTCTATGTTATGTTGTGAATAGTCTGGTACTCACTACCCAGAATTCAAAAGCATTTGAAGACATTTAAAAAAACCTTTTATATATAACAAGAAAAGAGAAGTAGAAAATATGATCTCAGTATTATACAGGTGCCACCTGAGTTTGTGTCTTTTGACATGTTTAGTAGCAAAATAATTAAAATAATTAAACTGTAATTAGTTTTATTCAGTTAACTATGCTAGTAATATTTCACCTATTTTACTTTTTGTAGTCACATATCGGATTTATGTGGTGTAATCATATCTCTTGACTTGAGAGACCAATAAAAGTTAGTAGTGTTGCTTATGGAATCTTAACAGATTTTAATTTCTGATGATCTGCAGCCACATAAATTTAGCAAGTAAAATGTACCATTTATTGTGCCTCATTTAAAAATATTGAAAAGTACTTTATGTAATCGGAATATCCAAGAGGTACTAGGGTTTCTGAGAATAGTATTGTAGGTGTGAAGAAAGGTTGAGTGTTGCCATAGGATGCGTAATTCTAATGTCGCACTAACTAGATGGGTAGTGTAGTGTGTGGAAGTGTACATTGATTATAGTTAGGTATAACTATTGTGTAAGAAAATGATTATTTTTATAATTGTACATACACATATATGCTTAGTATATTATGAAGAGTTTATGTTAAAGTACGTATGATTTATATCAACAGATCTCAGCTAAAACAAGGGGTATTGTTTCGTGGAAACATTTATAGTAATGCAGTGAATTAATAACAAGGGAGTAGGAATTCAGGAATTCTAGAGAAGTTGGGGTAGCTAGCTTAAGGGGTTGTTCTCTCGTAACTACATGTTGAATAATAATAATGATGTGCAGGTACGTGATAGACATCATATGATGGCATCAGATTTCATTTTAAAAGCCCATAAACTTTGGCGTATTATGCGGGCTGTTACTTTGTAAACAACTGTATGTTATACACAGACTTAACTGTAGTTCAAAGTTTATGTGCCCCTCAGAACATTTAGTTATTTAACTTGTACGTGACATCTGAACTCCAATGCTTTTACCAAGCATATGGGATATGGTAGATTTAAATTGTACTGCAATTATTGTGTTTGTTAACTACTTTGCACTTGTGACTAGTATTCATGTTTCAAAAGATATAAAGATAATATTTATAAAAAATTTGGTGTGCTTTAAAAGTCGTGTATGTTTTTTTTTTGAAAATTTTTTTCGTCAACTTGTTGAATTTTTGGGTGTAAAGTTTCTATGCTATAATGGAGATATTCAATTTTGTGTAACACATATGCGTTGTTTGCACATACATTAAAAACTCGTTTATCAGAATTTGATGAACCGCACCCGTTTCGGATAAACGAAATTTCGATAAACCGAAACTTCTATTTAAATAATAATACGTATGTAAGTACAGTAACTATTTAATAATAATAATAATAATAATAATTTAAAAGTTACTTACAGTGAAAATGACACAATAAACTATAAAACGGCACCACACTGTAAATTATAGTTTCTACGGTACTGGAACAGTCCTATTGCTTGTTTGTACAGTAATCAATAGTAGTTTTTTGCCCAAGCTTTCTACTTTATATTATGTGGAGTGCTTGTCTACGCTATTAAATATAGATTATAACGACAGGAAAATGATAGTGTGTATTTTTAAAATTTACTAAAAATTGTTTAGGATAAACCGGATTTTCGGATAAACGTGATCTGGATAAACGAGTTATTAGTGTATGTACTACAGAGGCTAACAAAAAAACCTGATGTTTTATTTTTTTACTGAGAAAAGAAATCAGAATCATCGGTACAAAAAGTAGACTGGTATGAAAATGTAATTAATATAATGGTAGCATCTGTTGAGAGAAATAATTTAATTAAAAGGTAAATGGCAAAAACAACTTTTGTGGGAGAGAGGAAAAAAATTGAAAACTGTAATAAACCTGCCTTTTGTACTGAAAAGAGGTAATGATTATTACCTTTTCTCTTATAACCATGCCAAAGGAGAGAGAGTGCCGGTATAATTTTTCACTGTAAAACCTCATTTCGCTTGTATAGCGAATATAAACAAGCTGTGTAAGAACAGTGGGGTGTGAGAATTTTCAGTTTTAAAAATAACCATGCATCACAAGGGGTTGTCAGCAGCAGAGTGTAGAAGTGTGTGTAGCAGCAAGCAGAGCATCTTTCAACAACACTGTAAAATATGAATTCTTTTTACACAAAGATGAAGTGTAACCTTAATATGCACAGTTTGCTATTAATCATTTCATGGGTCGTGCATTCATATATTAATAAAAGTGTGAAAATGAATGTTGTTAATTAACAGTTGAATCAAAAAGAATAATTTTTTTTAAATTAATTTAATTAATTTAACCAGGAATAATTTAATCACAAATTTGTTTTTGCTGCTTGGCAGCAGTATCGTTTGAACTGATGTGGATACATAACATTGATCCCCCCCCCCCCAAAACTAACTGACAGCCGCAAACTGGAACATGCCTTACTGTTATTTTACAGGCAGAAATTTATAACATTGTATGCAAATGTTTTACACATAGAAATATGTTTGTTCTCAGACTATTTCAAAACTTCTATCATATTTCTTTCCACACATATCTGTAGGTCAAATAAAAATACTTGTGATATAGTACTGCGTTTATGTAACTATTATTTACAGTTACAGTATTTTCCATCATATCACTAACAGATAAGAGAGAGAGTAGTGAAATGTATCTCAATATAGTGTTGCTTGGTAATTGTACCCAATTGCTATGGAGTATTAAAGATTGTGCATAGTAGTGTTTTGCTTATAAACACAGCCACAATTTTAGATTTTAATATAACAGGAAATCTAGTGTAATGCCATTGTTGAAAGAGGAACTGGAGATCAGAGCTCTTGTCGGCCTCGTGGAGGGGGGGGGGGGTCAGAAAACAGGCCTCCTTCGTGAAGTTTAGAACAGTTAATTGACAACGAATTTTTTAATGAAACAATACCTATGTAACATTAAAAAATAAATTTCGTTGTATAAGGTTTGATTACCATTTTCTAGAAAGATTAGTGGAAAACAGTATTGGACATTTGTCATTTTGAACACTTCAGAAATTACATTAAAAATTCTTGAACACTGAAAACAGTCAAAATTTCCAATATAGTGAAGCATCAATTCTTACAACTTTGTTTGGCCTTTATCTTTTTTATCAATTACCTTATGGTAAAAAATTCAATTGTTCCAAATGAAATGTTCGTAAAAATCCAAATTTAAATCCTTTGTGAAACATTGTTGTAACGTTTCGCACTATTTTTCTTATTTTTCTGGATATCTTGTGTTTATTGGCATGTTAACATTGCCTATTGGTGTACTATTATACCTATTCAGTACTATTATATTTATTCTGTTTATTAATTTTGAAAACAATCGTTTACTGTACAACTTTACAAATGTATAAATAGATCGATTCAAATTTTGTATACGGTACTGGATTAAAATTTACTAATGAATTTTTGGTTAAGATAAGCAGTGAAGAAATTTTGCACACTACCCCCCCCCAACTTCAATAATGTGTGTGTGTGTGTGTGTGTGTGTGTGTGTGTGTGTGTGTGTGTGTGTGTGTGTGTGTGTGTGTGAGAGAGAGAGAGAGAGAGAGAGAGAGATTAGACGTGAATGCAGAGTAAACATTAACACAGACTGACACAAAACCTATTTTATTTGTTATATTCATTTTGTTTAAAGTAGTACTGGCGCTAGGTGTGGGCCAAGGTTTCATGGGAATTAATATAGGAAGTGGGGGGAGGTGTTAAAAGACAAGCAGTTAATAGGAAACTCTGAAGACACCAACGTAACCATCCATCAGCTGCTTGGGGTTGAGGGGCAGTTTTATTCTTATTGATATTTTAAGTTATTTTTGCCGAGAACCTTCTTATCGCTCTTGAGTTATTTTTGACAAAAACCATGAACAATTTCCTATCAAGATCTTGTACCATACATGTTCGAACGAGATATCGAAACCTTTCCTTCTTTGCCAATGAAGGGCGAGTTTCTTTGCAACATTGGTTTTTCTCAAACAGTGGTTCTACGTCCGACGTTGATACATAATTTACACAGTTTAATAACCGTGAAGTTTACTTACTATTCAGGTCTGCCGGTAGTTAACCTTTGGCATTACACGAAAACCCTGTCGACATAGTGGCCGAAGATATCTCGTGCGTTCTTAGCGTTGTTTATAAGCTGTGAATATTTAAATTTAATTGTGCAAAGTAACACTGTACTTAATGGGAAACTCGTCTTTGTTGTTGTTTTTACTTCCATGTTCCTTAAGGAAATGGAAGTATGGTGATGGCAAAAAAAATCGTGTTCGAGATTATTGCAGATTCTGATTGTACTACACTCAAAACATGAAAAAAAGTCATTTTTCGAAATTTTGTGTGTGTGTGTGTGTAGATTTTTTTCTGTGGCAAACGATAACAGCCGCAAATTCAAACAGAATCAAATAATTTTTTGCATAAAGCCCTGATTTGTAGAGTACTCAAGACCTATTGTTTTTGGTGAATATCGGTTAAGGGAAAAGGGTAGTTTACCTGCAACGTTTTATGTTTTAACTAGGGTATTTTATATGGCAAACGATAACAGCCGCAAGTTCAAACAGAATCAAATGATTATTTGCATACAGCCCTGATCTGTAGAGTACTCAAGAACTATTGTTTTAGGTGAAGATCGGTTAAGGGAAAGGGGTAGTTTACCGGCAACGTTTTATGTTTTAAAAGGGTATTTTCTATGGCAAACGATAACAGCCGCAAATTCAAACAGAATCAAATGATGTTTTGCATACAGCCCTGTATTGTAGAGTTCTCAATACCTATTGGTGTTGGTGAAGATCGGTTAAGGGAAAGGGGTAGTTTACCTGCGACATTTTATGTTTTAACAAATAATTTTTTATATGACGAACGATAACTGCTGTAAATTCAAACAGAATCAACTACGTTTTTGCATACCTTTTTGAACTAAAGAGAACGCAAGGTCTGTTGATTTTGTTGAAGATCGGTTAAGGGAAAGGAGCAGTTTACCTGCAACATTTTATGTTGAACCAAGAGAAATATTTACATGACGAACGATAACTGCCGCACATTCAAACAGAATCAATATTTTTTTGCATGCAACCCTGAATTGTAGAGGACTGAAGGCATATTGATTTTGGTGAAGGTCGGTGAAGATAAAGGGGTATTTTATCTGCAATGTTTTCTGTTTTAACAAGAATATAGTACATAATTTTGATAAACAAAGTATCCTGATAAGAACCTCATAATAATCCACTGCAGAAACGTAGATGAAATATCTATAAATGAAGAGGCTAGTTGAACGGGGTGGGGGTAGTTTTCTATTAATGAAAATTATAGTTGAAGAGGGAGGGGCGAAAATTTTATGTGTACTACGTTATCGGCAACAAAGAAGTAGTTTTTGTTAAAATTCCTTCCCGGGCTGTTTAGCCGTAGTCTAGTGTTTTCTGCAAAACCAGACGTTTCGGCAGTGCCATCGACTTCCATCATCAGTGAAAATCGAGTGCAAAAAAGTGAGGTGGTATACGTTAGTGACCAAAGTACTGTGTTTAAGGCTGAAGCAATAGAAAGAAGTAGTTTCTATGGAAATATTTCATTTCGAATATGCTTTTAAATATAAATCTTGGAACATGGAAGTCATGTATGGTTCTCCATACCGATAATGTAATTACTTTTTCGGTTATTTACGGTTTATTATTTTTAGATAGTGGGTCATTCCATGTCAAATCAACAAATGAAAGTATGATTTTCAACCTTACCCTCTTGGATTTAATTGAAATTAAGTATGCATGTAGTATTCATAAATAGTAACACAAATCAGTTTTTTCACATTTTTCTGACGAAAGGTTACCGAGTAATGGGTGCTCAAAAATGAAAAAAAAAAAAAAAATCAAATTTTTGACTTGCGCAAAAATATTGATTTGTTCACAACTTGTGTTCTAATTAACCCTCCGGTGGGCGCGCCCGCGGCAGAAAGCCGCAAATTTTAGTTTCTGAACTGTCCCCTAGGTACCGGGTAGTGTTTATTGTCTGTTCTGCCTAGTATGCACTTTTCATGATAGTTGGCAGTATTTCCTACATGCAGATAAATCATGTGCATAACGCTTCAGTAGCTGTTGTGCTTTGAAAAGAGAGTGACGTGTCTGCGGCTATTTTGCCGCCTGCGCACCCAGTCATGTAAGTGTTAATTTTTTTAGTTTTGTGATGTTTTTTTTTTATTTTTCATGCATATTTTGACCATTACCATAGAATCAAACGTCTTCTTAGAGCTTGGTTAGGTTTTGTTTTGAATCTTTTGGTTTTCGCCTATTCTATATACCGGTGCCTGTTGTTCCTATGTTATCTGAGTTTGTGTTTACGTTCAGGTCTCGTCGATTTGTGCGCCCTGAAGACTTGAGAAAGTACTCATGGAATTATCAGAATTGTCGGAAGGAGAAAATGAAGAGGATGAGTCAGATGACCCAGATATGGAGGATGAAATGTTACAAGCTGACAACCACAGCAGTGACTCAGAGCAATCAGCGGATGAAGCGGATGCAGATCAACTAACTGTGCCAGAAGTCGCTGAAGATGATTACCATTTTTACATCGGGAAAGATGGAGATACGCTTTGGATGAGTAACCCTCTTATCTTCAACTAAACAGAAGGCCAAAAATATTATGAAAATAATGCCAGGTCCAAAAATGAATGCTACAACTGCGCAGAAAGAAGTAGACACGTTTCACCTGTTCATTACTGATGCCATGATAGATGATATTGTAACTCACACTAACAGATACATTCAGAAAAAAATGAAATGATGTCAATTATGGTAGAGATAGAGACTGTAGAGAAACTACAAAAGTGGAGGTCAAGGCTCTCTTTGGTGCGTTATACTTGATAGGCATAAAAAAGGGATCACATACAAATTGTGCTGAATTGTGGAATTCCGATGGCACAGGAATGATAATTTTACGCGGGCTCTTCAGTTATAAGCGTTTCCGATTTCTGCTTCGAGCCCTTAGGTTCGACAATTTAGATACACGGAACGAGCGAAGAGCTATGGACAAACTTGCACCTATTCGTGATTTTCACCAAAATTTTGTGAATAACTGTTTGACTCACTACAATGCCAGCGAGTTTGTGACTATTGACGAGATGCTACATGCTTTTAGGGGGCGATGTGGCTTCATACAATATATACCAAACAAGCCAGCCAAGTATGGGCTGAAAATATACGCACTCTGTGACGCAAAAACTTTTTATACTCTCAACTTAGAAATATATTGTGGCAAGCAGATGCCTGGTCCCTGTCTCAAATCGAACAAACCAGATGACATTGTGAAAAGACTGGTTGAACCAATAAAGGGTTCCAAACGAAATATCACAACTGACAACTACTGTATAAGCTACACTCTGGCTAAAGATCTTCTTGAGAAGGGGCTGACCTTACTCGGAACTATGAAAAAAAAATAAAAGAGAAATACCACCAGAATTCCAAGCCAACAAAACGAGAAATCAAGTCGACGCTCTGTGGTTTTCAGTATGATTTCTGTTTGTCTTCTTTGGCGCCTAAAAAAAATAAGGCGGTGATATTTCTCTCATCAATGCATGATACAAATGAGATAGACGAAGCAACCAGCAAATCCACATTAAAACCTGGATTACAATGCCACAAAGGGAGGAGTTGATACGGTTGACCAGATGTGTGCATCCTACACAACTTCTAGAATAAGTAGAAGATGGCCTCTCGCGCTGTTTTATCGGCATCTTGATATCGCGGGAATCAACGCCAACATAATTTTCAAATACAACAATCCTGATAACCGAGAAAGAAGAAGACTGTTTTTGAAGAATCTGGCACTTAGCCTTATGGAAACTCATCTGGAAGAAAGATCTAGACTACGTAACCTGCCAAAAGATATCACAGCATTTTTAGCTAAATATAAAAAAGAGGAGGAGGTTCAAGAAGCACCAAAACCAGGAATCTGTCATATTTGCGGACGGCATAAGAATAACAGATCAAAAATTGTGTGCCAGAGATGCAGAAATAATGTCAGTAAGAGGCAATTCGCGTCAAGAGACAACACGTGTGAGGTGCGATGGCGACCAGGGCCAAGATATGGACGTCGATGCCTAAGCATTATGTTTTTGTGTTTAATAATAATAAATAAAATTTAAAACACCTTAACCAGTCTATTTACTTCTCATACTACCTTGTCTTAGAGTAAAAAAGTGCAATTTGCAATTGCGGTAAAAAAGCCGCAGTGCGCCCACTATTGAGTGCGAATTTTGCGCGCCCACCGGAGGGTTAAGCTAGAACAATGACATTGAGTTCATTTTTAAGCTCTTTTAAAGGGCTTTCGTATGATATAAAACATAATTAGTTGAAAATATATATACTGTACATATTTTTTATAAACACATTATTGAATTTTGGAGGCAAATACAATGTTTAAATTATTGAATTTACTGAATTTTGAAAAACTGTATTTTTAAAATTCTCAAAAAAATATGTGTGAAAGATACTGTTTTCCTCTACATATTCTGAAAGTTTCAATTTGGGATGACCATCGGATCACTATCAAAAGTAATTTTATGTTTATCACGATTCTGTAAAACGTCATTCAGATCGGTGAATTATTATTACTAGTGGTCGAAATTCGACCGTAATTCATTAAATTTTTAAGTTTGAACGTTATTGAGGTTCTTTTGTCAAAGAGTATACCTCTATAATCATTGCATATAATTTTTTTTGAATTTTGTTCTATTATGTCAGCTGCGAGCGTGTACAAATACGTCATTAGCATGTGTTGTTTGCCTTAATTCCCTGCAATACCTATGAAATTTAAAATTTAATGTTAGTAACAGTTGAAAAAAAAACACAATTACAGCTGTATTCGTATTTATTTTTGGATATAATTCATTGTCAGTTTTAATTTTTTCATGTTATTATTGAATCAAATAAACGCTAATAAAAATGAGACTTGACATCATAGAAGTATAAGATACATTGTTTTCAATTCCAGTGGATTACATTTCATTTTTGGTAAGGTACAAAATTCGAAAACAGTTTGAAGATTATCTGCTACAAAGCTTATATAATTTTTTAATTTTTTTTTCTATGCATTAATTTTCGAGTTATTTGAAAAATATGAAAGATAGGAAAAATGAGGTTTAGCTTGGCTACGCCATATTTAAAAAGCAATAACGCGTTTTTTGACATTTCCTTGGGTTTTTTTTATTGCCATACTGACCAGGTTTCGCCAAGGCTACACAGTTATTTTGCCTATCTTTTTCGAATTATATAAAATTTAAATAAAAAATTAATACAAAATAAAAATATCGGTATAGAGAACCATACATGACGTCCATATTCTAAGATTTATATTTAAAATCATTTTCGAAATGAAATATTACCATAGAAACTACTTCTTTCTACTTACTGCTTCAGCCTTAACCACAGTACTGTGGTCACTAACGTATACCACCTCACGTTATTGCACTCGATTTTCACTAATGATGGAAGTCGATGGCATTGCCGAAACGTCTGGTTTTGTAGAAAACATTGGACTACGGCCAAATGTCCCGGGAAGGAATTTTAACAAAAACTACTTTGTTGCCGATAACGTTGTACACACATATATATATATATATATATATATATATATAAAAAATTGCATAAAATTAATGGCTTGTATAAGTTAATGATTGATCTCCATTAAGTAGTGCTCAAGTTTCCAAAGTTTTAATATTATGATGTCCGTAATTAAAACATCAGAGCAGGTTTAGTGTGAATGAGGGCACACTGTGGACAACAATTTTCAACATTTCCTATTGAGCGTTGCTTAGAGTAAAGCTGCGAATCTACAGGGTATGTTTCACAGAACAAACACGCGAAAAAGAAGGAGCGCTCCGAAGTCACTCATGGACCCTCAGCATCTTGCAGAGGGTTCATTCCCTAAAGACGAAAAGTCTGTCTATGAATCGTTCCTCTGTAAACACGTGCAGTTACACTGCCCAGCGATCCACAGGAAGCAAATTGATATCCATTTTTTCGGCTTGCACGCGTTATGTTGGTGTGGGTTTCGGCACTTTCCATTTAAAAAGCATGCAAATGTAAGAAAATAAACATGAGTGAGGCCAGAAATAATGCGAATTTTGTGTGTGTGTGTGTGTGTGTGTGTGTGTGTGTGTGTGTGTGTGTGTGTGTGTGTGTGTGTGTGTGTGTGTTCCCTGCCTTTTTACTGCTGTAGTCATAATAATAAAATGGAAACGGAAGCATTACATAACTGAGATATGCTTACCTGCCACGAACCATATATTATTTTATACATGTATATTAACTCGTACATAATTTACATTAAAATGAAAAAATTATAATTTTATTGCCTGGCAACAAAATTATTTTATTTTTAACAATTACCATTGTTTGAAAAAGTTTAAATGAATTTTCAAGTACTTTACTGTTGTTAAAACGTAAAAGGTTGCAGGTAAACTACCCCTTCCCCTTAACCGATCTTCACCAAAATCGAAAGTCCTTGAGATCTCTACAATTCAGGGACGTATGCAAAAAATTATTTGATTCTGTTTGAATTTGCGGCTGTTAACGTTTGCCATAGAAAATACCCTTGATAAAAAAACGTTGCAGGTAAACTACCCCTTCCCCTTAACCGATCTTCACCAAAAACAATAGGCCTTGAGTACTCTACAAATCAGGGCTGTATGCAAATAATCTTTTGATTCTGTTTGAATTTGCGGCTGTTATCGTTTGCCATAGGAAATACCCTTGTTAAAACAAAACGTTGCAGGTAAACTACCCCTTTCCCTTAACCGATATTCACCAAAAACAATAGGTCTTGAGAACTCTACAAATCAGGGCTGTATGCAAAAAATTATTTGATTCTGTTTGAATTTGCGGCTGTTATCGTTTGCCATAAAAAAAATCCACACACACACACACACACACACACACACACACACACACACACACACACACACACACACACACACACACACACACACACACACACACACACACACACACACACACACACACACACACACACACACACACACACACACACACACACACACACACACACACACACACACACACACACACACACACACACACACACACACACACACACACACACACACACACACACACACACACACACACACACACTTTTCGGAAAACGACTTTTTTTCATGTTTTGAGTGTAGTACAATCAGAATCTGCAATAATCTCGAACACGATTTTCTTGCTATCACCATACTTCCAATGAAATAAAAAATGTGCCTCGTATTTTTTCATATATTTTTCATTAAATCAAAAAAAACCGGGCTGTTAAAAAATAAATGTTGTCCATTGAACTTGAAATAGTTTGAAAGTGAATTTAATGATTCAGAACTTCTGTTTAAACGATGTTTTTTGTAAAAACTCTTTCATCATTTGCTAAATGCCCTTGGCCATTATATTCTGAAATATAAAATCTCAAACCATCGAATGATCGAACTCTACTTGCTGCGATGTACAATTGACCATGTGTAAAAACTGGCTGCCTCAATAAAATTCCAATTTTTTCGAATGTTTGTCCTTGAGACTTATTTATTGTCATCGCAAATGCAGGTATAATTGGAAATTGAGTTCTTTGAAAGTTAAATGGTAAAACAGTTCCGGAATATGTTAAATTTATACATGGAATCAAAATTCTCTTATTGCGTGCGGTTACCAGTTAAAACTTCGCAATCAATAGCATTACGATGCATACACTTGATGCGCATTCTTGTTCCATTGACTAATTGATTGATTGATTGATTGATTGCTTCCTTTGTATTTAAGTTTCTGATCAGTAAAATGATGCAATTAACTTTCAATACTAACTTATGTGGTGGCAAACCACTAATAGTCAAAGAATTCAAAAACTCTACTGGATAGTTATTGATTTCATTGTCATCATCACAAATTATTTTATCGTAGCTATGATATGTTTTCTGTTCACCTGGTATTCGATTAAGTATATCAGTATTAATAAAAGTACAGTCATCATTTTTAGGTGCTAAAATAACTGACTTCAATATGTTATCTGAGAGTATGTTTTTGGAAATATTTCCATACACCTCATTAATAATATTATTTTCATCTCCTATTAATTGCTGAGGTATTTCAATAATATTTTCACCAAACTGAGGGAATTGTGGGGCTTCTCATTACCAATTTTTTTCAAGAATTCGACAAATTCTATTTCACGTGGTAAGGCTCTCATATTTTGAGTAAACGTTACTTTATGAAAATAAACAAATTTATGCCAACTCGTGACACAATTTTCAATTAAAGTTGCATGTGATCCATGTGGGACAACTGGTAAGATTTGCCGAAGATCACCGCACAGAAGTATCGTTTTCCCTCCAAATGGTTTATGTTTATCATTTTCATCGCATAGATCCTGCAATAATCTATGATTTTCAACACTTGCAGTGGGCACATAGAAATTTCATCAATAATTATCAATGATGATGAATTTATGTAACGTCCATAGCTACTATTTGCGGTAATATTCGCTACAGAATTTTCCAAAATGGGTATAGGCAATTTAAACACATTGTGTAAAGTTCTACCTCCAAGTAATAGAGTTGAAGCTATGCAACTGAACGCTGTTGCAATGCAACTAAGATTAAGCGAATTTAATTTGTGAATGATTGCTGTTTGTGTGAATGTTTTTCCACAACCTGCATGAGCGGTTAAACAAAAAATATTAGATCTAGTATCATGGTGCAAAACTTCACGAATCACACGATCAATTAGATTACGCTGTTCAATATTTGCAGTTTCATAATGCTCACAAAACAGAAATTTGTTGTATTGGATCAATAGCATTTGCTTCGTCTGTTCTCTGCGAATACGTGGAAACTGGTAAACCAAGTTCTTGACATGACAAATTATGAACATTCAAAATATCTTCAATTTCTAATAGAGCTGTATTAAAGGATACTTCTTCGTTGTAATCTCTCAAAAAATCTTCACTAAGATATACTTTAAATTCATTCCATAACGCCAATGCATTGGCTGGCACATTTAATGCACAGATGTAACCAAATAAATTTCGCATTTGTTTTGGTGAATGTAATTCTTTTGCTTCATTTAAACATTCGCGCCATTCATTATCATTTGAAGCAATGCCGCGAGCATGGCACGCTTCAACAAAAGAAGTGTGTATAATTCCATTTTATGTTCTAACATCCTCAAATGATTTTGGACCACAGACATGTAATATAAAAGCAATCGTAAATGGAAAAGTTCGATGTCTTTTGGTGATACTACATATATGCGTGTAATGATTTTATCACCTCCACGCCTTCTCTTCTTCCATTTTTTTCGGGAATCTTCCCACACATAATGCAAAGGAATGCAAAGGAATTTCAATATACTTATATTCATGCGCTGATGGATCTGATCGATTCAATTCAAAAAATGCTAATAATTTTATTTGTCTTGCATTTTCAATTGCTTGACGTTCTTGCCCTTCTCGAAAGTAAACATTCTGTCTACGCGTTAAATGAATGTCAAGTCTGACGATGACATGTGATTGAAAATGCATTGGTAATTCATAGATGCGCCATACAGCTTCAGTTGATCCGACATAACGGCCATTTAAAAAATGTTTAACTTCATCAATTTGTATTTCTTGACCTGGTTCATTTCTCTCTGAACCTAATTCAACAGATGCACTGTCATAGCCTTTATACACGTATTTATAAATGTATTTAACGCTTTTAACTGTAGTGCATACTTCAACATTTATATGGCAATTAAATTTGGCAAGTAAATACGGATTGTATGGTACAACATAACGATTGTCGAGGCAACTACCGCGAACTTCAGCATTAATACCATTATCACGCCTTCTGTATAATGGATATCCATTTAATGATTCACATGTAAATTCATTAAATCGTTTTGGATAATCTTTTGTGCATTTTCCATCTCATACATACAGAATTTGGATTAAGTACACCGCATAGACCATGCATCATGTGTTTTACAACATATTCATGTAATGTAGGATGTGTTTGAATGTTAGGAATCTCCGCAGATACAACTTTATCAATATCGGTAGCGTTAACAATTGTATCTTGCTCATTTAAAGAGAGTAAAATGTGAGCATGAGGCAATCCTCTCTTTTGAAACTCAGTTGTATAAATGAGTGCTTCAACTTTACCGAAGATTTTTTTTAGTGTAAGGCCCTCAGTTAATGCTTTCAGTTTGGACTTGAATACACGTACAACAATATCAGGTCGAAAATTAGCTGACTCACCTACACCAATATTGCTAACTTGCCAACTTGGATTGCAAGTGATTGTAATAAACAAAGAAGGCTTTCCGAAATGTTGTACAATTGACATTGCATCTAAATAATTCTGATACATATTTCTTGGAGATCCATTGAATGAAGATGGTAAAATTATTCTACGGCCAACATTATTGGCATTGGGGTTCAATTCTAAATAATCTGTTAAATTGTTGTAAACTTCAGACCTAAGACTTGTTTGATTTTGTCGAATGAAATGCAACCTTGTGGCCTCTATTCTCATATAAATATCAACAGAAATAATTTTTGTGAATGGTGCAACATGCTAAAATCTTCTCTAATTGCAAGTCGATAGGCTGCATACTGAAGCATGGTTAATTTATTTCTGGACGCTCTTGAATTAGATGTAGTTGGTACATTATGAGAAATGTTGATATGCCACCCAGTATCACCATTTGGAAAAAGTAATGGATACGCTAAAGGGTCCAATGATGAATCCAAAACAGATATTTTTAATGGTACCATTAACTTTTGAAAACGAAACCATATTTCGTTCAAAGGGTGGCTCACCATCAACTGTACTAAATATTACTGCTACATCAGTTTGAACTGCATCATTATAACGGCGTAGATCTAAATCACAATTTACTTTAATGAGCATACAAATTTCTTTATTTTGATTTTCAACTCTGACAATGATCTTTCATTGCAATGAATGACCGAACGAAAGGATTAATGCGTTCCAATTCAAGAGAGATTTCGCGCATTATATTGTTATTGCATGTTTGATTATAGTGTTCACGTAATCTATAATTGACAGCAGTGTCAACATCATAAAAATATAATTGCGCATAACATGGTGAGCGACCATATCCAGCAGTCATTGGACCTGATCTGTGATAAAAAACATCATGTATTTTAAAATGATACACTCCACGCGTAACTGTATCCGAAATTTTAGCTTCTGAGCTAACCATAGCAAATGATGAATTGTATTTACGAGTGTTTTCAAAATAATTTTTTGACTTTCTTTTTATTGAAGGTTCATTTGAAGTAAGTACATCATACAATGATTTAAAGTATTCATTTTGACTTAAGGCCGGTAATATTGCTTTACCCTTATGACAACATGAAGTGAATGCAGTCCTTTCACCTAAAGTGACCTCAGATTTGAAATGTTTTGCATTGCAAAACCTGCATTGTAAATGCATTAATCCATAATCAAAAGTATTACAATTTCTTGGAATGACATTCAGTGTGCATTTAAATGTATCCCTCAAAATAATTTCATCATTTTGTATACTATTTACACTATTTAAATTTGCATTTGGTCTATTATCATTTTGACTTTCACGCGAATATATATTCCTTCTTCTTTGTCTCTCACTCCGACCCGTCAATGTTCTATGTCGAGGCATAATGGAAGTAGGTGCGAATATCTGAATGTAAAAAAAAAGTAATGAAATTACTGAAACCAAGATTAGACAGGGTTTAATTTAAAAATAATAAAATATACAGTGGAAATCGTTTAACGCGAAAACGGTTACCACAAAATATCGGTTAACACGAAATACCACTCGGTTACCGATCGCCGTTTGTTATGTACAGTGTATTATTTGTACGGTTAACACGAAAGGTTTACCTGAAAAATATCGGTTAACACGAAAAATTTTTGTTAAAAATAATTTTTTTTTGGCTGGCTTTTAAGTAACTGCATACAAAATAAAGCCACACAAGTACGCCCAAAAGCTTGTTTTCGATGTAACGGAATCCATTCTTCTTCTCTAAAGGTGGGCGTCCACTAGGTCGGTGGGGCGGCGCGGCGCAAAGCGGCCCTAAAACAAAATGCATGTGAATGAATGTAGACGCGTCGATTAGGGCCGCAGTGCGGAGCGGAGCGGGTCAGAGGGGCTCCGGACATCTCCCGAGACTTGTTGAGGTCGGCGGCTTGCCGCGCCGCTACGCTTCACCGACCTTGTGGACGGCAGAGCGGGTCGGTGTTCATCGAGTTCGGGAATCTTCGACTGTTCTCGGAAGCATTTCGTTACACGTGGTTTGAGTTCCCGCTGTTTTTCCAGTCTACAGTGTACAGCAGTTGTGTTGGAAAACAATTTTGCCTTTGTCTCGGTAAGTTGCAATTAAAATTAAAACATTCTACAGTTTTACAAAAGTTATAAATATTTTTCATTTAAAAAGAGCTATTTTATTTTATTTTATTTTTATTATTCTTGTTATTGTCACTTAAAATGTATTTAACATATAGATTTCTGTCATATTTAACAAAGTTCATGTATAGATCTCTAATCAATTTTATTTATGATGTTATTACAGAAATGGAAGAATTCACAGAGGAGAAACTTATTTTATTTGTACAAGAGTACAAAAATTTATACGACCTGGGAAACACTAATTATCATAATAGTCTCATACGAGAAAATAGCTGGGAAGAGATTGGACAGAGACTCAAAACACCAGGTAATTAAACAATATTTGTTTATTTATTATTATTTATAGTTTGCAAAAATGTAATATTATTTACAATAACAAACTAACAACATATAAGACTCACGACCAAACTTTTCCATGGTTAGCTGTACATTTTTCAATCTGTGGCAGCATACCGCCTTCCCTGCCGAACAGCTCGAACTTGCCACTCTACTGACCCACTTGGAGACGAAAAGTAATCTTTGAATTTCTCCCTTACTAAATAAGCACTTCCAGCAAACGCACCTCCAACATTTCTTAAGTCTTGTAGAACACCATTGTCAGGGTTCTTAGCAGGTCCTTCATTCTCTATTATTTCTGCTAGCAAAGTAGGACAGTCCGATTTAAGAAAGTTGTGTAGACAACACGTGGCCAGAACAACTTTATTCACGTGCTTAGGTTTCATTTCAAGTCTTCTTTGATATTCACGGAATCGTTTAGTCAGAATGCCAAATGAATCCTCACTTGTGTTTCTTGCCCTGCTTAGCCTGAGATTAAATATTTTCTTGTCTTCGTGGTTTGAAAGCTCGTCACCAGGATAAGGCCTCATTAGGTTTCGATGAAGAGGAAAAGCTTCATCTCCTACGAGAACATGAGGCATAGCTTCTTCGGTTCCAGGTAATGGCATGTCATCAGGAAAATCCAATTTTCCTTCTCGAAATCTTTTTCCGAAATTACAGTTTGCAAAGATACTACCATCACTGTTTTTGCCATATCCTCCAACGTCAATCATAATGAACTTGCATTGAGCATCAGCAACCGCCATGAGCACTAAGCTACAAAATCCTTTATAATTAAAATATAAGGAGCCAGTATGATAAGGCTTATTTATGACGACATGTTTACCGTCGATAGAGCCTACACAGTTGGGAAAGTTCCATCTAGCTCTAAATACTTGTTCAGTTTGCTTCCATTGTTCTTTTGTCGGTGGAACCATGTAAATTGGTGAGAGCCTGTTCCAAATAGCATCACAGGTGTCGTATACTATCCTGCGAACAGACTTATCCCCTAGTCTGTAACTGAATGACATTGTTCCAAACGTATCTCCAGTTGCCAAAAATCTGTAAAAATACGACTTAAACTTACATTTACATAAATACGTAAAATGGATAAAAACACTTGGTAAAAGTTTCACAATATTTATTTTTCAAATTCTAACATATATTGCGACCTAGACGCTGCCCATGTATAAGTTTTTTTGTTTCTTATTAATCAATGTGTATATTAGTTTTTTATCATAACTATTATTTGTAGCTATTGTTTTTATTATGTTAATTTCTTTATTAAAATTATCTTTTGGTAAAGGTAACGTAAGCAGACGGTTTATCATAGAATGGAAACTACTTAGCTTTATCTGAAAAGAAGTTTGTGAATGAGCGTGAATAATCGTATCGGTATAAGTTGGTTTTCTGTAAATCTGAAAACTAAGCTTGTTGTGAACCCTACTAATAGTTAAATCTAGAAAGTTAATAGTTTGGGAATTCTCTGTTTCAAGCGTGAATTGTATACTACTATAAAACTAGTTAATATAGTTTAAGAATATACAAAGTTGTCTGTCTTCCCTGCCCAAATACAAAATACGTCATCCACGTATCTAGCCCAATGTAAAACGGTTTTTGTTATAGGGTTATTAGTGAATATTTGGTTTTCTAAAAAGTCTATGAATATTTCGCTCAATAAGGGTGACAAGGGGGACCCCATCGGTAAACCATTTAGTTGGCTGTAAATTGTATTATTAAATTTAAAATAGTTTTGCCTGATACATATTTCTAATGCTGAATATATTTCATGCTTTTCAGAATTGTTCAAATTAACACTATTATTTTTATGTGTAAGGAGCAAATAGACAAAAGTTTACATAATTATAATAAATATACAAACTTATATCCGTCGTGTGACTTCGTACTTGCGTTATTTATGTTTACGCTTTTCGGAACATATGTCCCATCATCAGAAATATTTCACACATAACATGGTCGCCAAAATGTTAAGAACAATATACTAAATATGTGTAGTGTCGTAAACATTTTGACGACCATGTTATATGTGAGATATTTCTGATGATGGGACATATGTTCCGAAACGCGTAAACATAAATAACGCAAGTACGAAGTCACACGACGGATGTAAGGTTGTATATTTATTATATATATCTGTGACTTGGAACTACTATTGAAAAATGAATATAAAATTGTACATAATAAAATATATTTACATAAATGTATTTAATAAAATATAAAAATTAAAATGAAATAAAATACATAAATGTACATATAACAATTCAGGAGGTAATTAAATTACTTTTTGTTAGGTCCTGTGTGCAAAAACAAATGGAAATCGTTGAGAGAGAGCTATCGAAAAGCAATGAATGCCAGAAAAACAAAAAGTGGACAAGCAGCGAAAAAAGTGAAACCATGGCGTCTAGAAGCTCAGATGGAATTTGTCAAGCCACACTTATTTTCGCAGAGTGATGACCAAAGCAGCAATATTCCTCCACTTCCTGAATCTCCTGCATCAGTTGCTTCTTCATGCCATGACTTATCTCTGAATGACGAAGAACTGGGGAACCGAGAAGCTGAGACACCTGCAAGTAGTGACAGAGATACGCCTTCAACATCTAGTGAAAATAGAACCAAAACTAGAAAACCGACACCTTCAGGTACAGCTGCAGAAATGCTACGTCATTATATAGATATGAAAATGTCTTCAAATTTCCCACCAGCATCTAAAATTCCCTCTGGAGATCACCTAACTAAATACTTCCAAAGTATAGAAGAAACAGTTCGCACTCTTCCACCACACATACAAATCAGATTGAAATCACAAATCTCCCAATTAGTTCATAACGCTGAATTAGAAGCCGTTAGTGTCAACTTCTCTACACCACCGTCAGCATATCCTCTTTCATCATTTCCGTCTTCTCTGTCAGTCCAACAATCATTCCCAATTCCTTCTGCCAATTTTTACCCTACAACGTCTGACAACCAGCCACCACCAAATCAATCAAATATTCCTATTCAGAGCGCCCAAAGTAACAACCAAAGTTTTTCTTGTCCTCCTCCAGCTAATTATTCTACTCAATATAATGGTAGTATGCAATAATTATTATACAATTGTTACATTAATTGTTATATTGTTGTTGTCAGTTATATTAATTATAGTAACTATTACTATGGAAATAATTATTATTGTATTGTAATATTAAATAATAATGTAATAATTATATTAAACATTTTTTTTTATTCTTACCTGAGACATGTTGCAAGTCTTTCCTCAGAAGGTATTGCTTGTCGAAATGTTGTATCTTTTTTCTCAATATCTGGCTTGATAAGCTCAAGAAGTTCGTAGAATTTGTCTTGCGACATTCTAAAATGTTTCAGGAATTTTTTTCGGTCCCTCAAGAGATCTGGGAAAAGGTGATGGTGTTCTCCGAAGGTAAGTCTGTTTGTATTTATCTCGTGAACCCACGTTTTTCGTTTTCGTTTAGCTTTCTCTTCCTCTTCTGCCTCCGCCACTGTAGCCAAAAACAACACTTCTTCATCAGAATCACTCATGTTATCACATCTGCTCCATGCACTTCTGGACTGCACATAGTTGGCCACAATGGGAAAAACAACGATGCGCGCTGCGCCGCTCCGCCCCACCGACCTAGTGGACGCCCACCTTAAAAGAGAAAGCAGGTAGTGACCATAGTTTGTT
The DNA here is from genome assembly GCA_034769895.1 of Magicicada septendecula. Taxonomy (NCBI): domain Eukaryota; kingdom Metazoa; phylum Arthropoda; class Insecta; order Hemiptera; family Cicadidae; genus Magicicada; species Magicicada septendecula. Next base: position 228,245,487 of record CM068367.1, on the reverse strand, counting down.
TTGTCTACCTGTTTTGTTTTGTCTTCAGTACCAAGTTCTATTTACAGTACGTACTGTATACAGTGTACCGTTGTTTACGAGAAACGATAGCCTCTCCTTCAGCACCAAATGTGTTGTTCATTGACCGCAAATAAACCGTTATCACTTACATTAACTACCTACTCTATAGGGTGTGGTGAGTTCAGTTCAGTTGTATTCTGTGCGTGTACAGTGGTGGTAAAGTTTGCGGTACGGTACCGATAACATTTTATTATAAAAAATTTACTCAGTTGTGAGGATTAACTGTTTACTTTTTTACTGTACAAACTTCTTAGTCTTTTACAGCCAGTTAAGTGATGTTAAGCGTGTGACGTGTACGTGTTAAGTGAAGTTACGCTTTCGTAAATTTCGTTTTTGCAGTCCGGAAGTAAAATGGAGAAGAAAGTGTGTAAACAAAGTGCCCTCTCTTTAGAAAAAAAGTTGAACTCCTCCAAGCTGTTAATGAGGGTATTCGAACTAAAACAAATCTGTAAAACATTCGGTATACCAAACTCTACGTTATCTACGATTATAAAAAACAGAGATAAAACTTTAGAACTGTATGAGTCGGGCAAGTTTGAACCAGGCAGAAAACGTTTCCGTAAGGCAAACCACGAAAACTTAGAGGCTGCTCTTCTTGTTTGGTTTAAGCAAGCAAGATCACAAGATGCTCCTATTTCTGGACCACTACTGATGGAGAAAGCAAACATTTTTGCTGAACAGATGAACTTAAATTTCACTGCAAATCCTGGCAGGCTAGAAAGGTTTAAAAAACGAAATGGCATAACCTTTAAAAACATCTGTGGCGAATCAAGACAGGTGTCACAAGAAATGACATCATCGTGGTTGCAGTCTACGCTGCCTGCAATTTTAAAAGACTATCCACGTAAGGATATTTTCAACGCCGATGAAACAGGACTATTTTTCCGTTGTATGCCCGATAAAACACTTTCATTCAAAGGGGAGCAGTGCTCTGGTGGTAAAAAGTCCAAAGAGAGAGTGACAGTGATGGTAGGTTGCAATGCTGATGGGTCAGAAAAACTTCCGTTACTTGTTATAGGAAAACGTTTAAAGCCGCGCTGTTTTAAAAATGTTAAAAAGTTGCCAGTAGAATATAGAGCTAACAAACGAGCGTGGATGACGTCTAAAATTTTTACCGAATGGCTGGTTTCGTTAGAAAAACTTTTCACTTCTCAGAAGAGGAAAATTGTGTTAATTATTGACAACTGTCCTGCCCACCCATGTGACCTAAAATTGATGGCAATTAAACTTGTTTTTCTATCACCGAACACGACTAGTGTCCTACAACCTTGTGATCAAGGTATTATTCAAAATTTAAAATTTCAGTACACAAAGTTACTTCTGCGGAAATACTTGGCCACTATTGAGGGGAAAAAAGATTTCTGTGTAAATGTTCTGGATGCTTGTAACTTGTTAAGAACAGCGTGGAACTTCGTGACGCCTACAACAATTCAAAATTGTTTCGCTCATGCTCGATTCATTTTGAATTCAGAAACTGAACAACCCGAAGAAAATGAAATTGATCCTACACTATCTGAAATGTTTAATCGTGTGTCATCTGTATTAAATGTTTCAATTTCTCTAAATGAGTACGTGACTGTCGACGAGATCGTAACTACGGCTCCCGTATTAACAGATACCGATATCGTGGAAACAGTGCAAGTTGACAACTGTGAAGGTGATGATAGTGACGACGAACTTGACATGGAAAATGATAGTGAAAATGTTCCTACCGCTACCGATATGCTTTCGTTGCTGAGCCGTGTTCGTCGATATTTTGAAGCCAACTCGGAAGGTGAAATGTTTGAACACGTTGATAAATTAGAACAATTTGTTGAAAATAAAATAGTGCAAAATTGTGTGCAAAAGAAAATAACGGATTATTTTAAATAAAGATAAACACGAAAACTACGGTAAAGTTGAAAGACATACAGTAGTCTATAAGAAAACCTAAATCATAGGACTAAATTTAGAACAGCTAATAATAATTTTAAGAAAAATTAACAATAAACCATGAGGATAAATAAAAGGTTGTATTTGTTGCATTTTACTAGACAGTACAATAAATAATCTACAGTACACTATTTGTTCACTTCCTAATTTTGTTTCACTTTTTGTTCGCTTAAGGCGAAATTCGGTTTACACGAAAAAAATAACTGGTCCCCGTCATTTCGTGTTAACCGATTTCCACTGTACTCACTTTTTTGAAACCACCAATAATACTTAGGCGAGAGTAAGTCAATTCAAATTGCTGCTACAAAATTTTCATTTTGCAACAGGTGTATATAAAGCAAGCTGTATTTCACTTTCGACTGCACATTAATATATAAAACGCAGATATCTAATATACAAAATATAAAATAAACGCTTTTTTGCCTTGACATACACTCCACAGACTATTGAAAAAGGAACATTTGAAATCACACAAATTTCACAGCTCATTCAGTCAATCTGTCAGTAATTATTTGTTGGCAACATTTTAAAATTCTTTGGCGACAATCTCTACTCTGTGCGACTGTTTGACCACAGACTATTATGTGTTTGACATTGGCAGTATGAACGTAAACAAACGACAGACTATTATGTGTTTGACAATGGCAGTATGAAGGTACACTAAAATGAAAAAATTATAATTTTATTGCCTGGCAACAAAATTATTTTATTTTTAACAATTACCATTGTTTGAAAAAGTTTAAATGAATTTTCAAGTGCAAATGAATGTTTTATTTTATTTAATGTAATGTATTTGTAACGCATATTATATATAAATTTTAGCTTTCTGCACTCCTTCTCCATATAAACTTTTATGCCAAATCTCACACTCCTCCGTGCGCGCAAGATGCTTAAAAAGGGGTACAAAGTTTTCTCTTCACGTATTAATATATAGATTGCTATGTGTTATTGTATAGCTAAATGTGGACATCAAAAAATAAAATAGCTTATAATAGGTAGTAGACAAAAACAGCATTTGCCTTATCAGTGTTGAATTAACAAATACAACAAGTTGCAAACCTTAAAAAAAATCAAGACAGCTGAATACCAGAGATAGGCCTAATTCAGTTTGTTATTAGTTCTTATTACTTACTGAGAGGAGTCACATCAGTCCAATTCATCATGCTTGTAGCCAATCAGTTTGTTGCACATTCACCATTTCTGCACGGGATAATGTATATGTTCGCCCTGTAGCAGTTTGAGGGTTCAAGATTGCCTTTACTTCCCTGCTGCGTACGGAAGGAATGTCTGCATGACTGGGGAATGTGAAAGATGTGGACGGTCCATGTGGATGTAAGAAGCTGTGATTTCATCCTTTTCCTGATTTTTTTTTGTTTAACTACGCAGGATAACCACCAGTGTCCATTATATTCACAAGCAATATATCCTTTGATGTCATCAAATGGTATTGGATCACTGTCAACAGCTGTCACCTGTTCAATTTTGCTATCATTAGAGTCTGAATACACTTTTGTTATTATTTTGTTCTTGCTTAGGGGAATAAAAGTGTGAAGTTTTTGTGTCCCTACAATTGTGCAGCATTTCTCAAATCTCTGCAAGTTTCAATTCTTCATTTTCATGATCTTCCATAGTAGCATACTTGAAATTGATCCCTTCTACATTATCCTTGGCAAACACATAAAGTTGTTCGGGTGTCATGATTTGATCAGCGTATGGTTGTTGCAGACTTGCTCGAGCAGCCAGTCGCTTGACTGTTCCACCAACACCATCGCTAGCACCTTTACCATGAGAGGTGGCTGAAAAATGCCACTGGGCTTCAATATGTAAATCTTCTTCATGATAGCACAGGTTGATGAAGTTCTTTCTATTTTTATACTGAGCTGCCGCTCCGTCAGAGAAGTAATATATTTTACTTGGTTTTTTTTTATTAAATTTTTTGGTGTGAAAGTCAATCAAGTAGGACTGGAGCAGACGCACAGCAACAGTGTCATGTTTGAGGCATTCTGATATGATGACAAGACTTGTGTGCTCAAGTTTGTCGCCATCCTTGTAATAAGCTACAAAGGGATGAATTGTTGCTTGTGTGTTGGTCCAATGGTAACCTTGAACTTCATCCTGTACAACAAAGGTGTAATTCTCAGCAAAATCACAAATCACCAAGAACTCATCTTCTTTAAGCTTATTTTTCAATCATTTTTGGAAGATTGATTGTTGACTGGCCACAAAGGAATGTCGTGTTAATGATTTTAATTTGTCAAAAAAAGAATGAATAAAGTTGTCGGAAGATTTTGTCACTGTTTCTAGAGATGTACGATCAACAGAGACCCATTGTTTATAAGTTATCTGGTCAATATCATTAGTATCCAACAATTCTTGTAAATACTTTTTAAGTGTTTCTGGTCCTGGACAGAATTGACATTCACCAAAGTGGCAAGCAGGTAATGATGGGTTACACACAACTCTTGCAATGCAGTCTTTGTACGTTTTTATTGGACTATCATCATTCATTGTCAGCTGAGGAATGTTACACCCAGTCAGCATAAGTGAAGTTTTGGTGAGTAGTACACACACAAACACTATGTGTACCACTACTTCCAGCTAAAATACAATTTTTGGGAAGTAGCTCTGCAAACTTTTAAAACCCAATGCGGAGCCCTGGATAGTTGTCTTTGAAGTGTGCATACATTTCTTTCAAATTACTTAAAACTAATCATTTTTGCACTTGAATTTTATCTCCAGCAACTCTTATGAGCACAAAATCCTTTTTCCCAGGCATTGGCCTGCTTATCTCATCAGAACAATAAAAGTTGTTTACAAAATCAGCAGTCGGTTTGATTAAGAGTCTTGCCAGGTTTTGGATTGGGAGAAGACAAAATACCCTTGGCCTTCACCAAATCTTTTACTTTTCTAGCCATGTAGGTTGTTATGTTAAATTCCTCTTGAAGCTTCTTAACACTCCAGCTTTTAGGTAAATGGTGAGAATTTCCATCTGTCTACTTCGAGATGTGCAAGTACTAAATTTCTCTTTCAGCTGAACGATCATCTCTGATTCTGAATGATCATCTAACTCTTCTTCACCAGAAGGCAGCAACAATACTTTTCTTTGGATTTCTGAAGTTACTTTTATTAGTTTTTTCTTAGGATACTTTCCTCACATAGTCGTTTTTTTTAAATTGGCGATTCACCAACAGACTGCAAAGAAGCATTCAAAGTTTCTAGGGCTGCACTTGCAGCAATGTCTTGTTCATCACTAGAACTTAACATCTTTTCACTTTTTTGTTTGACCTCGGAACACACTAGATCGTCATTGTTTTCTGTGCTAGACGTATTAGAAAGTTCTACTTGTGAAATTTTATTCCGGCACTTGTCACATACTTTCTGACTTAATGTTAGGAAAGGTTTTCTTTCTATCATCCATTGGGAAACAGGACGCAAGTTTTTCTTATGGTTATTGTGACCCTTTTCATTAAAAGGATTACAGCACAAAGCTGAAATTTTAGGTATTTTATGTAATTCTCAAATGAACAGTCTAATTTTTATAAAACGTTTTCAAAGTTCAATGCATCAGCTTTCTGTATTTAGGAATACACAACATTAATTCTCCATTTTTTCACATCCTGGAATAAAATTTAAGGTTATGTTAATAGTTTGCAAATATTAACTGGTTGTAGGCATATAAACTTATACACTGTTGTGAGAAGTGTACAAAAGTACCTTTAAGCTAATTTCAAAACACAACATTTCAGAATTAATCACATTATTTCACTTTATAGGCTATGTCACACCAAAAGAAAATGTACAGGTCACTTTCAACAACAGTTGACAACAGCTGACTGAATATTATCCGATGACAAAATACTAAACAGATGGGAGATAGTCACACCAACCAACCATTTTGTATATAGTCTTTAAAATTAGATTTTTTTGCTTGTACACGGAAAACCTGGATCACTGTATTAAGATATATATTTTAGATATGTAGGTCGATCTATTAATTTTGAGCTATTAATTTAGCTAGCGCTAAGCTTTAAAACACAGTTATTTGTATGAAAAGTACAATTTTGTAGGCCAAGTAATAAATCCAACTATGATTCTGTAAAATTGTCATGGGTAGCAAAATAAAAATAATAATAATTCACCGATCTGAATGACGTTTTACAGAATCGTGATAAACATAAAATTACTTTTGATAGTGATCTCATGCTCATCCCAAGTTGAAACTTTCAGAATATGTAGAGGAAAACGGTATCTTTCACATATATTTTTTTGAGAATTTTAAAAATACAGTTTTTCAAAATTCAGTAAATTCAATAATGATGTGTTTATAAAAAATATGTATATATATTTTCAACTAATTATGTTTTATATCATATGAAAGCCCTTTAAAGGAGCTTTCAAATGAACTCAATGTCATTGTTCTAGCTTAATTAGAACACAAGTTGTGAACAAATCAGTATTGTTGCGCAAGTCAAAAATTTGATTTTTTTTTTACATTTTTGAACACCTATACTCAGTAACCTTTCGTCAGAAAAATGTGAAAAAAATTGATTTGTGTTAGGGGAAAGTGGGGGAACTTGTGCGCTCCTAAGAAAAATATATAATAACACCGAAATTTTCATATGAAAACTAATACTAAACCTATCAAACCTTTCCTTATTTAGTCTAGTTTCTTAGGTTAAAAAAATCATTTCAATCATAGCAGCTGTTATTTTTACATAATCACAAATCTATAAGTATGCATTTGCGCACGGTTTCCCGACCCTCGGGTAACCGTGCGCATATGGTGGGGTAACTGCGCGGGAAGTACAATTCTGGGTAAATGAGATGCTACTTTTTTAAACTGATGTTTTATTTCTACAAAGTTGCATATAGTTATTATAATGATACATATTGTAACACGAAAATTTGTGTTACTGATGTTATTGTGTTATGTTGCGGGCACTTATATACGCCGCCCATTGGAAGAGTCAATTTGTTACCAATATAAAATAATATGTTGTGTGAACGTAACTTATTTCGCCTGACACTGGAGTTGTCAATTTGTAATTATTAATACGTTATGTTGAACGGCGAATGATTTTGTAAATTGCCGCTCGCTCCCACTATACGTACCGTTTCAATGACGTCACCCACCGTTGCCAACCGTCGTGGTGTCCGCTGTGCTCTGTGAACTTATTTTTTAAATGGAACAGCAATAATAACGGCGCAAATATAACTCCAAACATATATCTTTATAGAAATCATTTATTCAGTAAAGCATTGGTTAATTGTTTCATTTATTCAGTAAAGCATTGGTTAATTGTTTCTCGTTTCTTTTTATGATAAACACAATTGTGGCAAAAATGATGTGTCTTCTTTACCAGTTGGTACAGTAGTTGCGATTCTTATTCAGTATTCAAACCAAAATAAAGCGTTGGTTATTGTTTCTATTAAAATAAAATACCTCAGGGCGTATCTGGTTCGGGGATTACAATTAAACAAAATATTATTCTATAAATCAAAGTACAAATTTTACAGTCAAGGATATTACAAAGTTTAGAGTGTAATGTGCACACAGGCAGTCGGATAGTGATTGCTAGTTATTATAGGTTATGTCCAGTTTATGTGTTTAACAGTTATTATTAAAATCAAAGGTTCTTGTGGTGTTTAAAAAGGTGTCAATCTCAATTCGTGTTATTAGTGTTGGTGCTCTCGTGGTGTTGTTGGTGTTCTTAGTGTTGGTGTGATATGATGTCTGTAGTTTTAGTTGATTAATTCTTAAAAAGTCGTGTATACAAAAGTTGGTGATGATGCATAATATAATAAAATGTCAAAGTCACCAAATCCTCTTCTTTATATGGTTCTTGGTCGAAGATAGGGCCCACGTCTGCTTCTGTCCTCCTTCCTGGTTCTTGATTCTTCTATTCAAATGCTGGATGTTCCTCACTCGGTTGTAATAATTCGTAATATGTATATCTATCTGTATTAATATGTCTGGAACGTGTTTTCACAGTTTATAGTTAATTATGTAAGACGTTTTACAAACGCATCTGTACGCTATGACCGTTGTTAAAGAAGTCTTTTTATTTATCCGAAATTTCTGGTTGCTAAGGGTAAACTTGGAATCTGGTTGGTTGATTCGGATATACATTGTCATGTAAATTCATTATTTCAATGTCTGAATTTGTTCAAAACCTTTAAATTAGTATAACTTTTCTGTACTGATTGGGAATTTAAAACTATTAGCAACATTATTTTGGTCTTTACATTTGTGACACATAGACACTAAACATGCCTACTTTTACTTAAGAAATACAGATGTTACAATTTTGTTATTTGAATTTTTCTTAAATAGCTTAAAACGAATTATTTTGCTTCTAGATTTGTAGTGTATACTATTAACTATAATTCTATTCATCCTTCAACATTTGTTTCACAAAATTCCTAACAGTATTATCTAAAATTTACAAAAGTTGGTTTTACATGGCTTCCTACAGTTTGCCATCCACAAAACATTTGCTACTCCATTTATTTGTTCAAAAAATGATCATCCTTATATAACTACTGTCTGCTTTGTTATTTTTCTATTTCTCATTAATTTAGAATGGTTGGTTGCTTTCCTGGCTATCCTGATAACATCATTACATGAACAATAATAAAACAATATATAATCAAATCAATTTAGTGTCATGCCCACATGGCTATGACTTTTATGGACATTGAATAAATAAGTTAAAATTTCATTAAACATAAACAACTGATTACCACTAGTAATAACACCTCCTTTCACTCCATCTTGCCTTGATAACTAATTAATTAATCCTTATTATTAATACATAACAAATATATTTGAAAACAAAAGAGTTGTACTCTAACTCAGACCTTCCAGCCTTGAGTTCAATGAACCATTAATATAAACAAAACGCATATGTTTTTTCATTACTTAGATTATTCCTTAAAATTAAGTTTCATGCAGTCCTTGCTGTTTTTGTTTTATTTCAGGGATGTACCCTTGATCACTGCACTACTTATTATATTATCTCATCACATTTATAGTCATATTACCTAATATTGTGAGATACAAATAGCACTCACTTGGGATCATTTTTAGTATATTTTCATAATAAAATTACTTGCACTAGTCCACTGTTATTCTTTGATCTTATCTCTATTTGTTTTAATTAGTCTTATAAGATTAATAATCTTATTTATACAAGATTATCAAGATTTGTTTGTCCCATTATATAAATAATTTCCACTGGTTCACTTTTAATTCTACCTTTAGACACTTCTGTTACTGTTTGTTTTGTTTTCACTGACACATAATATTCAGCTACTTCCTTATCCATTAAAATATATTTAATACTACAATATATCGTATTGTGTTTCTATTTGTCACATTCATTGTTTTTGTATTTGGGTTTACATTTTTATTGTCATTAAAAGAACTTCACTCTTGTTATAAAATATTACTGTGAATAAGTTATTATTTGTTGTTTTCTGGACAACCTTATGACCATTATTTATTACAATTAGTTGTATGGTTCATGTATCTATAATAAGGTTTGTTATATTTTCATTACATCATTCAAATTAATCACTTACTAATATTTCTTTTTACATAGTATTGTATGTTTGGGCCTATTATCCCTCAATTTGTATTTTCATTATCTTGATATTATGATACATTGAATGAAACCATTTGTTTCCTTATAGCATTGATACATAATCTGTCTGTCTTTATAATACTTATTTTGTCATTATTTAAAGTTCATGTCTTAATCGGGGTTGAATGTATTTTGCATCACTTTGCCTGAATCATTAGTTTGGGTACGGTCAGTTGTATTACTAGTCAGTCTGAAATAGTTATTCGTTCCTCTTCACTATCATCTTGAAAGATATTTTTCTTCTTGTTTAGCTTCTTATCCATTGTCTTCATTAAATCGGGTACGATATTAAGGTGTTCCAAATGTAATGTTACAATATACAGGTTTAATAATATTTTACAGTTACCATAAAATATATTGATACATTTTTATTATTTTAATCTAACAAATTTAGGCATACTTTACAAAAATCACAAATGTAATTCTCTGGAGAGTCCCATCCAGTGCACGCAGCATGACTCCAAGAAGAACAATATACACATCGGGACCACAATTCCCTATCTTTCCCTACATCATTGCACGCAGAACAAAGATCTGCTGAAGTCTTCTCAACTGCATTTGGGCATACAATATCGGTCATATCAACGTCTATATCTTGATCTTGACATAAAAATTTCATATCGACCTCAGACTCATCAGAATTTTCGTCCTCCGCAATGGTTTTCTTTGACCTTTTCCCTTTTTGTTTTTTAGCTGTAGGTTTCTTGCCTTTTGAAATCTTAGATTTATTTTCTCCTTCCAAATTTAATAGTCGTGCGGCTTTTCTAATCTCTCGTTCTTTTTTCTTGCTTAAACTTACTTTCCTTTTTCTTTCGGCTTCTTGTAGTTTTACTTTCATTGGTGTGGAGGTAAGTAGTTCTGAACGTTGTTTCTCACGACGAATCTGTTTTTTTTTCACTGGGCATAGGCCTCATCTTTTTTACTGGCCCGGGGGCAAAGTCCAGGAAAGAGTTGTCCTTTGAGGTAGACGGCTTAGGGTTGCCATAGATGATATTACGGGGAATGAGCCCTCCACTTTTGGGAACATCACACGAGGTTGAATTATCCAAACCATCTTCATTAGAAATTTCTGTGAGTTCCGTTAGATTTTTACCATTCTGTGGAGTTTCACAGCTAGTCACAAAGATTTCTTGATCATTTGGTGTGCTTGCTGAGACAAACTCATTTTCTGAGAACTTGTTTGAATCAAAAGGAAAGATTCCAGCTGCATTAAACCCAGAAATAGCGTTTTTCATTGTTGCTGTCTTCATAAAAGCTTTATTTAACAGCTCAGCTACATCGTATTCAGTTATTTTTTGATGGCCTGTTGTTGTCAAATGGCAATCGTACTCACGGTATAAGGCGTTTTTTAAGGGACTAAAAAATGTCAATTCTAAAGGCTGTAGCCGATGGGAAGTATGGGGAGGGAGAGAAACCATGTGGATGAAGTTTGCCCTGCAGAAGTTATAAATGTCAAGGGAGACATGGCTGCTGTGATTATCCAAAATAAGTAGGACAGGCTCACTTTCAGTGGGGTGAGCATGTGTTTTAAAATGAGCCAACCACTGTAAAAAAATTTCCTCATTGTTCCATCCATTTGACGAGCAAGTATAGACAGCTCCAACTGGACCATTCCTTTGCAACTGAGTTGATATCCTTTTGCGAGGATAGACCATCAGATGTGGGATAAAGTTTCCCGCTGCATTAGCAGCAAACAAGGTCGTAATATTCCGATCTCTTTCGGCTGAAGTAGCGGCCCCTACTTTCTTTGGCCCTTTTGGTCCGTAAACTTTTGGACATTTCTTATGAACAGTAGTGATGCCAGTCTCGTCCTGGTTGTATATTTTGTGAGGGGAGAAAGGACGCCTTTTAAAAATCTCTTCAATGTTTTGATAAAAAAGCCCCACCTCTTCTTTATTGAAGGCTGCTATCCTATTGATGCTTGTGCCCTCTGGCTGCCGCAGCTTAATTTCCGGGTGTCTTTAAGAAACAGTACAGCCAGTGCTTGCCAGCTAGACCTAGTTCGTTGTTAAAACTATTTTTAATTTGTTTTGCCTCTGCGTACTTAAAAACTAGCCGTCTCAACTCTTTAGTTGTTAATCCGTAAAATAAGTTGCAAAGATTTAAAATGTAATCTTTAAGCTCTAATTCAGTTTCCGCTGAAAACAGAGGTCTACGACCAAGTGGTTCTACACAGGGTTTATTTAATAACAGCTGCTTTCGCAGAGTCGACTCAGGAATTCCATAACTTCTCCCTACTTCTATAATTTTTTTATTGTTTTCACGAATGTCATGAAGTGCTTTATGCAGGGTTTCAAGTGAGTAAGAGTTAATCTCCGTCTTCCTAACATACGTTCTCGGCATCTGCAATGGAAAAGTAAGAGAAATGTAATACTCGGTCCTTAGCACTGAATTGTGTGGGAGGGAATCATGCGCACCACCGCGCACAGTTACCCGATCATGTACGTAGAAATGTATTGCTCTACCCTATCAAAATGATTGGCTAACATCTAAATTATTACACATGTAGATGTTAATAAAGAATCATAGATTATAAATATGAATAGCTAAAGTGATTAAAAACATTGTGGAAGGCATACCTTCTAATTTTCCAAGGAAGTCAAATAACAGTACACACACATAATAATACAGCAGTAATGGCCACAACAGTAGGTTTGGCGGGAAGCCGCTGCGGTGGGGTAGTTTATTTGTCTACCGCTAGGTTTCAGCATCAACTGGAGACTTCTATGGCCGTTAGAAATTTCGTTATAATGATGTGCACAGTTACCCGCTGCGCACAGTTCCCCCACTCTCCCTTATTTATGAATACTACATGCTGCATACTTAATTTCAAATAAATCTAAGAGGGTCAGGTTGTAGCACTTGTTGATTTGACACGAAATATCTCTAGTTGTACTTGAAATGTACAACAAATGTACTTGAACTCTTGTCTGATTTAGATCGTCTAGTCTTCTTACTGTCACCATGACGCAGAGCTTGAAAGTGTATGCGGCGCGGTCTCTGTCTGTCTTTGATGTAAGTTATCTGTCTCTGTCTTTCTCGTAGCTCGTGAGAAAAAGTATTAGTGTAATATACGTGTGTAAGACTAGTAATCGTGTCAGATGTAGTGATTTCCCACAAAACATAATCACTGTTGTAGTTTCAACAGTGGATTTACTGCGAGCTAAAGTTTTCATAACTATCGCTGGAAACGCGCGGGGTTTCTGTGCTGTGCAGTAAAGAGGTGAGCTAGTAGCAGTATGACCTCAAACTGTGACACACTCGGTAATATTGTCGCATTACCGGTGCAGGTGAACGTAATTTTATTGTAACACAGTTTGTGACTGTAGCAATAGGTTAAGTGAACCAGTCTTTCTAAACGCTTAACGACGCGGTTCTGCTCGGTATTTCAGTCTCTATTTTATTACTATGGATATATTTATAGCATACCTGCCAATTGTTTTAATTGTAGTAAAGTATAGAAATTAAAGTCGTAAAGCGTTATGTAAACTTTGGCATGAAATGCATTTTCATTCACTGCGAGAGGAGAGGATTTTTAAGGACGTATAGGGTACAGCAGTTCGGCAATGCATCCAGGACGTATACGCTGGCGTGCCGCGACGGTCAAACATTAGGAATAGGCGCGTCACGAACCGTCTGTTTTCGGTTTTTACGTAGAACACAAAGAGATTTGCTGTGCGCAGTATAGTGTATACGTGTTCAGAGCCCGCTTGTCATATGCAGCGCGCATACGGCAAACAAGGAGCGGTCCGAAGATAAATGTCGAGACTCGGTAGAGGCGTACAAATTATTTCTGGTATTAAATACGGACGGAGGTGAATTATTAAAAACAAAAAGTTACAATGTCAAGTACAATGTAACGAATTTTTTGGTTTAATAATTTAGAAACAATTAATTGTTGACCGGCATCAGCAGAAATAAATATTGAGATACTAAATACCTAACATCCAAATATTAACAGAATGATAGTGCAGAAGCTGTTTATTTACAGCTTAATTAAAGAACGTAGCGCAGAAGCTGTTTATTTACAGCTTAGGAAAATAACGTAACCTGTCACGGCCGGTGTCAATACAATTAAAACTTGTCGAGCTGTTAGGCAGTGGTCCAAGGCCTCCGTGTGAAATACGAGACTTTACGGTTGTATCAGTGACAGCCAACGTCAGTCGAGCGAAGACCGATATCTCTAATGCCCGCGTTGGCTTAAAGTGGAGAGACGCTTTGCCTTACGTGGGCAGTTGAGATTCCGTCCCTATTCCAGTGAAGATGATTGCCGTGGACATTGCCGAAGGGTCTGATATCCCAAACGGATTGCGTAGACCACAGCGAAAAGCTCGGCAAGTTTTTAATTCTAAATACTTACTAAATCAGTAGCGCAACTAGAGGTTCAGGAGCCCTTGGCAAAGTTTCATGGTGGGCCCCCTTCGAGTTCTATAGATTGATTGTTGTCCTTATGTTTTCTAATGTTCGAATAATTTCCATACCTACTGAATCTATTGGCCTGTTACTAGCCAAAACCGGGTCAGGAATCGAGCACCAAGTTACTCTTACTAAATAACTGAATATATAGATATGAAATTTACTGAGATAAATGTATAACCAAAATTAACAAGTCGTTTTGCAGTAGAGAGACAAAAAATCGAATATGACGGTAATGAAAAGGCGTACATATAAATTTTGCTAAGTCAACCTAGTAAACATTTTAAAACTTCTTGGTAATGAGACAGATTCTCCAAATTTCAGTAGGTGGTTACGTAATTTTTGTCTAGTTAGCCAATTACATTTTACACAGAAGCCTTTTTATTACCATCAAGTTCTACTTTTTGTCTCTGTGTTGCAAAATAACTTTGTAAATTTTTGCTAGAACATTTTTTCGGAGGAAAATAGAAAGAAGCTGGTCTCCTTTACCTTGTAGACCTGTGGACATTTGCCAGTGTAGCCACCCGCTAGTTACGCTCCTGACTTAAATACATTATGGTACGCGTACCTGTCTTGTAGTTGCAGATCTTCGGTGCAATTTTGTTCAATGAATATTCAGAAATATCCGGGCGAAGTTTTTGTATCGGCCACTGATTTGCTGTGATTTCAGGCCTATCAATAACTCGCTAGCCCCCCCCCCCCGTCTTATTTTTAAACAATTATTGTGTACGCCACCATTGTCGAGGCACGCTTCTGTTTTTATTTTATCAGATGATTAGCTGTAAGTACTATGGCAGTATGTATTCAGCACACAAAGTTCGTTTTGTTCATCGTACTTGACCGAGATGCTAGTCAATGTCGGACGGTCCGTAGTGGCCCTAGCGCGTGTTCGACGGACATAACAAAATTGTTTCGCGTATCCCCTGTGACGCGCGTTAGATGCTGCTTATGCCAGCTAGTTTGCTCCTAGTGTGTTGTATGACTAAAATAGTGAGTCAAAGTGCTTCAGCAGTAGTTACGAGTAATCTATAGCTGCCCACATTTTTTCAGACCTGATAGTAGTTTTGCTTGCAGTTAACCTTTAGTGTGAAATTATGAAATCTTAAAGTTATACTATGAAGTTTTACTTTAAATAATGTACTAAAGAAAAATAGATAAGTTAATGAATCATACTAGAACAGGTGTAGTAAATTTAAATAAATGTACTAGAGAATTATACGAGAATAGAGTTTGTAACGTCGAAAATGAAATTTCATTTATCTTCTATTAAGACATAAGTAAGCAATAAATGTCTGGATAGAACACTGTATGTGTAAAAGTGGTGTTTTTAAGATGTTAAAACTGAAAAATAGCTAGATCAGATAAACTCAAAAACTTGATCAGATAAACAGAAACCAGCGTCTTTCACTGTGGACGAGTTACTTACCTTGGTGAGAACTAGGTGAAATATGTTCTCGGGACCAGTGTCGGCGGGGATTCGTTGGCTTGCCTTTGGTTATTCAATCATATTTCTTAAGCGGAAAATCGCTTCATCCATGCACAGATATTGTAACTTGAAGTAAAATTTGAAATGAAATTGGCTCCGTTTGGAACACTGGCAGCTTTGACGTTTGTGTGCGTTTTCCGTTTTCATTTGCTTTTTGTAAAAAGATTTTTATTAAAAACTTGAGAAATAACGATTAAACAATTCAAAATTTCATAGCTCTCTGAAGTAATAAGAAGTGAATGTTGGGTATTACGGAAATAAGATAAAAGGATTGCAGCATCGGAAATGAAATTTCCCTTACCTTAGAAGTTCTTATTGTTAGAACCGTGTTCGTTTGCTGGTAATCATGAAAGAATTTCTGAGACAGTCTACGTGTGTTTGTCGTATCGTGTTACGCAGGGTAAATACATCTGTGCTTCGGATGTCGTGTGTTGTATTGCGTTATTCAGTTGTACAGAATTTCAGCATTTAACAAGGAAGTGATGCATACATCGCGATACATCGCATAGCGAGATGCCTGCGTTCAACTAAGCGTTTGTGAATTTAAATTTGCAGTAATTCGTAGAGTTTGGCGTGTGGAAAGTTTTACGTAATAAATTATTTATTCTCTTCCGGATTGTGGTTGTACCTTCCGATGGTCTGGAACTGGAATCGCTAATCCTTGTACTTCGGGAGAGTTTTGAGCTCGTTCCAAATAACTTGTATTTTCACGCCAGTTTTGTTAGATAAAACCGAGAGAGCAGGAATTTCTTCATATCCCGTTACGGGCAGTTGTGAGAGGAAAGGCTCTTCCACATTTACACAGACCACCCTTTTCCCATCTTTATTTACCCGTACCGTACCCGTACTCTCGCTCCAAAATATAGTCTCGTTTTGTTTCTTATGACGTTTAATTACTCGACTTGCGCAATAATTTCGTGCTAGATATAATTTTCACAAACGACTTGGCAGTGTATCTCGTCTTCTCGCTATTTACAGTACAATAATTGCTAATAAATTTTAATGCGAATTCCGTGTCTTTCGAATTTATTAGTGTTTTCAAACCGTGACCCCTTCAACCTTATGATTCGCCATTTTGATTGTACATTTTAATGCATTTTACTTTTTAAGAAAATCGTTGAACAAACTGTTTGATTTTAAATGTATCAATAGAATACCTTAAAAGTGAAAATTTGACGTAGCAAGGTTTATCCAATACCACGAGAATTATTTGGGCATTTAATTGGCAGTTCTTCACTATAAACAAGATTGCCATTTGCGTTCGTGACCTTCGTGTGGTAAACTTGGCAGTTCACCACTTCTAAGAATGAATCCAGCCAAGTCTTGATCGTTTGTGTTTTTGTCCGTTCACAAACTTGAGTGAAAATACGGTATTCATTTTATGTTTGATGTGTTGTGTTATTTTCTTATTTTTTGAGGTGTACACCGTAAACGATAAAGAAGATTATTTAAATTTTTCCACGGCTTATTAATACGTAAAAATGGTACCAATACAGTACAAGTTTGCATACTGTACGTGTGGGTACCCATGTAACTTGATGCCTGCCATCTTCCCCCAAAATATTCGCGTAGTAATGATTTATTGCGAGTTCAGTCTGTAGAATTTCACTCTTTCTACGGTTGGGTTTCCATATTTTGACTGTTTCCACGTTGAGCATACCATAAAAGAAGAGCTATGCATTTTCTTCGCTTCATAACAAGCATGGTGGGTTTATGTTGTCATTTTCATTCAACTAACGTAGTTAACGGAATGACTCGAACATTGTGACGACCTTGTAACATTGTGGGGACTGAGAACGTTCAGTTTTTGTGTCGCCGTAACAGGCACGTGGCATTGTTAGGAGTGTCACAGTCGCTAAACACTGTAAATTGTGTCAGACAGCGTAACGAAGTGTTCAGCAGGTGAGTGAACATGTCGCATGAGGGTAACGCTTAGCGGGTCGTGAAACGTTACGTGTACGTCGGTATGCTTGCGCAGTTTTATCTTTTTTTACCAGACCGCTGTTAACTTTTTCTCAGCTATGAAATGCCAAGTTAAGTCAACAGGTAGAAATTCCGTTTTCTACTTTTCTGTTTTAAAAAATAGTTAAAAGCGAATGCGCAGGTGGAAAGTATTTCCGGAACGAGTACCAGATAATTTCATCATGGACGGATTGGTAAATTTTTGCAGCCGTTTCTCCATTTTTCACGCGTGCCATCACAGTAACGTTTTTATGAGATACGATTAGTTACTCAGTTTCTGATTAAGAAGTTCAGTCCAGTCCCGGTAATTCGAA
The DNA here is from genome assembly GCA_034769895.1 of Magicicada septendecula. Lineage (NCBI taxonomy): Eukaryota > Metazoa > Arthropoda > Insecta > Hemiptera > Cicadidae > Magicicada > Magicicada septendecula. Next base: position 228,227,671 of record CM068367.1, on the reverse strand, counting down.
ACAAGAACATTTTTCGCATTAGCCGGGTTTTTTCGATTATTGGGATAAACAGAACTTATTGGCTCTACAAGCTTCCGTGAAATTAAATGGTACAGTTTTAAATATTAAATAAATGAAGAAAAATGAAATTCTGTCACAATAAGTATAGAGTGGTCTGTTATTTACGAGAGCCTACGTAAAATAATATGTCTTGGATTACGTATGAAGTATTGTGAAATACGTAATTTACCATACGCAACAGTTGTTGAAACTGAAATAAAGCGTTCGCCAAATGAATGGTTTGACCATTTTTAGCCAAATATACGCCTATGTATTGAGTGAGATGATAAAAATGAAGAGAACTTTTAGTTCTGTACGTTTTTTTTTAGGCCTGTACGTCTTATGTTTGCATTTTTGAATAAACATTAGGAAGTCGACCGCATTTAAGAAAATCGTCTTTATCATCCCCAATATGTCATGAAACGTTTGGAGGGGGGGGGGTTCTTCAGGCACTTTCTACACTCTTCTGCCTTAGGCGAGGCGTTTCATGTATAATAAGAACTTGTTCCTTCTATTAGTCAGCTCCTCAATAGACTGTAACGAATATAATATACAATATATCATTCAAATTACCGTGTTCTTTCTCCTCCACCTCCTTCCGAACTATTGCAGCGCTCTTTTCTCCATTATCTCTTAAACTGTTTTTTAGCCCACATCGACTTCTTCGGTGGTTAGCTTTTTATCCACAAAAATTTTGAAAATCTGTTAATACATTTGGTTTACCTTCAGTAAACGATGGCTTTTCTCGTCGGTCTTTCAGCTAGAGGTGCTGACTGTTCTTATTTACGAGTCTTAAAACAAAAGATTCGAATCTCTTGACCTGGTCATTTAAGAAAATCATGGCGATATATATAGAGGCAATATAAGAAAATCATTTTGGCAAATTATTGATAGAATTGGCTAAAGATGACAAATTCGGAAAATCAGGTTTCGTGGGGGAGGAGAGCGACGTGAAAATATGAAAATTCATAAGCCCTGTTTTTAACTTAATTTTTGTAGTTAATAACATGTATAAATAAATACTTCTTGTTGGTTTACACACACACAAGTGCGCGCGCGCGCACAGAGAGGATAGATTTGGGGTTGCCAGCCCCCCCCCCCCGTGTTAAAACGGTTTCTCGATGTTTCCCGTTATTAACGAATACGAACGAGTACCATGAGTACGAAGTAAGTTTGGTATAGGCCTACACAAGATTTTGATTTTTTTTTTACTGTCATAACAGTTTACACTGTCGAGTTTTGAATAAAGTTGTGAGAGACTACGAAACGTCAGTAGTTATCGTACTACGTAGATAAAGATTTTAAAACAAAAGAGCAACGGAATGGAAAAAAATTGTGGAAAAAATTGTAACAAAATAGGGCCGAGTTGTTTGCGTTTTGCTCAGCAATTGCGGCTTGTTCAGTTTTACTGTGAAGTAGTTTGTTGGAAAGAAATACTCGGCTATTCGTGAATGTTTGTTTAAAAAAAAAGTAAAATATTTTCACAGACACGATTCACAAAACTGTACTGTTTGTCGCACCGTTTTCACTTCTGCCCAACTATTTGGCCGTAGGTACATATCTGTTTCTACCAAAGGGATTTTATTTATTCTTACTTTCCCATGTAAGCATTTGCAACACAAATTCAGTCATGCTATAATCCGATTGTCGGGGTTTACAGAATGGCATGAAGGAATGGTCCAGAAATAAATCGACAATAAATATGGCGCGAGACAAACTCCGCATGAGTAGAGTACTGCGTACGCGCTGTTCTTCCGTTTTAGCTCTCTCTGTGAAGTCTGCAGTATTTGATCAAACTCCGCTTTTGCCGAACGGTTTTAAAATATTTAGTTTATATCGGAAATCTCTGTGTTAATATTGTGAACTATTACAGTTTTCTTTTTTGAATGTCGTTCTCCCGTTACATAACACACACTTCCCGGAAGTTCAGACTTATCAATTGAGTGTATAATCTGTACACCCCGTTTGAAGGTGTTTCCGCAGCACTTGACCTTAATAGTTCCTAGCATAGTTGACAGTTCCATCGTTACATACAACGGCCCATGTACAGGAATAAATAGAAGTGATAGTTGAATAATTTATATTATAGTCAACAAAAGCTGTTGAAAGACGCACAATGACCGACGGGATTAGATTTTATGTGATGTTTCTCATTTCAAGTAATCATCTGTAAAACACTACAGCGCATATAATGCATATACCAATTAGAGTAAGTGGTCGCCTCGTTCATGTATTATGTTTGTGCTGGTTTGTTATGTAAAGTACGTTTCTAACGACGTCGATGACGGCGTAATTACCCGTTGTGTAACTAACGATGAATAAAAAAATTTTCCTGACCGAGTGATGCTTAAGTGAGACAACCGCATGCGTACATGATGTAACACTGATGATATTTTAATTCGAAGCGCGCACGCGCGCGTGTGATTTCCTTGCAATGATAATGTGAAGCAACCACCATTGTACAGGGTAGTAGAATACCAGCTTGTAAAGTGACGCGGTATATAAACATGACGGTGATCAGTAGCATTAGCAATTCCATTGTGCTCAAAGTGTACCGGAGATCAGACGTATCCATCCTCAACTTACATTACACGGCATTACAATCCTGCGAGAATTTTTTTTTTGTAAATAAGCTTCTAAAGAATAACTTTATCTACTAAAGTAACAGAGAATCTACTTAGATTTATTAAAGCAGCAGGGAAGCTTTATTAAACTTCTAACAGAGAATTATCGTCTGTTACTCTACTCTCGGTGTTGTGCTCGTCCCGGTTTCCGAACATATTCGTGGCCATGATAATACGAGGGTATCGCAGTTTTCTATATTGTGACACCGCCATGTTGTACAGTTGTCATGATTTCATTTTTTTATCATCTAATTTCGCGGTCCCGTTAGTGCCTTGTGCTGCCGTTTGCAGTTGCTTGTTTTGTTGTAATACTGTTTCTAAGTACTCGTGGTCTTCCAGTTATTCTCCTTATAGTGTACTTCTTACGGCATTATTTCCTCCTCTCTGATCGCTTTTCATCCTTCCTTGACGTCACTTCCACACTCTCTTCGCAAAATTCCACTTCCACGTTTATCGCAAAATTCCGCTTCCATGTTGACATAGTAACATGATTTGATGTACACGTGTAAACCGGCATCATGTATCTCGTACGTGAATACAGAATATAGGATAGGGTGTGTAGAACCTGTATAGTGATTGTTCAAGCTACTGATTACCACAAGCGCGACTGTACCGTCCCGGTGCTAATAATCTATCGGCTTGAAGTTAATGCGTACACATCGTCAGATCAGCACAGCCGGTAGCAGGCCACACCTAACTGACACGATTTCGGGCTTACCCGTCTCGGCTTCCACACTATCTGGGGTCGTCATCCTCAAAATCATACGATTTCTTTGAAAACGTCTTCCACACGTAACGTAATGCAAAATGTAGAAATATTTATCGATTAATGTTATGTCGGTCCACAATTGTAATTGTAGGAATTCATCGGGGTTTTGTTTATTTTGCAGAACAAGAAAAAATCCTGTTATGTTGGTGGAATTCTGTTTTTCCGTAATCTTGCGTTTTGTCTGAAAAACATTGTCAGAACGATGGAACATACCATTACCTACACAGATTACGTACGAAATGAAGGACTGCTTCATATTGGTCGTTAATTGCTTTTTTACAGTAGTTTAATGTCTGCCATGTACATAGTTTAATAGTTTGGCAAATCGATTAAACTTTCTCCAGGCCTCCAATGGGGTTTACAGTTAGTGTGTACGGGAGGAAGGAACATGTGTTAATATGCATAGGCCTATGTAATGACCGTAACCCTATTGATTCCCATACAAAATTCTTCAGAATTCGTGATGTTTGATAATCCGTGAGTGTCGCTGTGGAGGACCCCATTTTTCACAGTTTAATGCATCCGTTTATAAAACCTTGCGCAATAAATTATTTTCACGGTTGGATAGTTAAGTTCATCTTCAGTTAACACGTGAGCCTCCAGGTGGTCTAGTGGCTAACGCGGGCGATTGATGCACTCGTGGTCCCTGGTTCAATTCCCGGCGGAAGCTCCGTACGGCGTGCACTTAGCGTCATGAGGCAGCTGAGTAGGCACCGAGTGCTAGATAACAGCGCCGCCTCCTGGCTGTGAATACCGCAACTAACGGCTGGTGGCGCGTAATACCTACTACTTGTAGCCGTACACCGTCACACTAACACAAAAGCTGCGCGGTACGCCTTGGTCTTAACGGACAGTTGAGCGGAGGTTTTTTTCTCCAGTTAACACAGAGTGTAGACATCGCATACAGGCTCAATTAAAATTGTACTTAAAATACTAAAAGTACACTTCTTTAGTTGTAAGTTATATAGCATTTGTTTAGTAATATATCAATCGAGTTTATGTTTTTATACTTGCATCCATGCCAAAGGAAGAATATAACCGTGAGAAATTCTTGTTTAAAGAGTTGCAACTTACAGCTCACGTTTAAGTTAGATATTGGGGTTTCAGCGGGGATTGAATTGTTTTGAGGTTAAACACAATTATGGTTATAGCCGTAACGTAGGCGCGACCGAGGCTTGTATCGTGACAGAAGAGCTCAGGATAAGGATAATCGGATTTTGGATAATAAAGAACTCGACTCCGTCTATCACGCGGTTTGAAGTTGTTTGCCTTCGTCGGCGTCTCCCGTTATGTTTACTTTGTTAATTGTTTCTTGTGCGGGTAAAGTAGGAGGGAGTGTTAAAATGAGAGCAAAGGAATTATAATGAACAAAATACAGTTAATTTCCTTGCGAAACGTAAGAACTGTTTAAATTGAAATTCTACAAGTATAATGTAAGTTTATAATTAGTTTGAATATAAATTGAATTCTTGCGTCTGAATTGTACAGTTCTAAGTACAGCTAAAGACATAACTGCGGTAAATAGTATTGTCGTATAAAATTTTATGTTTGAAGTAATATATCTTTGCACTCAATTTTTAATATCTTTTATATCAAAAGTAATTTATACAGGTAAAGCGGAGGTAATAAATATATTTTGGCGACAGAGCCGATGGGAAGGGAAATAAAAATTCATGAATTTAAATGAGACGTCTTAGAGAAAACTACGTTTCAGACAGCACACTTATTTTTAAATGAAGTGAAATGGTAAAGGAACGTGCCAGATTATTTTACATAGAGAGCAGGAGTAAAAAGGCGTGCCTTTACATGTATGTGTACATACTGCGTAAAGTGAAACCGAAATTACGTTTGTAAAAAGCTTTTCATTATATTTTTTATAATGGGAAACATGTTTTTACGCTGCTTTTTGGCAACACGAATAAATTGTGTTCATCGTTGTGACGTCAGCGATTTGGCACAGCGACCGGTTGTCGGGTATACTGTCTGTAAATATGTTTTGTCTGAATAAGGAATACTTTTGTGTGGGCGCATCTGGAAGAATTGATAGTTTCGATAAAATTATTACCGTCTTAATGTAGCACATTGTATTGGATGTTTTTGTTCGTTCTCTTTGTAAGAGGATAAGTGAATGAACGGGAGTGTTTTGACTTTGGGAGAAAACAAAAACAGTATTTCCACCCAGACAAGAACTATTTATTTTGGTACGCCCGACGTGTCTTAACGACGTTTTTACGTAGACCGTCTAAGTGAGTCATCGTTCTAGTGAGTCATGTGTCTGGCCTCTTAACGATTTTCATTAAACCACAGTGAATAACAGCAGTTGTTCACCTACTAGTTGTTAAATTATTGCGGATTAGACTGTTGTTGTAACAGTATTTTTCGCCTTCTGTGTATACACAACGCATGCTTGTTTCATACCTATGTAAACCGTTACGTCATAGCGACTTGTTTTTTGCACTTCAGTATCTTCTCTGTATTATGTGGGTGGGGAATGTACCACCCATGAACTCATGCTTTTGTGTTCTTACTTTTCATAGCTTCAGTTGCTTATAACATCAGTGATTGCGATAACACAAGTTTTCTCTCTCTGTCTCTCTCTACCCCCCCTTCACACAGAGGAATAATCATTTCGATTTTTACCGTTACTATTCTGCATTTTGTCAGTACGTTTTTAAGCAGTTTACCAGTTGTAGAATACTTCACAGTTCAGCCTTTACCAACTTGTATATTCCCTCGGTTGCAGAGTGTAATGATACCTTATGATTAAGAAGAATATGTGGGCAGGTAAACGAAGTAGAGGAAGCAGCAATAAGGAGTTGTATACAGCACATTACTACAGAACATTAACATAATCCAAAAGACAAAGATGGGGCGCATACATGGGGCTGGTTATGTTGTAAGGAATGTCTGTAAAGAGTCTTCTTTAACGCAGATGGTAAAAAGGAAATTAGGATGACCAAAGCTGAGATCGCAAGACTGTATGAAGCGAGATGCGAAATGGCTGGATTCCGCAAATGGAAAATGGCCACAGCGGACAGAATCCGTTGGTGAGATTTCCTTCTGCAGCCCAGGACTAGAGCAAGGTTGGAGAACCTCATAAACATGATAATATTAACTTGTGGTTTGGATGGTCGTTTGTGATTACCAGAGGCATAGTGTTGTAACGGACCAGGAGCTTAATATTTTACTTTCGCGGTTCTTGAAAAAGACGAATTTTTGTAGTTCAGTCTCCGAAAAAGGGGATTTCGTACACTTTTCAAGCATTTCCCATGTTATAACACGATATAGAGTAGATGAATATATGTAAATATTGCATTGACTTTCACTCCTGTGGATATTTTAGGCTCACTTTGTGTTTGTACTTATTTTAGATACAGTTGGCTCTAGTGAACTTCTTATAAGCTAAGTATTAAGAGTTTGCCCAAATTTAGAAAAAAGAGCACTTTCCGTTGTGTTAGACCAGTAACGAACAAACATCGTAAATATGGTAGAGTAGGTCTACTAATGGTTATAAACTTAAAGGTTCAAATTAAGGAAACCATATACGTCCATAAGTTATACAAGGGTGAACGTTCCTGTCGTATTTAAACAATTTTAAAACACTGTTCATAAGTGGCAAACAGATAACATCTTTCAAGTTGTGAAATAAAATAAACGGTCTGGTCGCTCGCCGAACGTGCAGTTGGATGGTAACATTAAACGTACGCCGTATGCCGTATTCATTAGCAGATGTAGATGTAAATGTAACGTAACCAGTGACACTGTTTTAGCAGCAGTCATCACTCTTATCAGACAGAGGGTATGAACCGAGCTTAATTAAACTTTAAGCCGGCGATAGTGTAAAGCTTTGAAGGATACGTGCATCTGTGTCGTTATTAGACGGCTGTTTAACAATACCCAGTCAGTCCATAAATCATTGCCATTGTTTGTGGCTATATTTGTCTTGCACACTGTTCGTTGACATTGCGTACTATTGTGCACGTTATTTATGACGGGGATGTGTGCTCATGTTTTCACTTGTTCAGCTCACCACAGTTTACAGATTTGTTCAGTAAATGTCATCGCATTTTTTTTCTAAGCTTCTCGCTGGCATTTTGACTCGACAATCAGTGTATTGATCTCTCGCATTCGGTTAGCGACTAATTATTCATAAAACTTGCTTTTGTGGGATCGGGAAAGGTTCGCAGAAAAAATCGTGTAGTAACATGCTTTGTTCGTTCATGTGTTGAGATGTAGGCGTCTCGTATTGAAGTGTTTTAATATTAAAAATATTACCTTATTTTTTTGCCAGAGTTATCTAAGACATTAGACTATTATCATTCTTTATAGCTTGAGGAAGCTGAGATTCATACACAACTATAGGCCTATTGATGCGGTCTCGGTCAGTTGTGACGAACGATGTTTTCACCCGTTCTTATCGAGTCAATTGTGCCTTGCACTTTCACTTGGTCGTAACTAACCGAATCCGTGGCAACTATCAGAAACATTCCTGTACCAAACTTAGATGAGGTTTACAATTCTGTAACTTTTTCATTTGTGCGAGTAACATCTTTCTTCAGTTATTTCTGTTAGGGTGGGTTGTGTTGGGTTAGGTTGGCTTAGGTTAGGTTAGGTAATGTAATGTAAGGTAACTTAAGATAAGGTTATAAATAGAATTCCTAATTGTAATTCTATATTATAACAATAACAAGAAAATGTTAGTAACGATCTGCACCACTTTATAACAGCAATTCACACTGCGAGACCACAGATAAGTTGATTGGTGGGAACAGTATGTAAACATTGGAAACAGCCGTACACATTACCATTCCAGGCATGAGCCTTCATGTCTTCACTCGCTTTTGATAGATGCAGTCTGTATCTGTAGCTGATAGGAGGATGTTTTCGATCGCACTTGACCGGCTTCAAATTTTGACCTCGGTTCCAACTGAGGTGGTTATGTACAGTTGTGTCTCAACTGACTTTGGTCCTATTGATGCAGTTTTCCCACTAAACAAAGATTTGTACTGAAGTAGTGAACCGTTACATTTGGAGTTTAAGGAAAGTGAATTCACTGTAGAATTCATGAACAAAAAATTGTATTAAGCTGGCTAGATTTGCCGTGAGAATAGATTGGAGGAATGTATGTGTATCGAATAGTTGATAGTTTTTGTTATTATCGCGAAAATTATGAGCTTCTCCGCTTTTAATATTGTTTAAAAATCACATAGTTTGTGATGTATGTGTTGTGACTGAATGCAAGTTTATGAAGCTTTTCTATTTCTGCACAATAAGTAAAACACAAATTTTTGTCTATGAATTGCAGTCCGGGAGAGTCTAAATTAAATTAGTACTTGGAATTTTATGAATGGATTCCGAACTGGCACAAATGCGCATACGGTACAGTTCGTGTTCCTTTCATATGCGACGGGGTTGGTTTTTTGTATTTGTCTGTTATTCGACGTTTCTGGCATGTTTCCCTAAGATGACATTTGTCGGCACATTTTGTTACTGAAGCTTGATTTTATTTAATGCAGCGTTGGTTTTTGCTCACGTCTCTTCGTTTCACGTTTTACACTGTATTTATACAGTTGGTTTGGTGGCCCTGTAAGAGTTAACGTGGAGTGGGTATGTTGTGTTCATCAGTTCTTTCATTTAAGGGTACCCGGAAAAAATCAGATTTTTGTTTGTAATGAAAAATTAAAATACAAAATTTTGTCTTTTTAGCAATATATTATGTAGCCTATACCTATAGGACTTTGAAACGTAATTCATATTTAAATAAATTTTTGAAATATACCTTACACGCTAAACGTTCTGGCTTAAAAATGAAAGGTATTCTTATTTCAGTGGATATCAGTATATTTAATAATTTATTGAATAATATGGTTAATTCGATTATTGTGATTACCATGGAAACGAAGTGGCAGACATTAATTTATTCTCAAATATTTTGTCACAGTACACCCTCTATGTAAAAACTGTAAAAAAAGTGGACTTCAGTTATATACCACACATTGTCACATCGGCTTGGACTCTCAGGTAAAGGTGTCGTCCAGTCATTGTGAGTTTGAACATAAATTTTATAGTTCTAAAGGAATAGATGTGCTAACAGACTCATTTGTACAAAATACAAAGTTTTATGTAATAAATGTAAGATTTGTGTACAGCCTAAGGTTAATTGGGAAATGTATGACAGCTGGTGAGTTACGTTGTGGTCGAATGGTTAACGTTTTGAAAATGCTTGATGAAGAAAGGATACATACTTTGTACAAAGTAGTATCAAGAATACGAAAAGAAGGCTAGTAAGCAAAGAAGACGAAAAAGAAAGAGGTTAGTGATTGTCCAGACTGTAGCCCAGAATGTTTTAAGGAAACTGAAATATAAAGTTGATATATAAAATGGTTTTATGTCGTTTTCCTCAGATTCATTTTTTTAGGAAAAGGAACATTTTCTCAAAAACTAGTTTGTTGTAATTTTTACGAGATATTCTTTGCAGAAAGACATAATTTACGAGTTTCTTTTTAGTAAGTTGTAGAACTAATTTTATTATTATATTTATGAATTTTTTTTTAATTTTCAACAGAGCTGCGGAAATATGTATTTTTTCGGCAAAGAGTATCCATTTCAAATGGTCCAGAGGTGGTTGCTTGACAATTAAAAAAAATTTACCATAGTGTTATCCCTATCCTAAAGGGGTCCCAAATCAACCGTATATTGTACTTTTATTTCACACCTTTTTAAAGTGGGGGTCATTTTTGTGTCATGGGCGAAACTGTTTTCACGTTTGTAAAAGTTTACGCCAAAGATTATTTCAGTGTTTCTAACCTAATAGAAAGATATTTATCTATTGCAATTTTCAAATTTTTATCTCTTCCCCCATCAGAGAAATTGAGTATTAAAAACTGCAAAAATTTAAAAATTTCAAATTTCGATTTATTGTGATTCAGAGGGGGAGATTTGGGAAGGCTGAGATTTTTTTGTTTAACCCTTTAAATGCAAAACTATTTAACTCTTTAATGCATAGTTATCACCTGCAATAATCAAAACTTAACATAATAATTTTCTTCATTGTGTAAAAAATGACCAAAAGTGTGTGTTTGACAATTTTCATTGATACAATTTTATGGTTGCATCTCATTTATGTGTTACCAGTTAAAAACATGCTTGAAAGATAACCCCAAAGGCGAGTGGGTAATGTTGATTAGTGTATGCCCACTTACTTCGCAAGGAATATTAACATTTTCAGCAAAGCTGTCGTTACGTTGTCTCGTGGCTTTTACCTTATTGTGTTTGAGATATATTAGAGGTCAGCGTGACCGTTCTGCCAAAGTCGTTACGTAAATGTCACGTTGTTCGACGTGCATAGGCATACAGCTGTTTCGTTTAGTGTAACACTTCAACGATAAGTCGGCACATTTAAGGAACGCGTCACCCCACTCGAAAGGTCTGGTTTTCTAGCTCGCGTATCCATATGCGTAACGTAACAAGGATTTTACGGAGTCGCCTTTAAAGCAAGTGTTCGTGGATGTTTGTGGAAGTTTCTAATTGTGAAGTTTCCTTCTACAATTTAAACAGTATTTAACAAAACCGCATGTCACATTTAACATAGTATAAACTTTGTATACCGGAATTTTTCTTTCTGTTGTTACCATTATTTATGTAGTCGATCTCGGTGGGGTGGTCTCCCTAGCAAACTATCGATTTATCATTTCAATTCACATTAACTCAAATTACGCGTGTGTAATGCGAAACCATTGTTTTTCGATTAACAGGCAAGACATTTCGAATATACCATTAAGGTTTAATGTACCACCATTCGGCTGTGAAATCAATGGCTTTTGTGGCGTGGACTGTTTTGTTGCCCGTTAATCTAACAGTCCGCTCCCCGGACAGTTAGTTACCTTTCAATTTAGCTGTAATAGATATTTGATGTTATTGTGACACCAGATTTGTAGTTTTAATTGAATTGCAGGCTTATCTTAATATTATTTTTAGTTAATGCAGTTGAGTTTTTAGAACCGCCAATGCGTCTGGTTTGTGGGGGGGGGGGGGTGACATCTATCTCGCGAAAAATTGGTAACGTTGTTCATGTTTTGTTAACCTTAATCTGGACATTACTGAACGAAACACTCGTATATTATAGGTTGCGGTACTGAGCTTGTACCTCCAAGTTCATTGTTTGATCCAGTGTGAATGTGATTTTTGAAACATGTTATAGTGGGTAAAAAGGCTTTGATCATCTTTCACTAATTAGTCAGTGAGGTGGTAAGTAGCTTGTGGGATTGTAGATAGTTATGTGTCACTGTGCTGGAGACTTGATGGTAACTGTAATTACGAATTTAATATAATGTAGGAACTTGAACTATGTAGTCTATTTCGTGAATTAAGTTGTAGTGTTTGGAGAGTGCGAGAGAAGAAACCACGAAACTAGACAAACGTAGCGAGTTTGTAATAACGTTACCTCATAATTTCTCGAGAAGAGAAGTCGTTACATGGTAACGACTTTCTCAAGTGTCTTCCCCACAGTCTTTCTCCCCTTAGTCTCAGTGGGAGCCGCTGAGAATGATACATAGTGTCAGTGGGAGTCGAATATAAAACATGTATTAGATGTTCATTCCGTTTGTCACCCGCGTTTGTAAAATATTCAGTCTTGTCCATCGTCATTGCGGTAAAGTTCTTTCAGTAAGGGGAGGGGGCGACGAGACCTCTTCGGCCAGTAAATATTCTCCTGAATGCTAAATATTATTTTTAATAGTAGTGTCTAATGATTCGCAGACTTTATTGTAGACAAGCAGACTCGCATAGACTATATTAGAAAACGTGTATTCAGTATATGTATACAGCATATGAGACGAACGGGACCCTATCCCAGCATTCGGTGGAGTAGAATCTGAGCGAGGTAGTTCTGTCCGCATTTTTGTGGCACAGCCGAGTTCGTAAGTTTCAACCCATCGCGACGTCCTACCGTACCTCCAACTTTTCTCCGTTAATTATCGCTAATCTTCGCGCATTCTTTTAGCAACAACACGTTTACCATTTTAAAGTCCGGGACTCGCTTTGAAGGATATTACACTTCATGGGACCATAAACATGGGTGCCGGGTGAATTATTTGTAGGGGTGTGCACCCAGTTTATAATCATATTTTTACTAACATCGAGTACATTGTGCCTTCTTTTATGTTTAATAAAATCGTGTATACTTAATTCTAGAAAAGTAAATGTGTAATAGGTTTTTAAGAAAACAGTAAATAAATTTTCGAGCCCGACTTCGCAACCACCAAGTGCCCTCTCGGGATCCAGCAATGGGTACGCGCCCCATAGGTTGAGAAATGCTGCCATAGAACATACATGAACCCTTGGTTGTGCAATTTGTGTTGCGTTACCCCGAAACCCACTTGCAGTCACCATAAATATTGAATTCATGCCTGAGATATTTCCTTCTGTTCAAGACTTTGCACACCATGTATAATTAAAAAAATTTCAATTATTGATCATATCTCTTCCAGAATTTTTAACGTTTCTTATCTCGTCCCATTGGTCCGTGGTTCAGATCCTAACGAAGCCTTGTTGCGCAAGAAAGGCATATTAGATTTTTCATTGTTCTGGGAAGCGTATTTAATGAGGACAGCAACATATTCTTTGACATAGAAAACATTGTTGCCTGAGCTGTTGTAGACTTAACGTCATTGATGGGTCGTCCATTCGAAGGACCGTGGTCGTACAAAACCCGGCCAGTTGCGATCCTATCAGGATCCGGACATCTGGACATCGTCCTATCAGGTACTCGGTTACCCAGGTATTTGAAATTCTTTACTTATCTCAGTGTTATACTTCCCAGTTTAAGACTGTAAAGCGTACCGTGTAAGGTTGTCAGAGACTTTATCTTGAAATCACAAAGCTAAAAACAATGGTCTCTTTAGTTGCCTCATTTTGTTTAGGTACAATATTCTGTAATCCCAAAATAGTTTCATTCTACAAAATAATTTTTTCTCATGCTTATGATTTTTTATAATTCACCAACGGATTTGTACCTGTCATTATTACGAGCAGTAACCACTGAAATCATTTTTTGTTAATTTTCAGATATATGTACAATGGGATATTTGAATGTGAGTATTAGTTACAGCTGTATAGTACTTGCTCATCAATTTACAGACATTACTGTACTCTGTGTGGTATAATAAGTAAGTGTTAGTGTGAGTAGGATGTATAACCACGGTTGTTGCGGTATGCCGTGACTCGACAATGAACCGGCTGTTGACATTTATACAGTAATGTACCGGTACTAATATTATTTCAGGGACTTTGTAAATGCATACGACTTCGCTTGCCGCGTCCCCATTTGTTTGCTTTGTGAAAAAGTTGCCAGAAATGTCAAATAAATTACATGTGTTGTTTTGCACGACGTCGGCAGAGGTACGCACACATTTTCTTCCTCACTTCTAGTAAGTTTACGGAGACTTCGTGACGTGTTATGTAGGTTAAACGCCAGAGACGAATTTACGTTTTTTCGTTTGGCAGTAAATAATTTTAGTTCAGTACGTTCTTTGCCCTCATCGTGAAATTTAATATATTTTTTAGGCAATGTGTACTGAGGTTTTCATATAAAACGGCCTGTACAACCTCTTGTTTTGGTAGGTTATTGTTTTAGGAGATTATTAATTATTGACAAAATTACGTATTACTAAATTTAACATGAAATACAACATTATCGTAGTACTGTCGCGAGTCTCTAAGGTGATATCTTATTCTTTATGCAAGCAAGTGCATGTCTTTGTCCTGCTGCTTCCGTTTGCTCAGCTTTTTAAGTGATAGACAGCAAGGGGGCAAGGAACGTCTATACACAGTTTCTTCACGATCCTCCAATCATCCGTTCTCAGGACGTGACCCTCTTTTCAGTGTCTGTGTTCTACGTAAAGGTACGGCTGAGATCTTACCTGTATTTAGTTTCCTGTTTTACGTCCGTCTCTGTTTAAAAATGACTTTGATCTTCAATGTTCTCCACATTTTATACTCTCGAATCTGCGCAGTAGATCTGCCATCAATTTTTATGCGGCGTTTAGTTCATATATAGATATATTTCAACTGACGTTTGATTGTAATGTGAAAGAATTGTTACATACGAAGTAAGTGAAAACGAAATGAATCTGTTCGTAACGCAGAAAAGTTAAACAAAAAGATTTAACGTCTGTAAGATTTTACGGAGCGCCAGAATTTGGCAGCGCCAGATTTTTATACTCCGTATCAGAAACGCGATTTTAATTTAAAATTTTAATTTACATATATTAGTTTTCGTGCAGTAGATAGTACACCTGGAGGCGTTCCTCGCAGTGATTAACTGAATTCTGCTGGAAAAGGGTAGCGGCCGAAAGACGTACGTTTAACGCAGTTATGCTGCCGCTTAAACACACTGTCAGTGGCAGTAATTTACTTTTACGGTAAACGAAATTTCATTGTGGAGAGAGGGAGATTCTCTTGCGTGTGCAAACTTATTTCGTGCAATATTATTGCCTCGTGTAATGGTTGCTGTCGGTCCCGAAGCACTGAGTGTGCGAATTACTTTCATTGGGTTTATAAAATGTCATTTATTTATAAACGGCCCCTTTGGTTTGTTACATTCCAGGTGACGTAAAAAATAATAATAATTATACATCATAAAAAATATGAGATAACCGCAGTTTACTTACCCCCGTAAATTAGTTTTAGAAAAACAAAGTTTTGTCACTTACTGCTACATTTTGTCTGCTATCTTTATTTAGCATCTGCCGGTGCCACATAAATTCAACAAAATCAGGAAAAATGTATATATACACACACGCACGTTACACGCGCGCGCGCGCGTGTACCTACAGTTTTTTTCTTGATATGTAAATTTCTTAATACTATATTAGTGTACAATCAAAATGTTTTCCGTTACTTGGAGCATGTTCGAACACTAATCGGTATGCTCATCATCAACCATGTTGTTTTTTAAATGTTTGGATCTTGATTGTTTATATATATTAATTTTCACATATATTTGTATGTGTGTGTGTTTTGCGATGTCTTTTGGTACTACTTCGTATTAGGTCTCTGACTTTTTTTTATTTTGGTATTTCAAGGACGTCGAAAATAACTTTAAATAACACAACTCAGCTGGTGCAACTACTACTTTGTACACCCAGACTTCATCTATCAGCGTAATTTATACAATGTAATCTGTTGTTATACGTCATTCGCGTGTGTGAACTAACGTTTCATACCTTTGAAGTTGATACATAGGATAACATAAACATTTACAATAGGAATAATGTTACTGAATTTAGAATCTGCAAATTTGGTGGCACAGTGCACTAAACACGAGTCAGTAATTATGCTTTAAGTTTTATACAGTACACAGATTTCAAACTCAATCTGCGCTCCTGCTCACCTGTTTTCTGGCACTTGCACATTTTAGGTGTAACAACATATATCGATACTAGAACTCGCTGCCATCACCCATTATCGCGCCCGTCGTACTGCGAGGTGTCAGTTTAAAGAATACAGTTTACTGCAGATTATTTTGTCCGACTGTACTGTACTGCCTGGGCTGGTCGTGTTGGATCTTTAAATAGTTTTCTGTTTTTACGTGCACTCGCAGTCGTATGTAGTAATGTGTAGAGTTTTTAAATTTGTTCCTTTAGCAGTAAAAACGTTTTTTGAGCATTTTGGTTTGGCGCCAAAACTCGTAGACACATTAATGCATTCGCGGAGTAGAGCTCTGATTCGGCAATTGGAAGGATTACATATTATATATATATATATATATATATTGTGCTTTTATGTAAAATAGATAATTAGTCGTGTACTGGGAGAAGTTTCTTAGAGTGATCTTTTAACATTTTTCGAAACCCGATGTTTGTGTAGTGCTGCAACTTGCCTAGAGCAATTGGCCAAGGGCGATTATAGACGCCAGTAAATAGAAAGTGAAGGAGTTTGATAAGAAAATTTGATGGATCTTTGTCCCAGGGTTTCATAGTTTGATGTACAGTAAGAAAATTGAACGGTATTGGTATTAACTCGTGTTTCTACATAATTCATATCGTGTATACAGGCAGTATGTGTGCGGAGCATACTCGTGTTTGTGCACGGACAGGCACATGATTCTTCAACTTAAAAACAAACCTTTGAATAGAAACTGTTTATACTGAATATGGAAATACTAATGTAATCATGTAACATTCAAGACAGTTTTCATGCATATATGTGAAATGTTTTTCAGTAGAGCTTCACACCGCGTTTATAGTCACGTTACAAATTTGTGCCTCGAAGCCCGTGTCATCGGCTTTGGACCATCATATTTCTTCGTTTTAGTATTCAGATACGTTATATGTATTTAACGTATGTGTTTTCGGTACCTCCCTTCTACGTAGGCTTCGCACCCCTTAGTTTGTTAAGTTCTAGTTGGGGGGGGGGGCATTAAGTTCTCTCTTTTTGGAGACATTAATATTGGGCACTAGGTTGATTTACGAGTAGTTGCATTTAAACTATAGGCCTACGTTGTGTTTTTTCCTTTATATTTTAAATAAACGAAAACTGTGTGATTCAGTGTAGTTTGATTGTGGCAAACCAATTCTGTTTTAGCCTACATTGCTAGTAGGGAATAATTAGGTTTTAGCGTATAGTAAATAGGGAACAACAGAATGGTGATCAGTTCAAACAACACATACCATAGCGCGCGTATACCATGCAGTATTTAACTGGAAGTGTTCATTTATTTGTGGGTACGGTAATACGTAGATTGGTCGTAGACACCGGTGGAGAGGTGGAGGGGCTAAAAAATGTCTTCAGTGAATAATATTATTATTTTATTATTATTATTTATATTATAAAGCATGTCAAAAATATTATGATTTTTAAAACATAAAGAACTGTTCTTTTAAAATAAAAGTGTTCACAATAGATAAGAAAATGATCACTAAGTGATTGAAACTGAATACTTTATATTGAAAATACTCGAATTTTTAAAAGTTCTGGTTGGCTCCTATACTTTGTCGGGCTGTTTTTAATGGAGAAAACGGGATTAAAATCGAAAGTGCATTAACAATTTTATTTGTAGCAATTGCACGCAATGCAATACTTTTTTCACGGTCATAATTTCGTGCTGATCGTTAAAAAAAACCATTCTGAGATACTTAGTTCCAGTCCTGTTCACGGCTCGCGCTCGTTTCATATTTTTTGTTTACAATTATTTCCTAATAAGTAGTTCTACATATGTACGTAGTTGTAGAAACTTAACGACTATCGTGTAACTTAAACAGCATCCTGTTACTTGAAAATTACTCCCACGAAAAAGGTGTCAGTTATCGGAGAAAAAATATGAAAGTAATGTAAATGTGAACTAAGGATCCATTAAAAAAATCAGGTGTTATTTTTATATGGGTACGAGCGCACAGAAAATCAGTTTTTCAATTTATTTTATAAAAATAATAAAAATCCAAGTAATAATTCACATCGGAATAGCCTGTAATGTGTAAATAAACAACTTGTGTACGTTTGCATGAAGACAGTTCGGTATCCTGAAATAATGCTAATATATATTTTCTCTTAGGTTCTTTTCATACTCTCTTAATTTTGTTTCTTTGAGATCACTAAAGTAATAAAAAGTTTATTTTAAAAATACAAGAAATTGTACTTGGTAACAAATTACTTTAACAAGTACAAATTAACAAATTACTGTACATTTATAAAATGTATAAAACGTATGCACTCACATGTGCGTATATCACATGTTCAAAATGTATGCGGCTCCTCGCTGTTTCTGAGTCACTTTAGACCTACAGTGTGCCGTAGTGAGTAGTCACAAGACTTGTGTTCCGTATAGATTAGGAAAGAAATTGACGTCCGCCGATAGGGTATACACAGTATACCAGGCAGGTTATTGGCTGATAACGTCAGTCAGTTATGCGTGTAGTAGGAGTGCTTATCTATTTCTTTTCAAGTGTAACTGCAAGTACTAAATCGCAGAAGGAGAATAAGTAATAATACAGTTTCCGTTATTTGCTTCATAGCGTGCTTTCGTGTTGGTTGAATGCAGAGTGGGTGAACTGTAGGCGCCCGCCCACCTGTATGTAAATGTGTAAGGTGCAGTGTTTTTGAACCTTTGCAGTGACTTTTGCTATATTGTGTGTTCGGCAGTACATGCTGCGCAATTACGTTAGTGGGCTACATTTCCAGTTTTGTTAGTTTTATTAGCAGCCATCTTAGCACCAGGTCGTTTACGACCTGAAAACGGTGGAGACACCGAAAGGCCTCGTCAAGAACGAAGTATTTAGCAGTGTGGCAATAAGTAGTGACAAACTTGGAGACACCGGTTAGTTTTCAGATTTATCATAACATTAAAGCTTTCACGGCCGAAATCAATTTTAGTATTGTACTGGCTGTTGGGCCGTGGTCCTCTTGTTTAAAGTCCACACGTTTCGACTGCAGCTGCGGCAGTCATCTTCAGTGGGTCTTCTGTTCTGCTCCTCCGGCGATTGACCAACCTCCGGACAGTCGCCGGAGTAGCGGAACGGAAGACCCATTGAAGATGACCAGAAGCTTACAGCCTGGACAATAAATAAATTTACCGAAATTTTTCAGATTTGCTTTCATTGTTGGAAATTCGTTTATTTCAGTTCGGTTACAGAAGGCCTTGGGTTGTTAGAAATAGCGGGAAACAACATTCATAAAAGTGAATGGCAACCGTCTTATTTGTAAATAGTAGGCCTAAAAATATTAAAGAGCGATCAGTATGGTAACAAAGTTACACATAGTACGTAAGCTGTGTTATGAACACACGATTTGGATTGTACGTTTCAGTGAATTTTGGTACGCACACAGTATAGCTAAATAAGGGAATTGTGTATTTGTTCAAGTGATGTTGGCAATTCTTGTGCTGGAGCGCGCGTGTGATTTTAGTATAGTGGTTGGACGAACATTTGTAGAATAAAGTGTTAGCTTATATTAGACTCAACGAAAGAAGATTATAGAGTATGAAAACGTGCAGAACTTGAAAATACTCTAAGCAGTAGGATGTATTTACAAACCTCTCGATATTGTGGTTACCGGGAACTTACGATTTACTTTTTACTGTATAACTTGTTTTACGTACCGTTCTAATGAGCCTTATTCACCTGTGTGCTTCATAAAAACGGTTTCGTTGATCATAGTTGTGCATATTGAAGACTAATGTATACCAGTTATGCTTTATATTTTCATCATAGTAAAACTCGAGTACCTGTGAACGTTTGAACGTTTAAACGTTTGCCATAATTTAGAAAATAGTTTGTACAACTGAAGTATCATTGAACAATTTGTATGAAAGTATCCAAGTAATAATGCTCCAAGTAAAGGGAAGTTGTGGGGAAATACAGTTTGGCATTATCACACCTTTTTTCTCGGCAACCCTACAGCGTTCTGCAACATGTTTATTCAGCTATATCAGTATGTCGTAAAATAATAAAAACTAACGTAATGTGACCAGTAAAATAAACATTATAACTTCAAATATAGGCATCGAATAAATGCAACACGGTGTTTCGTACGTACAGATAGAATATCAACTTCTGCACATAAATTGCAACAACAAAACGGAAGTTTCTACGGAGCATACACGATTTTCTCAACTTTTATTTAATTTATAGGTTTAAAGAGATATAGTGCGTTGTTTATTTTAGTTAACGGTAAACGTGATTCAGTGTAGGGAGTGTCAGAGTGAGTGACGGTCTTGAGGGAGGCGAGTGCTGCTGTTCAAGAAGCTTCGACAAGAACGAGTACAACGTACAGTATCCATTGTCTCCCGTTTCCTGTCTCATTAGTTTTGGAGTTGCTGTGTAGAAGGGTGTTGTGTTGTGGGTGTTGCGGTGGCGGTAGTTTTTATTGTCACCACTGCCACTAGTTGTATTGCGCCAGTTTTAGACAAGTTCAACATTTCTAATAGGAGGTTAAGACGTGCAATAATACTTATCCTGTACAGTTCTGAGTGTAAAATGTTCTTTATTTAAAAGCTCAGTCTGTTGTGGTGCCACCTGTCTGAATAGGCTTGCACTGTTTCAACATAACTCCATCTTCCTTACTGCTTGTTTAATTATAGT
Source organism: Magicicada septendecula (assembly GCA_034769895.1). Lineage (NCBI taxonomy): Eukaryota > Metazoa > Arthropoda > Insecta > Hemiptera > Cicadidae > Magicicada > Magicicada septendecula. Next base: position 228,207,164 of record CM068367.1, on the reverse strand, counting down.
GTACTTGGCAGGATGGGTGATTTCAGAATTCAGGTGGTTCAGAAACTGATCTCAACCCACTACAGGTGAAATAGAAATATTACGGTTTGGAAATGTGCTGTAGTAAATTTGCAGGGGCAATAAAAATTCACCATTGATGATATTTAAGAGATTCTAACAAAACACTGTAAAGTTGACAGAATTTTATTGAACGTGTAGTAGGCATAATAACACTGCTAAGCTGTGTCTATAAGACATTTTCCATGATTCTCCTTGATAGGCTAAATGTATATGCAGAGGAAATCCTAAGTGAACATCAAAGTGGATTTAGAGCCGACCGGAGCACAGTCGATCAAATTTTCGTCACGAGGCAGTCACTCGAAAGATGTTTCGAATACTGTTTATAGATTTCAGGCAAGCCTTCGATAGTGTAAATCGAAAAATGTTGCGAATAGCATTGGAAGAATTGGGAGTACCTGAAAAGATTGTGAGACTGGTACTACTCAGTCTGAATGATTTCAAAGGAAGAGTAGTTCTGGGAAGAAACAAAAGCCGAGATTTTACGGTTGGTACTGGAGTAAAGCAGGGTGATGCACTATCTGCAACCCTCTTCAACTTGGCACTACATTATGCTATAAACAAGATAGACTTCAGAGGACACGTCTTCAAAAGGACGAGGCAACTAGGAGCATATGCGGATGATATTGTGCTGGTAGCCAGGAACAAAAATGTATTAAAAGATACCTTTATTGAAATGGAGAGGGAAGTAAGCAAAATTGGTTTGGAAGTCAATGAGGCTAAAACAAAATACATGAAAGTGTCTGTGAAGGAAAATAGAGAACTGCTAGACCTTCACACAGGCAATTACTGTTTCCAAGGAGTTGCAGAATTTAAGTACCTAGGTGTTATTCTGAATAATGAAAACCGAGTGAGCAGCGAAATAGTAAATAGAATCATAACCGGCAATAGAGCCTACTATGCAAACCAATCATTACTGAAATCAAAGCTTCTAACTCCAAGAACCAAACTGATGTTATATAAAACACTGATCAGACCTGTTGTTACTTATGCATCCGAGACATGGACTCTCGTAAATAAGGATATAAGCGCTCTAAGAGTTTTTGAAAGAAGAATATTGAGGCAGATATTTGGACCAGTGAAGGAAGGGAATATGTATAGGATCCGAAATAACAGTGAAATAAATGAGTTGATTGGTGGACAAGACCTGGTGAGGCACATAAAATCAACTAGAATTAGATGGCTGGGACACATCCCGTATGAATGTTACGAGGATGCCCAAAACTATATTAAGTGGAACGATATTGGGCAAAAGAAGAAGAGGCAGGCCTCGAAGAAGATAGCAGCAGGATGTGGAAGAAGATCTGAGAAAGATGGGCATTAGGAACTGGAGATTGAAGGCAATGGACAGAGTTGAGTGGAGACGGGTCGTAGCGAAAGCCAAGGCTCACCATGGGCTGTAGTGCTGGATAGTAGTAGTAGTAGTAGTAGTAGGCATAAATAAAAAACATTGTGGATAGTTTAGTAAATGGGTTTAATCCGCGGCATTTAAATCGGACAGAATAAATGAACATTTGAGTTCAACGAGTTTTAAATTATTATGATACTATGCGGTAGTCCTCATGTTTATAGACTAACGTGACATCGAATATAAAAAAAAAAGACGTTTTACCAGCGCCTCACCATTGTTTATTTTCGCAAAGCACTCGTTCTTGATTAGTACAAGAAAAATTATAGGCGTAAGTGGAAAATTACTACTTTTGATTAGTTCATAAGGGGGTTAAACAGATATTTGTCGTATTCTTTGTGCATTATTACGAAGTAATCTTCCACAGCTTCATAGAGTTAAGTCCCCAGTTCAGCTTTTTTCTGTACTCCGATGTAACGTTAGCGTGTGCGTTGTTTGAGGCTAGCGTAATAGAAAGCCGAGAAATAGTTTGTTATAACAGTTTTTCATTTGTTGCGACATTAACCCAGATCGTGGTGAATTCACAAAAAAAAAAGACGCTGACATCTCGCTTGCTCCCATTGGGTGTCGATTTTTACTTCGTTTGCCGCAAGAATTTTATTGTTCAATTCAATTTAAAATGTTTTTAGCGGTATACTATGATAACATGTTTTCATTGATTAGTGTCGGTTTAAGTAGTCTCGACTTTGAAGTAGTAGATTAAAGTTGGGTAAAACAATTTTTCGTGCTTCTCTTCGCGAACAGCCTTCCTATTACTAATAACACCGATCAAGGAACGTGTATTTATGTTTGGTAAAGTGTGAACCGTTTTTGAATTTAGTTATACATTGACGTTTAGACCTCTACTATCTTAAGAGTTTTTCACTGTATTCGTGGTCGTTTCCAACTTACACAAAATAGAATTGATATAGTCGAAAATCAGTTCGTAGGCGCGTTTTGAAGTTTATCTGAATTACTAATTAGCATGTTATTTCAGATGTTATTTTCTTGTTTCAGCTCTACTTTTTCTGTCTTGCGCGTGTGACTTCAATAAATTAAAATTAATCGATATACTTCTTGTGTATAGCTAGCTGTCCGATGTTTCGAGTAATGAGTGCTGGATTCCATAGAACATCGTTCTTGTGCACGTCTGCGTGACTGAACAACATGTTTGTCAGAGGTTTGGGACTGCTAAAATTTATTATTTTGTTGAATCGAATGTGTGGGACGTAGTTACTGAATCGTTGATTGACAGTGTAATGGAACGTATCTGGTTTTGTCTCAAGAAACTAGTGCATCAGTACACTACACGTGTGCATCACATGACGTTAGCTTGTATACGGTCAAATTGAATAGAAGTTAGTTTCCCCAGTGACAAGAGTGGTATTTCAGGACACATAAGAGAGTATATGGATTTAGAGGTTTGTCGGAAAACCTACATTAAAAATTTTTATTTCTACAGGTACAGTTAGAATTATAGGTTTATAATTAGGATATTTCGAAAAGACGAAACAGGAATAAATGTCATACGTACATAAATAACAACGGTTTGTCGTTTACGTAAAGAGGCTTGTATGTATTTGCAATAATGTTAAACATTCTTTAGTTTTCCTAACCAGTAGGCTTACTGAAGTGTTACGAACGATTTTTTATTAAAAGCATAAACGCATTTAAAGTTAATTTACTATTCGTGTTTATACCAAAACGTTTGTCATTTTATGTTCATATTTTGTGTACGTTTTGGATTGAATATGATCATTTTAAACGTTTAGGATCGGTAAGTCAACATTACAGAGCGTCTCTGTGAGTTTACTGAAACGACAAAAGAGTAGGACTATATGGTATCTTATAGTTGGTTGGGTTAAAAGTATCCATAGTGTAACGGTTTATTCAAGCCAGTTTAATAATACCACGTCCCCTGCAGGATATCACTGAGCACTAAAAAAAAAGGGCGGAAGCATAATTTTCGGTTTTCGGAAGTTCAGGGTTAGGAAAATTAAGTTAAAAGAACCCAACTTGTAAATACGTTGATAAACCAATTTGCAGAGTTCTCCATTTCTGGCTACGTTGTTGACGTTATTATAGTTACAGTTTAGCGGAATCGCTAACTTTAATTTTAAGTCGATTGCATTTTGTTGCTGATATTATCATTTTTGTTGCCATTATTTCATGACGATGATTATTGTCGGGATCTGTAAAAGATAGGGGGTGATAAATATGTGTACAGGGGGGTGCTTTGTTCACTGTATATCCATTTTCGAAAACGCAATTATTGGCCCAGGGTTATGAAGTTCAGCGTATGTACCTCATTTGTTTGTAGCCTGGAAGAATAATGAGATTTTTGTCATTTTCATTGATTGATAATTCTGGTGGACCAGGGCAGTACAAACTAATATTATGTTAGCGTATTATTGTCGTATTTATTACTATTATCCCCCCTGTTGTATCTTATCATGACAGTTTATTATTATTATTATTATTAATTTGTTTGGTATTACCAACTCGTAACTGAAGTTGTTAACTCGTGAGAGATTTAACCTTTAATGAATGCCTATGTAATCACTATTAACTTTGGGTTTTCTTTATTTAAACCGAACTAATTTCGTTTCAAGAAGATAATACTTAATTGTTTCTGTGGCGCAGTTTGAAAAGCATGAAGACTTTTGGGAAAAGAGAAGCTTAAACTTTAAGGAGAAATGTGGTTTGTGTTAAAAAAAAAAAAATAAAATAAAAAAAACTAATGTGAAGATACGTTCTCAAAATTAGGACGTTTTAATTGTGTTACCATGAGTGAACATTATTTTGAATTTATGGTAGGTAATAGTAATTGAATTTTAAAGCACAGATAATAATCATATGTTTGACTTTGTGTTAGCCCCATATGGGACTTGGCTTTATTGCCATCATCGCCTGTTTTGCTTCCAAATTTACTTTTGACTGTTGTAAAGTTGTACATGTTAAGAAATATATTTTTTTTCTGTTTAACAACAACTCATTTTGATTTTTACTTGAACATATATTGCTTTATTTCGAAAATAAAAAATTGGGCTAGTATAGCGTACTTTTTAATATACCTATCATTTTTGTACTGCAAAATTGACGCCAACAGGTTGATAATGCGCCATGTTGAATTTCAAAAGCTTACAATCAATTGAGGAAAATATATGTTTTAAACATTTAAAAATGTATTTGCCAAGTAAACCATTAACAGAAATACAAATTTACGTTCTGCGGAAATTTCGGTATCAGCTTATTCCAAGCTTAGTGCTATTTAATTACTGGAAAAGGTTTTTAAAATAATTGTTGTTCTCACAAGGTTACAGGGGAGGGTATAAACTCTTATTTTCAGTTGTCGCTGTAAAATTCAAAATTTTCAACGATCTAATTTACCCACGATACAGACGAAAAATACATATAGGCTACTAACCTGGAGTAGGAGTAGTAAACTTCTAAGTTAATTATCGTTTTCTGACAATTGACAGACTGGTATTGGTTGTACGCCATTTATTTTCATACTTTACACACGTGTTATGTTATACCCTACATATATTACAAGTATATAAAAAATAACACGTTTATGAATTCTCTGCATCTGTAATTAGGATAGTTGAGTTTGGGGGGTAATCATGCCACACTGTGCTCACGTGGGTGTGAGCGCGCGCGCGCTTGTGTGTGCCGATGTTGGTGGAAATTACAAATAATGTATATATGCAAATAATATAGATTCGTGTTCTTATTAGATTTTATTCAGGGGGTTTTTATTCAGGATGATTATATTCTGGAAACGTTAGCCCACTTCGCCGACAGTATGTAGCCGCAATAATTAGCTGTGACAGAAGGAAATTGGTCCACTTGTTCTGGCTGTCAAGGGAAATGTTTTTGCCCTACTAAGTGTAGAAATCCGATCTGCCGCCTTAGCTCAGTGCAGTGGAAATATTGTAGATAGCTTTCACAAAGTCGGGTCGCTATATACGTCATTAGCTGTCTACACAGTTTTTTCTGACCGTGAGAGTTTTTGCAACTTTACAAGTGTTAGCCTCCCGTACAGTTTGAAAGCTGTCGTTTGGTAGTTATGTTAAGTCATTTTGAAATTTTTTTGCGTAATCTTCCAACGCGCGATAAGGGAAGGATAACATTTTTTTAAATCCAGCTCGGCTTTTTGTGGTTAATGAAAAGAAAGCACGTTGGCTGAAGCTTCGCCTTGTCTTTGTGGCGCTCAAGAATAATAATGCTTAATTAAAAGAACTCATTTTTGAATCTGGTATTGTAGTTGTAGATATTGAATCAAATGTTCCGGGGCACTGTACGACTCTATTAAATTTTGTGGTACGGGATTGCACAGCTTTAAAATTATTTTGCATTTACGCCTCCTGCCACAAATATTATGTGTCTTAGATTCCCGCTCGCCTATTTATCAGTGTGTAACCTAGTTGTGTGAATTACGGAATTTGAAACATCTGTTTATTTCAATTCGGTGGCATGCATTTTCGCACAGAAATGTAATTATTCTTAACTACTTGTTTTCCGGACCAGCAGGTCTAATTTGTTGCTGTAAGAATTTGACATTAACGTATATTTTAGTGCCAAAAGGAGCAGCGAGCGCTTGATAGTTCAAGTGTTTTCTTTAGTGGTGTAAGCGAGATAACATTTGTCACAACTGTACATTGGTGTGTTATATTTGTAGAGGTTATTTCCGCCATATTTCTTGTTGGCGTTGTTACGGTTTAAATGAAATTTCCACGAAAGACTTGAGTAATAGCTATTAGATTTACAGCAATGACAGTTTGTGAAAATTAACATTCATTTCGTTTTCTTTTTGAAACCGACTTTGATAATAGAAATAAATTACCACAATATTCATATAACAAGATTACAGGTATGTAATAAATGTAAAATGAGACAAATAATCGAAGAAATTTAATTATTAGAAAGGTGTAGTGTTCAGTGATAAAGTAATACTTTTTATATAAAACTGCAGTCATGCAGTTGTTAGAGAACCGCAACATTCTGTTCTTAGAGAATTTTTTGTCTGTAGTATTCCTACTGCAAGGGAATGTATAACGCAACATATGACAATGTTAGGCCTACTGAATTGCCTTCTAACAACGTATTCATTAATTTTACAATTCATGCATCTTTATATTTTAATTATTGTGGTTTAAGTAATACGTTATTTTTTTTTTAATATAACCCAGTTGCTAATTTATAGAGTCCTTATTGAGAAAGAGTGTTGTGTAAATTGGAGTCTTAAATTCGAGAGGGTGTATAGGAATCGAAAACATGGAGGCAGGAAATAAAAATGAGAACGAGCGGTGAAATTATAGGCATTGGTTTCCCGTATTAATTAAAACAAATTTTACTACAACACCACATGAAATTAACACTGATAGTATTAATGCCATAGAGGCGGTGTCGTATAGTCGGGGTGGTCTTATGTTTGAGTAAACAGTGTATATTTATAAAAAGCCCCAGAAAGCCAATTGGTGGATATCGGTATCACTTTAGGTTATTCATAAGTTAACACGAATGCTTTAAAAAACCATTAAGAATTAACGGCTATGTTTTAAGATACGCGGTTTCATTTCCTTTGCACGCGGCAGTTAACTTTTTGATGGACAAAAGTTCCATTACAGTTTTGAATTGTAGTCAGTTCGCGTACATGGTCGGTTGTCGATAGTTATTTCACCATGCTGGTAGCTGCAATACTAAACTTTGTTTAGCGTGTAGTCTGGTGGTGACAGTGGAAACGCGGCATAGTGGACATGTGTATTTACTTGAAATTAACGTCTGTAATTTGTTTTATAAATTCAAATTAGAAAGTATTTCAAGCATTCTGATGGGGTAGAACAGAAAAGGGATTGGTAGTCTGTAAAAAGAAGTAATATGCTTCCGTGGAAATCCTAACCAGAAGAAAGATTTTTCTCTTCACAATTATTAGTTAAATGATTCAACTAATTAAATAAATAGTAGTGCAATTTTATGGGGATGCTAGGGCGAATAACATTTTCGGGTGCTGAGTGACACGTTCATACTGTACAACAGATTAGGGGGGAGCACTGCGCGAAAAACTGAAAAATTTACGATTTTTTTTTATTGCGCTAATGTAAATTTTAGACTTTTCCCTTTCCAACAGTATATTTGAAAAGTGTCTGCGATGTCGGTATTTTAAATTATTTTTTGAAACAATCATGTTCACTCGCTTTTGCCTAGCGACGATGGTTTTCACGCGCAATGTTAGGTATATAAAGTACCTAGGCGATGGTGACAGTAAGAACTATATGGAAGGTTGTAATTCAAAACCTTATGGTGAGGCTGTACAGATAGTAAAGGATGAATGTATAGGCCATGTTCAAAAAAGAATGGGAAGTACTGTAGGCTAAAGGCTTTGAAAGCAAAAACAAAAAATTACCGGATGGTACTCCTCTTGGTGGCCGAAAAAGACTTTCAAGCCCAGCTATACTTCAAATACAAAAATATTATGGCTTGGCAATAAGACGGAATGTAAAATCAGAAGATGAAAGACCTCAACATGGATTGTGCCCTGACAGCGACACCTGGTGTAAATATCGTAAAAATAAGAGAAAATAAAACATATGACCATAACAACCACTTCCACTTACCAGACAATGTTATGACATTTATCAAAACAATATTTAAGGACTTATGTAGAAACGAACTCTTAGAGAAATGTCTCCTGGGCAAAACGCAAAACCCAAATGAGTCGCTCATTAACGTCATTTGGAGTTATATTCCAAAAATAATTTTTGTTGAACTGAACACTTTAAAATTTGGAGTGTACTTTGCTGTGACAACCTTCAATGATGGGAATATAGGGAAATGCAATTTGATGAAAGAAGCTGGATTAATGCCAGGGAAAAACTTCATAGCAGCTATGAAGAGAGTAGACTAACGGCAGATAGGAAGGCTGACAAAGCTTTAGAGGAGCTTGAAAAGAAGATTCGGCAGAAGAGGCATGTGATGAAGAGAAGACTAGAAGACCAATATGAGGAGGAGGAAGGAAACAACCCATCTTATAACCCAGTAATGTATTAAAGGTAAAAAATCATGATTGTTTAGTTTATTCGTAGGTTTTTCTGCGTTTTCCGAAACTTGTGTTTTTTCAGGTTTAGGTATACTTTTCTCTGGAACTATTTAAGGTAAAGAGCTGAAATTTTTGTTGTGTATTTTAGACCCTTACAGTAAGCATGTGAAACCTTTAATTGAATATTCGCCCAGTGTGTATATACGAGATGGAACTTAACACTGAACTTTTGTTACTTTTATTGTATCGTGTGACATCTTTACGAAACTCGCTGAAGCTTGGAAGAACATGTCATCGACTTGTTCATTCACGTTAAGCTTAGTTTACAATCTTTCAAAGTTTGCAAGTGCCAAGTGCGCCTACCTCTTTGTTAAGTTTGTGGAAATTTAAAAGGGCACATGTTGTTTAAGCAGCTTTCTTGAAATCATAATTAACAACCGCGTTTCTTATATTCCTATTAAGTCGACTAATACCAAAAGATAAAACTGATAAATGGATAGTCAATGGCATAGGTGTAGCAATTATTTGACATATGTAATCCATCTGCTGTTCCTAAGGTTGCCTCTGTCTCTGTGTCAGAGTAATGTGTATTTTTTAACTGATATGGACAGTTCATCGATACCTGTCGTGTAAATGTGCTGTAACCAACTTTTAAATAGCTAATTTTTTGTATATCTGACGCTATTGTGGTGACGTAGAAGCATACACCTTGATATACTTCCGCACTTAAGTCAGATAAGTGCTTTGGAGCTTGTAAAATATGTTCCAAGTTGTGCATGGATATCCAAGATTTCAAAGGAAAAGCGTTTGCTAGATGGGTCCTAAAATCACAGGTATATTGCTTATGAACAGTCTGTTGAAGAGTGTTTCAGGCTCGAAGTGAGTAGTGAAAGATTCCAGAAGATGGGTTGGCCGAAGAGAAAGGGAAAACCTGGGGAGCCAAGGGAGAGACTAGGTATTACGCCTGCTAAACAGGTCCGTGAGCCTACTACTTGAACCTGATATCGTAAAATAAGTATTGTGCTTGCGTGTTTTCGCAGACGCGTGTTACGTCTAAGCGTGAGGAATGATAATTTTATTGTATGGAACGCGCACTATTATTACTGCATCGGCCAAAAGGATAATCTGAACCGTTGGATGTAGTAACGTGTTATTAAAAGTGTGGGATTGTGTTTTTGCATCAGTCAGATTATTCCAATAGTAAAATGACATCGTCTTGAGTCCTAGTGGACGCGGCGTTGCCACAGTTAGTATTTATCAACTGCAGCTTATCATCACATCAGTGAAGTCGAGCCGTCTTGTCATTTCGCTGTCGGTGTAGCCTTTGCTTCTGTTACATGCAGAAACATACCAAAAACGTAACTGCATTGGTGAACATGATCATCATCATCTTAACAAGACGGTGTAGGCAAGATGCTGCCTTCAAAGATCCTCCAGCCGTCTCTTCTTGGGTCTACCCACACACCTGTGTCCTATAGGTTTGTATTTCCAGACTTGTTTGGTCAGTGTGAAATCTGACAGTCTTTCTAAGTTTTTTTCCCCACCGTTGTTTGTAATCTTTTAATTTTTTCATTCAAGTTAAAACTTGTAAATCTTTTCTTATGGGGAAGATAAAAAAATAATTACGACTGATAACAGTTCTTTGATTGCCGACGGTATCTGTTTAAACGAGGCAGCTGTAATACGCCTGAACAGTTAAACACACAAAGGTAGACCGCAGTGGGCATTATTAACATACAAGTGTAGAGGTGTATACGTGTGTGAAGGGAGTATTGGATGTGAGGTAATCGTTACTTACCGTGGTGTAATCAAGTTGATCGTATTTACATTGCACGCAGATGTTCAGACTAGCGAACGATTCACTCGTGTTAGGTGGAAACGCATGTACATAATAGAAAGCGGAGACACGATGCGGTGCAGTAACCCCACCGCTTGTATTTTACATTACGTAATTGTGGGGCTGCTGCGCTTTACGTCCCGCGAATGGAAATACATTTAAAACGGCATTAACAGGAAAATACATTCCATGTTGAAAAAAATTATTCGTTTAACTCACTCGGATCTTTTCAGATTACGGATCTGCATACTGTTGCACGCAATATAAGACGTGATATTGACAAGACAAAAGATTTAGTTCTGGTATTAAGAGCGTATTCACAGTATAGAATATTTTGTTCAGTTTTACGAGAAATGGGGTTCATGGAAATCTGTGTTTACAAGTCTGTCAACTAAAATCCCTTTTAATTCTGTGTTATTGGAAGAGCGGTTTTTATAAGTTTATAAATAATGGAACGAACCCAGTAACAATTTTAGCAATAAAACACGTCTTTTACGATTTAAATTATTTTCAGTGCGTGCGGCCTGTGTTAATGCTGTTTTGTTAGAAGGCAGCAGTGACTACGGTGTGATATTCAGATTGGTGTGAAAACGATTATATTTTAAGAGTTTTCAGTCTTTTTAATTAACTCTGTTGTAACAGATGTGTCTCGTTTGCAGGCTGCTAAAGTTTGTTCAAGTATTTTAACAGAATTTTATGTTTCCTTTTTTTATCATTGTATTCCATTGCGAGCTTCAGGTAAAGAACTACCGCGTTTCACTAGTTAACTTTGTATGTTGAAAGTTCTTTAACAAGTGCTTGTTTTACGTGTGTGAGTGATGCATAGCGATGGAAGCGTTTCCGTTGAGCACTGAAGGTACACATATAATATATTGTTTCGCGCGCGCACGTGTGTGGGGGAGGGAGAGAGAGAGAGAGATCAGATGTATGTAAACGGTTCTAAGAAGTCGATTGCAATTTGCTATAATTTTTTCTTTCCTACATTGTAGCTATAGTCTTTTCAGTAGCAGTGTCCTACAGAACAGGGGTCTTTTCTATCCCACAAATTAGCCTTCGTTAACGTCAAAGTCAAGTCAAACCTCCGCTCAACAGTCTCTGAAAGGACCAAGGGGTACCGCGCGGCGTTGTGTGCAATGTGACGGTTGCATGGCTAGTACAAAGCGCCACCAGCCGCTCTTCGTTAACGTACACTACACAAATCTGTTTATTTATCTTTTATTTATCAGCTTTTTCATCTCTGATAATAATCAGTTTATTGTATTTACTGATTTACAAATTTTCATTAATTTACTCTTAATAAGCCAACAACAAAAGCACTTGAGTACAGTGAATGAACTAACAAACTTCTACGCCATTTGGACCGATACTGAGAGCTGAGGCGATCACTGGTGTCAACCAGTGTGAAGGGCTCAGTTAAAACAGTGCTGCTTGCTCAATGTGGAGTCGAATTGCGGTCAGGTCGACTGCAACCTCGCTGACTAGTTGCGATATCCGACTCTTGACCGACTGCTGTTGCAGTCGTATAGTTTGTAAAGAACCGTGTTTAAAATAATGCTTCTTCACAAAAGATGTATCAGTAATTGGTGCGTCCAACTTTGGAAGGAGTCCGGATTGTATGCTGTAAAACAGATTTGACCTTACTGTAATAAAATATTCTATTACAGTTATAGTAATTTGTGTACTATAAAATATCGGGGAAATCTGTAATTTGCCGATACAATCGGACAATACTATTTATTGTAAAACTGCTTGTACATGCCGTATATTATTGCAAACTTTTACAAATAAAATTTTTAATGGTTTCAAAACGGAATGAATAAGTAAAATATGCCGTTAGAGGGTGTGGCGCTTTCGTATGTGTTGGACGGCCATGATTGTGACAACCTACCACAAAAAAGTAAACTGTCTGAACCGTTTATTTGTTACGTACCAGATTATTCTTGTCACAGTAATCAGTACGTCGTGATTGTATTTTTTGATAGAAACGTGTGATGTGTAGAAAATTGCATTTGTAATTATGTAAAATAATTTCATTTAACGTAATCTTTGCGTGCAAGTGGTATGAAAATCGATTGTTAGGTAGCCTGTTGTTAGCCATTATGTATACAAATAGAAATGAAATTAGTGGCGACTCACGGTAACTTACTAGTTGAAAACTATATACGCTATCAGTTTCATATGATAGTTCGAACTATCGTAATACATGCGCGCGCATAAAACAGGGTTCAACGCGTTATGAATTTATACTTGTTGCCAGCTTCGCGTTTGATTGTGACCAGTTTCTCCCACCGTGTGTTGGAAAGGAGGCGACGGAATATAGTATATATTAATACAGTCTGGAACACATTTGGAACTCATGTTATAAAAAATATGAGATATACCGTTTCTGTGATGTTCAATTTGTTGTAGCTTGCAGTAGTGAGCTGTAAAAGGGAAAATGTCGAGCACTTTTGGAAGTTCGTAATTTAAAACGATATAATCTAGCGGAGTGACGGCGTCGTTAGCGTTCCTAGTTGTGTCAGTTGCAATCGAAAATATTTTTTTTTATCGTTCGTGACCTTTTTATCGTTTTATTAAACACTTTATTCTTCGCTAGAAAACGTTGACACTGAATTGTGAAATACGTTATCGCTGAGGTATTTTTGTATACTTATGCGAGCACTTTGGCTCATAAGATCGATACATCCTGTAATAGAAATCCCATCTGTCTGCCTATTGAGAAACTGCGATTTGTAGGAAGCGAATTCGAAGGAAAGTTATATTATTCAGGAGAAACGTACTAATGCAATTTTCTTACCTGTGCCAATGAGAAAGTTGCATCGGGTAGCAGGGAAAAACGAATTTCGAAAGCTTCTCCAGCATGTGTTATCAGCATTCTCTTTGTGATATGGAGTTGTTCGTTGTATTGAATGAAAATTACTGCAGTTGGAAGAAATCTTTAATACAGCATAGAACATATTTTAGTCAAAAATAATCTACCGGCTGTTGAAATAAGGAGATGTGTCTATGAAAAAATTACTAGAAATATCGGTTTTGGTAAATTTTTGTTACTCAGGAGTTAGTGTGTTCATGAAACGTAATTCATTAGTTGTAGTTGAGTATTTTAAAATATTTATCTCGAGTTACATATCTGACACGATTTTTGTGTGTCTTGAATGGAGGTTTAAGTGTTTATAGAGCCATTATCAACTTTATTGGATTAAACGGGTTTAATATAATAGAATACAGTAAGGATTCTTATCCTCTTTCCCTATGTGGTATCGAGTTATTATAGGCAATCTTACTTTTACTACTGGTAAAATTTATGTGAAAGCTAGTAAGGTAATGAGTAAATGAATACATTGATTGTAAACGAGTCACTCTAAACATTTATTTAATATTTCTTTTTTTGTTACAGGTAAGGCAGGATGAGCTACACTTACCATAAACCGTTGTCTGTTGCTAGGGTAAGTTAGTTTAATGGCATGCCAACGTTTTGCGTAGCTGTCAGCCGTAATTAGTTACGTACAAAACACAGGGGCATTGCTGGTGGTTTGTAGTTTAATGTGTTATTTGCTAGTGTAACGTTGACACGGGATGGGGTTTGTGCGAGAGTTGTTGTGCCCGTTTTACGCTAAAATCCTCGAAATCATGAATAATGAATTATTTCCATGAATAATGGAAAAATAAGCTGTTGTAGGTTTTGTAGAAATGTCATCTGTTTCTCTCACAGAAGGTTCACTACTCTTACTGTGTACGCTTTAAAAGCTCGAGTTCAGGAAGGTCAAATTAAGTTAGTTTGTTAGAAAGACGGGGTTAATTTTGTAACAGTTTAGTTTGATAATTTATTATCAGAAAAGGAGGAAGCTTTCGTTTACGATTTATAAATATATCTTTTGAAAGTTATTTATGATATACCTTTGAATTTAATTTCGGTTTTGCTTTTTCTGAACAGGAACGTAGGAAAATTCTGCACTTGAATGAACTTCTACCGTAGGAAAAAGGTCGTGTTATTGTCAAGTCAGCGAATGTGACGCCCACTTACGGTTTAATTCATTTTCCAGCAATTTTAAAATAAGACCAGACATTAAATGGTGAAAATTGTACTGGCATACTTTGTGGTGCCAAATTGCTGTCCCCGTTTAAAAATGTACAAGGTGACACCCTTTTAATTGAATATGTATGTACAATTTCGAGAGTAGTCTTGTAACTTCTTTCTTGTAATATTAATTGGCTTTCTTTGTAACATCGGGTGGTGATGAATAATACGCCTGCTTAAATATTGCCAGAATAACACACGCTCTGTGACTTAAATAATAATACACTGTTCTAACCGCTGATGGTACACACAAGCTACGATAAGCACTTGAGAATAATTAATTGCCTGTTTATAGGCACAGCGGTGGCCCCAGATAAGCATCTTATGTGTCGGTATCCTGAAGGTAAAGAAATGTGCAGGGGGGCAAAGAACGCGATTTTCAGACTAATAATGTTTCGTTTTCTATACTTGTGACGAGTTTAAATTTCTTGTGAATAAAAAATAATAGAGAAATATTGTAAACAGTAAAAACTATATGTACTAAGGCAGAAGGCGAGAAACCATACATTAAATTTGTGTTTTGGAAAAAGGGTATACTCATACAAAAGTTTGGCCTGTTTGTTCTTTTTGGTTTTCAGTTTAGCCGCCGCCTTTTTTTATTTTCAAATTCTCTTTCACGTTCCCGGGCTTTTAAAATTACTACTGAAACTGTTTTGAAGATAGCAGACGTGATCTGTATGTAGCCTGCGCTTGATGTAATTTAATTATCGTAACGTGTAGTGTTTGTGCTTCCACGAGCCATTACCAGCGTTTCAAGTAAATTTCGGTTAATCGTAATTACGTTTGCAATCGTCATGTACCACCTGTACACATCAAATGACTGCGACTGACAAAGCATCTACACCTCTATAACGTTTCAAATCGGTCAGCCTTGTTAATTGGCTTGTTTAAAACAGTTGCCCACAAAATGTCACTTTAGCCATGTTTAAATGATGTACAGTTAGTAGAAAACTAGTTATAAGTTTCATTTTGTGGGTACACAGTAGAAGCGATTTACAAAACTTTACGCACTAGTTTTCGTGCTCATAATTAAAATCAAGTTCGGGCATGGAAATTATTTAAAAATCTTGCGTCTCGCAGCAGTATTAGGCGTTTCACAATCTCACGAATCTTCTTCAGATAAAGTTTCAATCCTCACCATAGGATGCTCCCCCATATATCGCTCCAATTTAACTCTTCAAAGTATCCTTACATATATATATATATATATATATATATATATATATATATATCTATAGATAGTATTTAAAATTTATATTTATACTACCTCAAGATGTTATTGGTGATATATATAAATATCTGATATATAAATTGCTGACACCCTTTTAATTGAATATGTAGCCTACGTACAATTTCGAGAGTAGTCTATATAGTTTATGTAGGCTATATGTATATGTATTTCAATTTCAGAAGTTTCTCTAACAAAACGTCTTTCACTACTGTGTTTGAGGAGAAATGATCTTGGCCTATGTTGCACGTGTATGCAAGCTTGTATGTTTGTGATATTTTTTATTTGCATTGTATGTGCAGCTATTTTTTTTTTATTACAAAAAACGAAGTGTCTTGAAAGAATACGCTTTTCTATCGTTAATTCGAGAGACGTTAAATTATATAAACCTTTATGTATGAAATCAAAAACCAGTGTTAGTTTTTTTATTGTTTAGTGCTGATCATTTAAACTTCTTCAACAAAACATGTGGAAAATGGATTCACAGATGTGGTATCATTGAACAGTTGCTCGTTCATCAGATCCCAGCCCCGTGGATTCTTCAGTGTGGGGAATAAAAAAAAGAGGGAATAAAAAAAGACAATAAACCACCACAACTGAAAAATATGTAACAGAACGCTTACAAACAACGATGTCAGTATCGAAGACACAATGGCCGTCTAGTGTTTACTCAAGTGGAGAAACCCAAAACGACAATTCTAACACTACTTTGTAACTCTGGATTGCAAATCGTAGGCCGGAGGCGACTAACAGTATACTAGGCCTACATTCTAGCCGGGGGTCCAGGGTCACAAATAGTAATGGTACAGAGCGTGCTGCCAACTATCCAGTCAGGTAACTTCAGCTGTCTTTCAACTGAAGACCCGAACATATTGGCCCACGGATACAAACATAATGCTGGATCTGCGTAACAAAAGAGTTAAAGTAAATTAAGGCAGAATCATACTGGACATGCCTTTCAGACTAGTTGTAGTAACCATATACGCGCAGATAATACGAAGGCAAAAATAACCTAAGAAAATGAACTGGGATATATTTAAAATCATCTAGACGAACTTGTAAGACTGGGATAGAACCCAGTCGAAAAATCTTACAAAGTTGATACAAACCGTTGCATGGCTGGCCACACCAGATCACGGTACTACCCAGGTAGACGAACCGTGTTGTACAATAGTCAAAGAAAAAGTAGCTTATATAAGTGAGATTAGTGACAGGCAGCAAAACATGGATCAACTATGATAGCGACACAGATGCTGCAGTTACTTTGGACAGTGTCGTAACTAGAAGCTGCTCCTTTGGGTGGGGCGGTGGGGTGATACTAGCTTTAAGGTTGGACTCTCCATTTACCTTAGGACAAATGAGATATAAAGGTTCTTCGCACATAATTATGTATAAGCCTCATTTTAATGCACGCAAATGGCTTAGAAGTGCGCCTACTGATCACCCACCATAGTTATGTCACCGAGTTGGGAAACTTATAAAACGACACAAACGAAACCGAAAACTAATGGAGATATGGTAGATGAAGGCAGATGACTCGAAATCAATTCACGTATAATGATAGTAACAGCATTTTAATATGAGGAGAGACAAACTGTTCACTGTAACATGAAACAATTCTCAGTTTCTGTAAGCAGAGTATGTTAAATACATCGGCACGCATGTGTACAGACGTGTTGCATGCTGGAAATGCGCAACAGCAAACAAACAGCTTCGACATGCCTTCAGTCATACGTATTGGTTGCTAGGAAGAAGGTCACCTATGTTCCTGGATATTAAACTCCTCCCCTGCAAGACAGTTTCACAGACCGGTCTGAGCATTAGGTATTTAGGTATGGGAGACATCAAGGGATTCAAACATAGAGTTCCTTCAGCACTTTTAGAACATGATACTCAGGACAGTGTGGTCACTAACCCATGGTACTTCTTACACCACAAAGGACCTCAGGATACCTTCTTTTCTAAAAGAAGTTAAATATCGTAACACGAGATACAGAAACGGAGGTGCTGGATACCACTGGATGATCAACACTTCAAACGTCCATACCAAACAGATTTTATTGAC
Source organism: Magicicada septendecula (assembly GCA_034769895.1). Lineage (NCBI taxonomy): Eukaryota > Metazoa > Arthropoda > Insecta > Hemiptera > Cicadidae > Magicicada > Magicicada septendecula. The sequence continues at coordinate 228,189,470 of CM068367.1, read as the reverse complement.
CTTATTTTAGATTAGAGTAAGGGAGGAATGCTCGCTGCAGCACCCTCCAGATGACACTAGCATATGTTTTGCTTAAAAGCAGTAATAGTATTTTTATAAGAGATTGCAAAGTAAAATAAAGATAAAAAGATAACAGAAAATTTGGTGTTTGGAGTATTTAAGGAATACAGTGAACGTGAATTTAAACAATAGTTGTTTGTGCGTGTATGTTGCAAAGCCATATGTTGGTCGACAATGGAAGAGGACACTGACCACTTACTGTGGGTTAGTGAACTGTGTGTTATATTATGTACAACTTTATGTTAATAATAATTAAATAGGGAATAAAAATAAATTTGATATTCTAATTTATGCCAAGTGACTTTTGGCCCACAAGTATGTGATTGTTGTTTTATGTTGTTTATGGATGCAGCCGAAAGTTGTAATAAGAATATGGCATAGGTATTGTTTAGACCCTATTGCTTAGTTGTTTTCTCTTAAAAGCAGTTTTGTTTTCAGTGTTCCATGTGAACGCCGTACATTGATTTTGCTATTGACGAAAATGTTAATTATGTACAGATAAAAACATTTCTTCACGCTTACGAACAACGTGTCAGTCTTTCAAACGTAAAATTCTTAATTATGTATGGTATGTCGCCAGATAAAATGTAACAAACTTCAGACAGGTTTTTACCTGCACGTTACTTCTGTTAATCTACTCATGTGAAAAGCACACATATTGGATTAACGGTGTAGTTTTGTATGGACGGAGTCGTCAGACGAAGAAATAAATACAGAAATACAAAGTGAAAAAAAAAAAACATCTGTCAGCCAGATGTTGTTTTGATGACGTAGACTCATCAGTGGCCTGTAGCCAGATAACAGTTTCCAACTGCACTGTGATGTATTATGGGCGCCCTGACATTGGTGTGGGCGTGTAGTAGTGTTCATTGTATTACTGTCAAACGTTCGTATAAACAAATGTATTTTTTCCAGCCACCGTAGTGTGGTGACGTTCCCTTCAATTTTTATTACATCGCTTTCAAAAATAAAACGGTCGTTACGCTATCAATATTATTTATAGGAAGTAAACAGTGACGGTTATGTTTGCCAGATATAATTGACTTGCGTTTATTATTGATCCATTGACGTGTAAGCAAGCACTGGCAGCTTTGCTATGCGCCCGGCGGCGGCTGGTTGTTGTGACTGGCCAGCCAGCTTTCCCTTGTTTTCGCATACGTCTGCTGCAGTACTAGCCCAGACCATTACAGGACCAAAGCCGACTGTATATACGCGCTTATATTTAGAATAGGACTTGGAACAATCGATTCGTAAATACTTTATTGCATTTGTTTGCAGCAGGGGCTATCGATCTCGTCGTCATGCCAAGAAGCAAACATGCAAACCCATTATCTGCCTGGCTACTTCTTTACCGTTCGTACTGTTTGTGGATTCGTTTGTTTGCAACGAATGAATAATAAAATAAAATGGTTGTTTTCGTCTGTGTGTTACAGACGTCGACTGAACAACAATTGGGTCACGTGGTTGTTTATATATAGTCAAGAATGCCGTGCCGCTCAGTATGGCGGTTTTCCTTAATAAATTTTAAATTTGAAAGAAGTATGTAGTGGTCTTATCGCATGCAGTTAAATAAACCCATTCAGCTTCATTAAGGATGATTACAATATTGTATTTGGATCTATTTTTCTGTTAGTATTTTTCAAACGTTCGGTCTCTTTTGGAATTTGAGGCAGAATTTATGAAAAACTGTAGCCGTACTAAATAAAAGTCTTGGTCATACGTTTCAAACCGTCTTATTTATTTGTGCGATTATCTATCCATCTATCCATCGAAGTGTGGCATTGTTAAGATTCCATTCTCCGTTGATGCAATTTCTCCACTGGACCATTAGCCTAAATGTACTTGAGTGTAGAGAGTTAATATCTAAAGCAAATGGTACCCGGAGTGGTCAAAATTATTGATTTGTTAGGACCAACATTACAGCATATAGTAAAAAACGGCATTACAGCAAAAAAACTTTATGTGCGGGTGATAAAACAGTAGTTACAAATTTTTGTATTGAAATTGTTAACTGATAATCAACGATGCAGAAATGTATCTGCAAAGAATTGATACGTTTTCCTACATGTACTTCTACCGACTGGATCCACCAACGGATCACTATGCTAGTGTGTATACCGACAAAAAGCAGGCTCGTATAAGTTATTGTACGACGCATTCACATAAACATGGAAAGGGAACGTCACTGCAATATCATACAGTTTGCAGTGCCGGCACCGACACAAACCAAACTGAGTGTATTATTTTGTGAGTCCTAGTGTACGAGAAGGCAACGCTTTGTTATTAAACTGTCGGGTGAAGCATCCAGACGAGCGAAGATGTTATAATGAAATACCCAGATGAATGTGTACGCGAAAATGGCGTTAAAATTCATTTCTAGTTTAAAAGTATATCTTTAGTTTCTCGTTGATTGATTTATTTCGACATCAGCTTGTTATTCCTAAAGCAAACGTTGTTGATAGTGTTGTAAATAATTATATTATTGTAATTAATTAACTAAAGCAGACGCCTAGCGGATAGTTTATATACGCAGTTCTTATGAACAAACCCCTTTAGCGAAGTTTGAAAGTTTGTATCTTGCATCAAGCTTTATACCTAGAAACGTTATCTCGCGATAAAAGTAGTTTCGGTTTGTCTGTTTTATGCGTTCAGAGAGTACAGATTTAGATTTATAGCGATACAACTTTATGCCAAATTGTTATGAAACAGCGTAATTCCTTGTAAATTAATCGATCACGAACTTGTAATTAAAGTGGTATTGATTTTAACCAGAATACAACGCATGTTTATACAGTTTAAACTCGACGAGTAAAACGCGTTAATTTACTTAGATAAGGCATTTCCTCTGATAAATTAAGCTTGCTGTTAGTTCGCAATTCAAGCAAACGTAAAGACTCAGCTGTGACGGCAGCGGTATGCGAACATCTGCTCTCCGGTACCAGCGGCGGACACAGGGAGCCAATCGGGGATCAGCAGCCGAGACGTGACAACTAACGTGCTCGGAGCGAGTCAATCAGCGATCCAAGTTAGTGCACAAAACCAGGCCCGCTAGAAATTTTCGAAGCACTCTTCATCGCCACGCAATCGGACGCACTTCCAGGGCCGTAGCTAGAGGCTTGGGGGCCCCGGGGCAACAAGTGATTATGGGGCCCCCTCTTTATCTGCCCCCCTCCCCTTGCCACTACATCACTTGCATTTAGTAAGCCACTTGCATTCAATAGGGTTGCTATTTGGTGTTTTTTTCTTGATAAGTGAAACGAATGGGCATTTAAAACGGACAAAACGCATCTTAACTTTTCACACTGAGTTTAATATAAAATTTACGGAGTTACAATTTTGTTATTGTAAAATCAAATTAATTGGATACATTGAATTACTAAGATAAAAGCAGAAACAATTAAGACAGAAAAGTAATTGCATGACTCATATCAAGAATTGCAAGGTTTATCTTAAAACTGATAATTGAAATACGAAAAATAACACAAGTTAAAAAAAAAAAAACAGCAAATTGTAAAGAGAAAAAGCAAATTGCTTAAAACTGTATACTTCATAAGCAATATTCTAAGTCTACACAGGCTGAGTTTTAGCTGAAAACACGTCTGTTTCCTAACTTTTTTAGAAGCAAAGTTATTAATTACTTTATCAATATTAATTTTTTGAGCTCTTATCATTTTCAATTGAAAGCAAAGCTAGATTGCTGAGCCTTTCCTGTCCCATAGTGCTTCGTAAGTAATTTTTTTATCAACTTCAATTTTGAAAATGACCGTCCAGCCTTAGCTACGGTCACAGGAACTGTCAAGTCCATAATGCATGCTGTACACACATCAGAATAAGTTGGCGAAAGTGAGCTGTGATCAATTATTAACAGTTCTGCAAATTCCTTGACGCTGCTCATTTTCTCAAGTTTGTCTTGAAATGAAGTCTTAACGGAACATATCCGAGATGGAAATGTTGGAGACACATCATCCGGAAACCTTCTAACAAAATCTACTGCTTTCTCATGGACCTCTTTTGCACTAGCGTTGACAAGAAATTCAGGCTGAATTACTTGATAAGTGTCAAGAACAGCTTTCATACCCTGAAAACGGTTATCTAGTTGAGTACATAAAGTGTCTATCATTGGGTAGAACACTGTTACTCTAAAACAGGATTCTGGCTCTTGTAACCTCTCATCTTCACATAACTCATCAAAGTGTTTTTTCACCTTCCTAATCCTACTCTGCCGAAACCCTTGAGATATTCCCCAACGTTCACAAATCTCAGAAGCCTCAGACACTAATTCTCCAAATCTTCCACGCATCTCGGTGACTTTAAGCAGAGCATTCCCCAATAACTCATATGCAGATAACAGATCTACGGTCTCAGATTGCAGAGACTTTGACACAATGTTAAGGGCTTCTAAAACTTCACATTGTATTACTAGGAGTAATACAAAGTTGAAAGATTCCAGCTTTTTCTTTATTTGCATGGCTTCATCCCTTTCCTTCTTTTTTTTTGCTAGTCAGAATTAGGCGGCTGAGACATTTCACTACATCACAGAACCTATGTTTAAGGGCACTTACTGCGTCAAATCTGCCAGCCCAGCGAGTTGGATTTAGGGTTTTTAATGTCACTTTTGAAGACCCACTCTGGTACATTGTTTTTAACTTCTCCCAGCGAACAATGCTATGGCCAAAAAAGCAATATACATTTTGGACGGTTTCAAAAAACTGGCAAATATCTCTGTTTCCTTCAACAGCATCATTCACACAAGGTTAAGGTTATGCGCCGCACAATGTACAAAGTAAGCATATGGGGCTTTTTCTTTTATACGTTGTTGCACACCGTGGTATACTCCAGTCATTACGGCTGCTCCATCATATCCTTGACCACGACATTTCCTCACATCTAAACCCTTCTCTTCCAGCGAATTAATTATTTCTTTAGCAAGCCCTTGTGCTGACTGATCTTTAACCTCTGTAAAGGAGAAGAAAACTTCACAAATTTTCAACTCAACAGCAACAGGTTTTCCTGTTTCGTCGTTCTCTATTTTCACGTATCTATAAACTTCACTTAACTGGTCAGCCTTAGATACATCTTGGGTTGTGTCCAAAATGACTGAAAAAAACAAAGCATTTTGAAGCTCACAAGTGATTTCGTCTTTAACTTGTGATGATAATAAGCCGATCAGCTCATTTTGAATTTGCGGACTTGGATATTTTACCGCACCATGTGGACGCTTTAGCAGTTCTTGCAACACAGGATCATACTTTGATAGCAGTTCAATGATTGATAGGAAATTTCCCTTATTGCTGTGTTCTAGTCTCTCACTGGTTCCGCGAAAAGCGAGATTGCATGTTGCAAGGGTTAGGGTTACATTCAGTATTCTTTCAACTACCTTCCGCCAGAAGCTTCTTTCTTCCTCAAACTTTCTATCAATTATCTCATCAACTGTCCCATGTTTGCGCCACTGTTCATAAACTATACAGGCACAAGCATGGGCTCTGGATCATTCATGACTTATTATACATTCTTAAATATGCTTCCAGTCCCTAACTCCGCTGGTCGAAAACGTTTGAGACTGAGCAACATGTGCATGTCCTTCTTGTTGTTGGGGAAACGACCAACATGGTAGACAGTAAATGCAATCAAGCTTCATTGAGTAACAACCAATTTCTGTTTAGTTTTAATCCAGCGTTAGTTGTCAAGCGGTAATAGCTGTTTGAAAAAGATCGGCTTTGTTGTGTTTCGTCTCTTGGAAAAGGGCCATTAGGTTGGTGAGGGCCAGCTGCTATAAGCCTACATTTCATCTCATGGTCTTTTACAATGTTAGGGAAGACATCATACTCTGTAGCTACATATATGTCTTGTGTATTTTCACTGAAAGATACAACCTCTTCATCTGAAGAGTCGGACTGAGCTGAATTTTGATCAATGTCATCTTGTGGGAACGCACTGCATTTATCAATGTCTTCTAAGCCAGGAGGGGCAGGGTCGTCACTTATATGCATCTTCCTTTCTTCTAACACACTTTCCACATCTTCTATTCTATCTTCATTATGGTCTTGGATCTTCTTCAACCCTAAGGGAAAACCCGTTTTTCAGGAAAAAGTGGCAAGGGGGGAATCTAAAGTAACAGCGTCCGTAGGCACCATATTAAAGAAATACAAAAGAAAATATATTAAAGAGCTGAGAGAAAGATATTTAAAGAACTCATATTTGATGTACAGTAATTACGCATATCCTATAGCGATACAACACACTTTTAAGGTTTATTAGTGAGGAATTTGATGTAACTGCAATTTAAAATTTTTTATGAATTGTGGCCTGAAAGTTACAAAGTCGTTGCTCAAGTATGCAACTATAGTGAATTTTTCTCCCCGCAGCCGAAAAAATGTGCCACTTATATGGTTTATAAAAGTCCTTATTTTGCTGCCTATGGACCCTACATCTAGGTTCCAGCCTTACATATATATTATTTTGATAATTGAAAAATAAAACCTGCAGTAATCAAGTAAACAAAAAATTGTAACTTTTTGAATTTTTTTAAAATACCGTATCCATAAAAATTTAAGACAATGACTCGAACGTTCTTGAGATATTATTTACTAATAAGAAAACACAGTACACAGTAAACAAACAAAATTGTAAACAACACGGATACAGTGGAACATTTGTAATTCGAAGTTGGGTACGTTGTTTTTGGTCTTGAAAAGAAAAAAATGCAGTCCCACAATCCGATGTCGCTATTTGGCTTCCAGAACATACCAAAAACAAAAAAGAAAAAAACATGCAGTCATTGGAGAGTTAAACATTCAGAAAATCACGTATCACACCGACATTACATACAGGTCAACGGTGAAGTATAAGTTATATATACGTCTCTGCCACTATGCCAGACAAAAAAAGAAAAGCCATAGGCCATAGGCCTAACCTCTAAATTTGTTTGGCCGCCAGCCCGTGGCCCACTCATTGTTTAGTTTTAACTAGACGGAACTTTATTCTAAAAGAAAGAGGATGAGCACTTGCTCACTTACGACAAAATATGTTTCAATTTTTACCTCTCGTCATCGCTCCTCGTGGACTCAGAGCTGGAAAGCCAAAAAGATAAACTCTCTGAGCTTTTAGCTGCCTCTGCCGATTTTTTCTTCTTTTCTTGCCTTTTTTGGGCACCACCGAGGTATGTCCGTTTCATATTTATTCAAACAACAAAACGCACTTTGTTTGTATTTCAAAACTGACACTGTCAGTCAAACTGGTAATAGAAAAGCTAACCGGTAACACGTTGCGGGGAAGCAAACAAAAACAAAACTGATGCCCTGTTGCGAATACGGTGATGCGTACTACTCCCTCCACCTGCCGAGCCACACACAATCTACCACTCTCGGTCCTTTCGTTGTCAGTGACTCTTCGACCCTTGAAATAGCTAAGAAAGACAGCGAGAGTAGGCTATTGTAGACAAAATAGGCAATGCTGTTGTACATTATAAATAAGTTTAATTTGTTATTATTTTAAGACTTTGATAAGTTTTTAAGTCAATTTATTTTGAATTTTGAAACAAAATGAGTTTGATTCAAAATTTTTTAGTCTGGTTTAGTATAAAAAAAATCCCGCCTCGTTCGGGGGCCCCCTATGCTCGGGGGCCCCGGGGCACTGCCCTGGCTGCCCCGGTGGTAGTTACGGCCCTGCGCACTTCATCTCCTCTCCTATCTCGGACGACATCGGCGCGGAGTCAGCCGGAAGGAACGGCCGAAGAATAGAACCGGCGTTCTTGCGTCTTCGCCCTCCAGTTCCACGCCAGCGATAGGACGTCGTTGGGCCGGCAACCGACTCTACAACCGATGTCGAAAGAAGAGGAGGACTGCAGTACGCCACGAACAGCGGACGCAGCTGCCGAACATCTCAGCGCGGCACAACCAACATCAGCCTTCTCGCCACACAGCCCTTTTTAAGGGCCACCAGAAACACTAGTGTACGATTGGCGCCATTTGTCATGCGGCAAGCCTTTTGTCCGGTGACAAGTGGCGCCCAACGTGGGGGCCCGATCATCTTGCCGATGCAAGATCCTGTCACGCCAGCGAGCTACCAGCCGGCACACCAATCAACATGGCGCCCAACAGACACCTATACAACATCCGGAGAAGAGCAGTAGGCTGGCGACCGGAGAGCATTCAAGACCCAGTGGAGTTGTGACGGAAGCGGTATGCGAACATCTGCTCTCCTGTAACAGTGACGGACACAGCGAGCCAATCGGGGATCAGCAGCCGAGACGTGACAACTAACGTGCTCGGAGCGAGTCAATCAGCGATCCCGGTTAGTGCATAAAACCAGCCCCGGGAGCTCTTCATCGCCACGCCATCGGACGCACTTCATCTCATCTCCTCTCTCGGACATCAACGCGGAGTCAGCCGGAAGGAACGACCGAAGAATAGAACCGGCGTTCTTGCGTCTTCGCCCTCCAGATCCGCGCCAGCGATGGATTTCGCTGGGCCGGCAGCCGACTCTACAACCGATGCCGAAAGAAGAGGAGGACTGCAGTATGCCACAAACAGCGGGCGCAGCCGCCGAACATCTCAGCGCGGCACAACCAACATCAGCCTTCTCGCCACACGGTCCTTTTTAGGGCCACCAAAAACATTAGTGTACGATCGGCGCCATTTGTCATGCGGCAAGCCTTTTGTCCGGTGACAGAGTAAAAGACATTCTAGCAATTTTCATTTATGAAATGATATTGACACTTATGAAGGCATAATAAATGCAACAGAATACTGTTCAGAATTTTGGTTACCGGATTACCTGTGTAAAACAATTGGTCTAACCACATTCTTCGGACCTCTTTGTTTTGACATTTTTCCGGCCAGGTTTGTACTGTACTGAACAAGCGAAGCGAATGTCAGTTTTTAACTCGACCAGGAGGTAGACAGTCTTTTGTTAGTGTTGTGATGAAATAATAATAGACGTATAATGTCACTTAGCGTGCTAGTCAATTCAAAACGAATGGAGAACACTGCAAAAATATATACCCATTTTTACCACAGAACCTACTGGAAGTACTCCACTAACTACAGAAACAAAATGGGTTGATATTTTAATATTGTAATTATTTAATATCCACCCAGATTACAATGCAACGAAAAGAAGTGCGTATGATTTCTGAAATATTTAAGGGTATTCAACCTTTGTTAAATTCTCAAGTTAATATTTTGTAATTTTAGGTCACAGTTTTTTAAAAGTTAACCCTTGTTGTTAAAGTATGTACTCAGTATATTATAGGATCAGTGTGATCCTTATCATTACGTTTCCCTGATACATTGTTCATTGTTATTCCCATTTCCCATTTCCATTGCATATAGTACAATACTTGGCACTCCAGTGTAATATACAATATTACTGTGAATACATTTTTATTTGTGAAGTAATTTAGTTTGCGGATAAGCGAGAGAGCTGCACGGTGAAAGCGTAATGGGCAGACAAAAATGGAGAATAGAATAAGTTATTTGTAAATTGAAATAGAATGCAGTTTTTAGTTAATTATTACAATGATTTGCCTATTGTTGGGTCCAGGGAAAGGATAGCATTGTGAAAACTCCTAAAAAAAAAGAAAAGTTTGTACAGGGCGTGCGAACTTATGTAGCTTACAAAGTGGGCAATATATGTACCCGCTATATTCTAGTCAAATAAGAAAATTTGATGACAGATTTTTTTTCCCAATATTGGCTACTGAACCATAGAAGCCGTTGCCTTTGATGTTTTCTCTTGGGCAGTTGCGAGTACTGAAGTGACCGATGTGGAAAGGCGTCAGTATTTTCAACAGTGTTCGGGTCTTGAAGTCTTTTTTTTTTAGCTACGATAAATATAGTTTTAAATATAGGTTTAAACAGGATGGACCTGTACCTGTTGTATGCGAAGTATGATTAAAGAATGATTTGTGTTCGGGAAGGTATGTTGTAAGGATGACAATAACCACTTACAGTCGAAGTGACGATGCATGGCTAATTGGCCAGTTGTCCATTTCGTTAGTAGGCCTACTTGTAAATTTTTATACATATTCCCATAAGGCAAACAACACGTGCAAGGGTGTTGGAACCGTTGATAATTAAACTACGACAGTTTATACAGTTACGTTAATGTAAAAGCGGTGCTGACTGAATACAGCGCGACCGTGTATTGTATACACGACGGACACCTCTGTAAAGGTGATGACGTCAAGTGGAGGCCGTGCGCTTACAATTGTTCCGTTTCCCTTCAACGGTGATGTTCCCGCCACAATGTATTTACCTTGCCCTCTGTGTGCGTCTCATCCCAAACGTCTTTGATCACAGGCTCGTTTCAACAAGGAAAGGTACGTCACATGAATTCCAGCTCACTTTTTCTCGTACTTTGTGTGTAGTTTTCCTTTTCAGTACAATGCCGCTGCGTACCCCCGCAGTGAAGAAACGTCAAGCCGAGAATAGAAAACTATAATGACATATACCTACATAACTGCGTAAAAAATTTTGTGTACATCACGTCTACATTTGTGTAACGTACATCAAAGAGAGCTCTGTTTCGCGGAATCGCACTGTGCTGGCGTACATGCATGCGCGCGTGCTTATCTTACCTTATACACATATTGGTTCGTTGTTTTATCCGAATAAACTGCTCCAGGTCGAAGTTTTATTGTTCATTTGTATGCTGCTGAAACTCACAAAAAACTAGTCCGTTTCATTTTAATAGAATGAGATGACGGTCGCAGCGGATTTGAAACGTAACCGGTGCATTGTACAATCGCGTTACTTTACGGTGGCCTCACCATGGCTGCGCGAAAAGTGAGTGCTAAATTGTAACACTTCATTTCAAAAACGTCCGTCTTACTGTTGCTACAGCCGGCTGTATGGGTGCCCTTAACTATTTATGAAGTAGAATTGTACGTCAGCCACTGTGAGATATAATTAAACGAAGAAATACACGGCTGTGAAAGGAAGTAAGAAATTAGTATCACGAGTTTTCCGTACTTGTTATCTACACTGGCGATTGTCGCCAGGAGTGAGGGAATGCACATGCACTCAAGGGTCCCAGTTATAAAATATTTTCAGATTCCTCCATCATAAATTTAACTTTGTTATTATCAAAAGTATTTATGTAAAACACCAAATAATTTTTAGTGAATGAAATTTATAGAATGTTCGAAGCAGTGGACGAACGGTGTTTTGCAACTTGAACAGACACTGATGGGAGCCAACGTATGGGATTTTCTGCTTGTCTGGTTCTACTTGCACGCGTTACATAGTGAGCGTGTCAGTTACGGGGACACCTAGGGAATTATTATTTGTATTTCGAACAACTGAAAAACGAATTTTTTAAATATTTGCTTTGATAATACTAATACACGGCCACCGGCGTATCTGAATATTCCATGCCTTTTTTTTTTTTTGCCAAATTGATACCTGTGACTGTAGTTGGTCGTGAAAGGAACTGAGAGCACGCTGAAAAGAATTTGAGGTACTCCACGACGTACAATATTGGCCCTGATGTTCAAACACATTGGTAATAGAAAAAAAAACCTTTCAATTGAACTGAGTATAGACCTAGCCATTGTAGAACGGCGGGTAGAAATTTGCAGAGAAGGAAATTGCTGGAGTGAATTAATCTACAAAACAGTATACGCTAGTTTATTTTTAAGGCGCATACTGTTAATTCATGGTTTATGCATGTTCTAATATAACATGCAAAAAATAGCTGTCATTCGTTTTGCAAGTAATGTTATCTGCACGCACTCAATATATTGAATGCACGCCATAATGGTTGCTCAGAATAATGAATGCGTAACGACGTAGTTTAACTGCTTTTAGTTGTGCAGTCCTTAATTTATTCGGAAAGGGCCATTAAAAAATATGGAGGTAGAAGCGGAGCATATTATGGTGGTGAGAAGTCTGATATTGCTAACTTTTTGTGATTGTACTGATACATTTTGCTATTTTAGTAACAGAAGAATAGCGAAAATGTCTTCTACAAATTGTTAATGAAAGGGTATTTTTTGAAGAGCATTTTTATTTTCTTTAACATACAATTGAGCACCCGTACAATACACAATACCGTTCCATCTCAAACCCTCATCTGGGGTTGTCTAAGAGGACGGACAAGCCTGTTGTGTGCAGTATGCGAGTTAAGAGCCTAATGTTGGGCTCCCGCTACAGGAACAGGATTCTATGATCGCTACTGACTGATGCTTGGCTCCTGCTACCGATTGTGGAATATTTAATAAGTCAGCATTGTTTTAAAAAGCTGTACTTTTAGATCACGATACACTGAATAAGAGTACCCTCAATGGCTAGAAATAATTATTATTATAACTTCTGTCTAAAAATTTCAAGGACCTTTGAAAACGTTTGTGTTGAAGACCGTTTTAGTGGCTTCTGGAACATTTGATGTTTGTGGAACTTTTTTTTATGTGTGATCAGTTAGAACATATAATTTATTCTGTTTTAATTGTATTAATTTTGTCCTTGAATCTTTGCGTAAACGAAACGGTGTTTGTAGACTTTTGCATGTGAAATTGTAGGAAAAAAAATGCAATTTGATTAAAGCATTATATTTGTGAACGGTTATTGAACTTTGCAACCGCTAGTACATTTCCATGGCCTGCATTCGTATACTTGTATAGGCTATAATGTATGAAGGCTTGGATTCACTGGAATAGGTAAGGGAAGACGACGTCAAAGACTGCTGCGTGAGAGGATGCATTCACAATCTAGTGCACGCTCTGTATAAACAGAAAAGTAGGTTACACAAAATGTCTTGATATAACCTACGCAAATAAGCAAAGTAACACGTTACTTTGTGCCAAGTGTGAATGGATATTCAAAGCAGTACTGGCTCACATAAATAAATATAAAGCAAATCTTAAAACTAACAAATAAGTAACACATTGTGTCACCTACTAAATTGGATAGTAACCTTTCTTTTAACGATATAAACGTTACGTCAAATATTTGACATACATTTTGAACGGCCAAATTAATTTTCACGGAATAACGTGTACTCACTGGGGGGGGGGGGGATGAAGGACGTTCCAAATAAATAGAGATTCCAAACTTTCGGTGGTGGGTTGGGTGGGTGAGTTGGAGAGTTTGCGATAAATCATACGGTAATTAATTGATCCAAACGCGCACGTGGGGCGTGAAATAAATTATGTGTCTACTAAGTTTCTTTATGTGGAAGAAATAGTGATTCTCTAACCTGCAATTAGCGTAGAAGTTTTAATCAAACTCTTGCCACTTGCCAAGAACATAAAGTTGGAACATCTAATTACGACTACATCTTCTGAACGCTTAAGCGAATACATTGCCACTTACCAACGCCGTTAACTCATGCGGCGTTCGATTTACGTTTTGACTTTTCATTCGTGCATTTAATTGTGTCGTAGTATTCACGCGAAGTTGATTCTCATTAACCGTGAACGACAGGAACGTTTATATACGTAATGCGAATTAGCATTATTAGAGAAGATGATTTATACAGTACAAGGCTTACTGCTAGGCCGGATCTGTGTAAGCGTAACGGGAACGGTGGTTGTTAATACGGAGATTCTGCCTACCGTTCACTTTGATCTCAGTAGCCGTCGTTGTACTGTGTTGGAAACAACAGTTCATGAAAGTCCGGTGTGACTATGAAGGTGTAGAAGAGTTGCGTGCAACAGTGTTTATATATCAGGGCATTTCAGTGTGCAGGGTATATTCTTCTCCCCTTCTTCAGCGACGCAACAACCCATTACGGAGTCAAGGCCTCCTTTAACAGCCTCCGCCAGTTGTCCCGGTCAAGTGCAGTTGCTCTCCAGTTCCGGGTCCCAAGGATGTGGCACGCATCGTAGTTCATACCGCCTTCCCAACGTAGTTTGGGTCTACCAACTTCCTGGTGCTATAGATCTGTTCTGTGAGTGCCTTTCTTGGTATTTCATTCTCCCCCATTCTGATCACGTGCCCAGCCCACCTGAGTCTACCAAGTTTTATAATTTTCACAATATCTGGTTCATTCAGAAGAGTGTTCAGTTCTTTGGTTGATTCTTTTCCGCCATTCACCTCCTACACATATTGGACCAAATATACTGGGGATGGTTTTGCGTTTATGAACCAGCAGGCTTGACTCAGACTTTCTAGAAATGGTCCAGGTCTTAGAACCGTAGGTGAGAACTGGGCGGATCAGTGTTTTATACAAAAGCAGTTTGATGGGGCTGGCAATTATTCTGCCTCTGGAACAGGGATCTGAGACCAAAGAAGCACCTATTAGCTGAGGTGATTCTTCGCTTTATGTCTTCTGTTGTTTCCCCATCGGAGTTAACTTGGCATCCTAAATAAACAAAGTTGTTGACTTTTTCGAAGGAATATATACCAATTTGGATGTGCTCTCCTTCTCTAGCCTCCTGTCCTGTGGCCATGTATTTTGTCTTGCTTTCATTTATTATGAGACCCAGCCTCCTTGCGGGACCTTCAAGAGCAAGAAAGGCTTCAGTGACTGCTCGAAGGGACCTCCCGATTATATCTCGGCCATCGGCGTATCCTAGGACCTGCACTAACCTGTTGAATACAGTCCCGGAGGAAACTATTCCAGCATCTCTCATAGCTTTTTCTACGGCAAGAATGAAGGGGAGGCAAGCAAGAGCATCGCTTTTGGACTCCCTTTCCATAGTCAAACTCTCCTGATAAGTCATTCTGAATCCTCACCATGCCCTTCATTGTCAGCATTGTCATCCTACACAATCTTATTAATTTCTTTGGTATGCCCAGTTCTTCAAGAGCAGTGTAAAGTTCTTTTCTGTCAATGCTGTCGTATGCATTTCTGAAATCTATGAAGAGGTGATGAGTTTGTAGCTTATATTCCCTACCTTTCTCCAGAATTTGTCGGAGTGTGAAAACCTGGTCTATTGTAGATTTTTCTCTTCTAAATCCGCACTGATATCGACCAATCACCTGATCAGCATGTGGAAGCAGTTTTTGGTACAACATATGGCAATATATGGGACATTATTTTATACGCCACAGGGAGAAGAGAAATGCCTCTGTAATTGTTACAGTCTAGTTGATCTCCCTTTTTATAAACCGGACATATAACTGCCTTCTGCCAGGCTGTTGGCAGTTACTCTTCTATCCATATATCAATGACAACGTGCAGGGTATATTCACTATACCAAATACATTTTGTTGATAATCGAATCATTATTTTTTGTGACTTTAGTGTTTAAGGATACAAATTATTTAAAATCAGAAAGAATCTATGTATTACTTTTTTTTTTAATTGCCAACTGGTAGTGTTTATAAAGATGTTACACATAAACGTTTGTAAAGTTATTTATTTTGTTTCTGTATATTTGACTTACACGTTCATCATTACGGGATGAAAGTTTGGGGATTAAATAAGCGTACATTCTTCATAAAATCTGGACTTTCAAAAGAAATAACACAATCCATAGCACAGCGTTTGGCTTGTAGTTCAGATCTGTATGATCGTGTCTCTCTCCCTCTCCCTACCCCCGCACATGCACACACGCGTAGGCCTACACGCACACACGCGTAGACTTGCACGTCAAAATCGATTCATTTATTCTTTTGTAAACATCTGTTAAACGTAGTGAGTTGTGCAAAAGCATTTTTTAGTGTAAGGATTTGATAATCTATTCACATGCTGTCGTATCTGACGTTTGATATAAAGGAGGAGGAAATAATTATAACAGGTTAATAAGTGTTACTGATATAGGTAACACATATCTTGTTTTTTCATGTCTTGTTGTTGAGAGATGAGCAAGATATTTGTAATTTAAAGAAACAGCAACGTCTATCGAAATAATTGAATCACACACACACACACACACACACACACACACACACACACACACACACACACACACACACACACACACACACACACACACACACACACACACACACACACACACACACACACACACACACACACACACACACACACACACACACACACACACACACACACACACACACACACACACACACACACACACACACACACACACACACACACACACACACACACACACACACACACACACACACACACACACACACACACACACACACACACACACACACACACGAAATTTCAGTTTTTCTTCCAGTTAGTCTCGACTATTCAGAAATGTCACGAAATCATTTTAAAAACAGGTGGTTATTGATATTATGTCAGCCATTATTAGATAGAATGGTAGGATATAACAGATAATTCATGTATCCGATAATGCGGATTTTCCTGATTGTTCTGAATTTATTAGCCATTTCGGTAACTGGAAAAAAGCGAAAATTGTCTTTTAGACCTTTTTGAACAACATAAATATTTTCATTAACGCACAGCTAAGCACTCATCAACACCTTTTCATCCTCAAGTCACATCGGGGGGGGGGGGGATTAAAATTTACGTCGCGTGTCTTACGACCATATGGAACCTCGAAATAACACAATCCTCATTCCATTTGTGCCGGGAGTATTCAGTTGAGGTTGCATACTTTATCGTTGAAAAAACTTATGTTACAATCAGCATTACTTTACAATTATGAATAAACGAGCGAACAATGAAATTATAGCTGTGTTCAGTGCTAAAGATGATACAAGTATGAATCGGATTAAATTCTGCATGAATTTGTTATTCCTTGCCGTATTCAGCAGAAAAATCAAAAATGAAACATTCCGATGATATCAAAAACGTAGGCTACAGGCGATGAGATACGTGTTCAAGCAAGTAGAACGATTGCAGGACGCGAATAAATATTCAGGATCATGTTATTTTAAATATGCACTTAAACGCAGTTTGATAATTGCGGAAGTTGAACATTAAGGTGAAATAGGACTTACGAATATTTAATTAATTTACTTGTGAAAGTTAATCAATGAACTATTTGATAGGCGATTAATTTCATCTATTAACATCGAAACAATTTGAATTTTCGATAGGTGTAGAGGAAGACGTTTTAAATGTCATAGACAGAACACTGAACGTAACCCGTGTTTCATTAATACAAAATATTTTCGTTTTTCATATAATTAAAGAAAAAATTAAGTGTGTTTTTAAATTAGAGAGGAACGTCCTTATATAACATATACTCACAGAAAATTTGTATAACTTGTACATCAGTTTTATAATAATTAGTATTGTAACTGCATCATTGCATAACTATTATAAACATTTATAATTAACTTATGAAAAATGTTATGCAAAGGCGTATGAGAAAAACTGATTGTCGACGTTACGCATCAGTTTTTTATTTTGTCCGCAGTAGTGACGGAAATTCTGCAGTAGTATGCAAAAAAATATGGACTTGGTCGTTAAAACTAGAGGTTTCGTCATGCTGAATAATTTAGATATTTAGGCTGTTTTTTCTGTTGTCAGCAGTCCTGTCACGCATTGAGATGTACATGGATGCGTGTCCAGACAGGATTTTAACGATTTTAACAAGTTTGTAATGTACGCTTATATGTGTAATATTTTAAATACGGACGTCATGTCTATTTCGTTATGTATAACATGTAGCGACCCCTTCCCTCAAGCCTTTTTCATGTGAAATATTACATAACGTTTTATGCAACGAAAAGTGTTTATTTGGGAGATAGTTCATAAAAAACAGATTTTGATACCAAAGCTATTTATATTTTATGTACTTGTGAAAATGAAACTTCAGTTTTTTCCTTCCTCACGAAATATTCGGCTCGGTTCAGATAGACGGAATTTCTGCGAAGCAGAATCTGCGCGGACATTTTGAATGCTCGTTAATATTTGCGGAACCCGCGCTGACTCAGGTTGGTTGTCATGTTACGATGTTGTTACTTCTGTCATCGTGGATCACGCCTAATGTGTTGTCTTCATATTTAGTTATTACGCACACTAAACGAAGGAAAATAGCTAGGCGTAGACACTGGGTCCATCATTCATTAAAACCGTTCAGTGGATTGAAAGAGGATGGTGGAATGTATTTTTTTTTGTAACTACTTTAGAACGTCTTGTGCATTCGGTGAATTATTGACAAACCTAATGAACATGGCTTTACTGACATTTTTATAAATTATACTACATTACGCAGAGGAAAAAGAGTTAAATAAATTTAGTGAATTTTGTTGGTTCAGTTAAGTTTTATCAGTTCAGAGACGATTCTTTCCAATTTATTTTTAAACGTTACTATGGCTCATTTTTTATGACAGTTGAAATATTTCGGAAATTTCGAGGTGCAGTGTTGACATCCTTAAAATATGTAAATACCTTTTGGTATCTTGTGGTGATTGAATAATTAATGACTACCGTTTATTAATTTATACTACCATTTGTGAATGTAAAAGTTAATTTATAATAATGCAGGATACTTACCTCAATAATTCCTTTCTTATTTTAAATTTTCATCCACGCCATCCTTTTTTTGTTTCTATAGACATTATTGGGAATGTCCCACAGACAAGGCCGTTTTTGAAATTGCATGAGAAAGATTTCCGTATTAGTGTTTTCAACATTTTCCCAGCCCTATTACGTAAACATGGTACCAATATTACCTAGTAAATAAACGAACTACCCTGCTCAAAAAGAAACTCAGATTCCGCGCAAAATTGTCCGCTCGTGTGAACCGAGCTCGCTTCATTATATGAACCAAAAATCTCCAGCTGAATTTCAGCGGAATTACTCCGCACGGACAGCAACGGGAAATTGCGGAGGACTGGCGGTATGGAATCTGTGCAGACGATCCTTCCGCCCATGTGAACTGCTCAATTATAAAGTGTGGCCCTTGCTTCTTTGCCTTCCGCAAGTGTGAGCCGGGTGTTACACTAATGATCATATAGAGGATTATTATCAGGCCATCGCTCCAAGCCCTTTCCAGTTGCATTTTGATTTCCCGTTGTTCTTCTTGTAGTGATTTTCATAGACCGTGGATCCGTCTCTAACAGTACGTTGTTACAAAGATTCTACTTGTAGATTTCTCTGTATGTAGAAATCTACGGTCATTCATCGGTCATATGACTAACCCGTACACGTCTGAAGCAAACGAGTATCGCTACTTTATTAAATTAGTAGCTATAAACAAGCAAAGTGTTTCTTGTCCGTTTCGCGTGTGAGTAGTGGAGCATAGGGATTTCCGTCGGAAACCTAATTACAGCTGTTTAGTAGACGTTTACAGGAGGTTTTATGTAGCAGCTTTTTCAGGCCTAACATTATTCTACTATTTTGTTCATTGTTTATAAATACAAATTAATATTTATTAACAGAATAAGTCGTATCGATTGTGGAGATCAGTTTGTATTTATTCTTTTATTTATAGTGTAGTATCGGCAGGGAACAGTTTACGCGTTAGCAGTTATAAGAACGATGGTGGTTTCTATCGATTATACAACCAGTTAGTCATTTTTTTACAAAATATCGGACAACACAGTTGTTAACTTTCCATTTTAAATTTCGTAACGGCCACTTTAGTTTGAATGCGAAACCGCAAATATAATTTTCTTACCTTCTACATAATGTTATTCATCCTATAAAAACTAGTTGCTAACGCATAGATCCTGAGTTTGTATAAATGAATTGTAATTAAAACAAGTCTCTGAGCTTGTCACTGGCAGTATTAATTTATTAACACTTTAAACATAAACGTATATAAAGTTATGTATGCATTCATTTTCTCCTTACAATTGACTGACACATCTATCATGACGGAAATTAAACCTTGGAGAGGTTTTATTTAAAATATGACGATTAACGAAGACGTTAACGTTTGTCTGCGTACGTTGAGCGCATTTGCAAAAGATATTGTTGTTCAGAACAAAAATAGACTGTAAGTCTCCTGAATACGAGCAAGAATTAGCTAACAAATAAATTTGATTAATAATACGGGGTTTATTCATCACTCTGTCAGCAAGGACTGCCGTGGTGTAGTCATTCAGTTTCAACTCTCAGGCGGGAGATCGTGTATGACTTACGAGAATACTGTACCACTCTTAGATCCATCTAAGCAAGGATTTTATTCATTGGGTGACAAGAAAATATGCATTCAACGGTTGACAATATTAATTCCTTTGCAGAGGAAGAAGTGAAATATTATGGCGGTACTGTTTGCATTGAGAGCAGAGCACAGGGTGTGTAATTTGTGATAAAACGTGTTTGGCACGTTTCTCTTCGCTGGGGAAGAAAACTTCCGTGAGCATAAATGCGCACTTGCTACGGTTTCTCAGTACATTTGGGTTCTACATATTTAGCGTATCTCGTTCACAAAACTCGTTTATACGAGCGTAAGCCTGACATGTAGATGCGTTTTTCTCTCCAGTAGACAAAAAAAACGGGCGTCTGCTTAGTTGATCTGCTTCCATTTATTTATTATGTATTCTCGAGCATTTGTATTTTATGTTTACGATCGTCACCTTTACTTGGAGCGCATGAGATCGGATCAATATAGTACTAGGATTCACTGTCTCGTACAACTGTGTGCAATTCCCCCCGACAAGTAACGAGCTGTGTCCAATTATGAGCCACGAAAATAGATTAGGTAGGTCGTTTGGTAATAATGGATTTTGTGGTATGTTATCTGCATAATTTGAATGAAAACATAAATATTAACCAATTTCAGAATTCAATTGAAATTAAAAGCCAATTAAACACTCAGTGCTACTATATTTCACCCACATAAAAATTACCTTAAACATAAGATAGAAAAGACCAATTCACATTCGTAGCTTTCTCATATGTGTACCCTACCGGTCACTATTCTTTTGCGGGTGCATGAACTCCCTTCTCGCTAATACTGTTCGCACTCGGTGCGATTCATAGCGGTTTCTAACGTAGCTATGAGATTTGGCTTTAATTTCGTAAAACGTTATTGGTGTTACGCTTGACGAGTTAGTAAGTTTTTAAAAAGAGAGTTGGAACCGACTTCAAAAAGTGTACTGGGATAAAATTCCTTTGTAATTCGTGTTTCCTGGAGGTCTCCCATGTAATATCTTCTAATAAATACACTGCGAGTAGGTTTATTTTCACCCGACGCAGGTTTATTTTCACCTGACGCACGGAAAGTTCATAATTTTCTTATTGCATAACATTAAAAGCAAAAATGATTTTTTACTTTTAGAGGTTTTTATAAAATAATTTCAGGTGTTAAAATACCTTTTCCCTTTTTGAAGTTGGTTTAATATTTTTTTTAGAAATGTTTTATTAGTAACTGAGGTATCAACGGCGTTTGTTGGTATTCTTGCATAGCTGTTGTAAAGCTAAACGAATTTCGTGCTTTTAAATGTCAGACCTCTCCTAGAATTATTCCCCTTCTGTCATAATGGTATGATCACGATAATGATTCAGTAATTTTAATTTTTGAAGTAAATAGTTATAATCCAAAATAAGTTTTTTTAAGATAACGCTAATTTTTATTAATTTGCTAGAATGTAATACGCGGACTGTAAATCGAATAAATTATAGAAGACTTTAAGTCTTGTGATAATGTTGATTGTGTTTTTAAAACTTCACAGAAAAGCAGCTTCGACTTTTTGCACACGAAAAAGAACAAATTAGAATTTTCTTACTATATTACAAAATATATACCAATATATATAGTAAAATATATTACTGTCGGAAGATATACCAGTTTGAAATTCGTTTCTTGCTTCTAAGAATTCCTTCATATTTTTAAGCTTGTGAGGCAAGGCGCAAGTTGCAGGCAATTACAGGCTAGACTTGCGGCGCGTGTTATCAGACAGTCGGTATGCAGGCGCACAGACAACACTTGTCTGCCACTTGTTGCTTTAGTCTCTCTAGTGCCTCGTTTGTTTGTACTGTTCTTAAGTAAACAGCCTGTCTCTGAATAGTAGAATTGTGTTACTGGTTTCAATATTCTTTTTTCTGTCTTTGCTGTTATTTTTCATCATATGAGTATTTCACTTTTGTGGTCTATATGAGTAAATCTGTAACATCCGTACATCCTTTGTACACACACAGTATTGATGGAATACAGTTCTCCATTTGTTCCTTGTGCGTAAACCGTTGATTCGACTTCTCTTGCTAGTCCATTCTAATTTTGTGTTGTTCTTCAGACATTACTTGCGTTCACATTCATTATCGGAATCGTTATGTCGTCACTACCCATTTCCACAACAGGTTCGTTTATTAGGTTTAATATATGCAGAGTTTTGTGTCTATACATTTTATTGCACAATGGTATCCAATAAAGTATTAATAAAGACGCTTATGACACACACGTTAAATGAAGTGGAGCAGTGTTTCCGGTAGGTTAGTGACCCACCTATGTTTAGTGGGATGTAAACGTGTAGTAGCTAGGGATGGATTGTTGGAAGGAGAGAGTAACGTTTCTCTGTGTTCTCCCGTCATTGTGCTTGCTCGCATGGTTCCTATGGTAGGGGAGGAACTTTACACAGTTTTGATGGATTAGTCATCGTATATTTTCACGATTGCTTTTACAGCTCGTAGCATCGTTCATATCTGTGACCAGTTTTTACTCCACGAACACGATTCAGATTTATGAGGCCGTTGAAAAGCCGACCCGAATTTGAGACTAACTTAGTTTACAATGAAAGCTTCCATGTATCACTTTCTTCGTGGCTGGTAGAGTTCTGTGAAAAGTTTTCGTAGCAAAATGCGCAGCGAATTTTTATTACCAAAGTTTCCTTTGGGGTTTTTTCATGCATTTGATTTTCAACGTCTGGAAGTGGTGGGGTTGTCAACTTTTATACACGAGAAGTACTGAGGCGAAGTGGAGACTCGAGTGGGCACTACGAAGTGAGTTTGCGCAGACACGGCAAATTGTGTTTGTACGGTGTACACAGCAATAATTACAACGGCCCCATTGTGTTGCAGTGTAATACAAGACGCACAAAGCACTTGTTTTGTTTCCGCCCTTAAACGTTTTTTGTAAATTGAACTCCCCTTTGTGTAGCTATCTGTTAAATTAATTAATTTATTGTACAGCACAAGGCATCCGGCCTACACTTGACTTTTCAGTTTTCTCTGTTATACGTTTTCGTTGAGTAGGGTAATACTTTTTTTCGCAGGATCTGTATATTTAATGGTAACTATTTGTAGTGCATTTGCATCTGTTTACTACGTGATTTTAGCATGTTCTAGTCACTCTATTAATGTAAGTGGGAATTAGGGTGTGAGTTGGCGTTGTTACTGATTCTCAGAACAATGGTTGAAATTTTGCCGACTCGCAGAAGTGTTTTGAGTCAAAGAACGAGTACTTATATTCAGTGCAGAAAGCATAACTTTTATGGACTGAAGGTTATTTGCAGAGATAATGGTTGTTGCTTAACTTTGTAGAATTGTTAATTGTGAATCCGGTCGCATTTAGTTACGGTACACGAGTATCGAAGTAGACGGTGAAATACTTAATGGTTAAAGTAATGGAACTAAAACAGTCTGTATGAAAGATTAAAGTTAGCGGTATGAAGGCAGCGATAGAGTCCGTGTGTTTACATTGGAACTGTAGCGCGGCGTTCAAGCCAACTGTGTATCGAGAGAACCAATGTAATTATTTTCTCCCCTTCCGATCTCAGTATATGAACTCCCAGTTAGTTTAACGTTACTCGTACGGTCATGCATAAAGCACACGCTCTTTGAAACACAGTATCCTGTATATCAAATAATCCTACGAATATTTATGTGTTAACAATAATTGGTTGTTTCTAAATAGCAGTCTCTACATACTGTACATATGTTTCGTTACAGTTACTTTCCTTATACAGTCCTTGATCGAGTAAATTTGTTTTCTAAGCGAATAGACTAGTGTTTATCCTGACTACTCGTATTGGAGTTTTTAGTTGTTTGGTTTTTGTTAGTTGGTTGTCAATATAATGTAACTCGTTAGCACGTAAAGTGAAGAAGTGTCTATTTTTTAATGGTTTTATGCATGCTAAAAATATTATGAGGATAACAGGAATATCGCATGAATTATTCGTTACTGTGATGACGTAAATACCCCTTTTAAATAATATTGAACATGAGTTAATCCAGTCACTGTATTTATTATTAAATAGTTTATTTTTGGTAAAAAGTTTTTTTGTTTTGCTTCAGAAGCGTTCGTAACGGGACTAGTAGCTATAACTTCGTAACCAATTTTATCTGAATAAGTAGTTTGTTTTTTGTCTTCTTAGTTTGCGTGTCTCATAAGTTTTGTCTTTCCGTTTATCGGCAGCTTTAAGAATATTTAAGTCTGTACACATCAGTAAGCATTTAAAAAAATATTACTGGTTACACGTGTGTTGTTGAGTGCCTGTACAAATTGGTGTTGGTGGTCGATCGCGTTCGATTGGTTTTTCAGTTCGAAGAAGATGGGACCGTAATACCGCATTAAAATAGTACGCTGAGCTTTTAATTAGGTTGCTGACAGGACAGAGAGAAAAACGAACACTGCCTGTTGTACGCTTGGTGCGTTGCCAAACGCGGACAGTGAGCCGTTAAATGTTTACTCTAACCCCTTTACTGCTAATTGGTTTTGACTCATTTAATAAACAAAACCTGTGTGCATTGTTAATCGTAGCTGCTTATAATGCGACGTTATCTTTTAAGAGTAATCTTTTAAAGACGATCTGTTCCTAAAAAAAAACACAACTTCAGAAACACTGGAAATAACAACGGGGCACGGGTTCAAGAGTTGTTTACCGTTTGCGACGAAGACAAGACGACGGTTTAGGGGACTGTTGAAACTGGAAACTCTTCGCGATTCGCTTGATGATTGTAGTTAGGTTGTAAAAGAACAGTCTTATGTGAAAACAAGAACACTAAGAGACGGGACCGGAAATGTACCTTTGTTGTGTAGGCAGCAGTAGAGGTAACAATAAAGCACAGCAGGCCTACAGTTAATGACTGTGTAGCGAGAAATGTGAGACGTGAGTCATACAAATAGTAAATCTGATCGATATCCGTTTGGCAGGTTCGCAATGTATGATTCGTTAATCTGTAGGTGCGTAATAATGATAACATGGACTTACAAATGAAGGAGTTATCGCATGAAGGAAATGTGTCATGTTATGATTAAGAACTTTAGGCTGAAATAACAAAAAGTGTAATGTAAAATAATGGTAAAAAGTAGGTTGTAATAATGTAAAAACGTTACTCGTATGACTCGGTATTACTTACGACCTATTATTGACTGACTGTCGTATGGATAAATGACTTAATCATGAAATCATATTTGTTGCTTGTAATGGTACAGATATGATTCGCGATTATATTCTGCACGGACTTCTTATTCCTTCTCTTTATTCAAGAGAAAAAATTAACAGCGATAGTACAAAGGCATTGGGGATGAGGGCGTATTCAGGCCAGGACGAACGCAAGGTGCCAATTTAGTGAGCCTGACTATATAATCCATATTAAATTAGACTCGGTTAATGATTGTGGAAATTAAAAGTAAACTTGAAATACGGGTCAGGACTCTCTGATTTACTTGTGAGGTATGAATACTGAAGGTTTTGATAGCTAATTAATGAAGTTCCTTCAATCAACATTGTAAATGTGTGTACTTTGGGATAGATAAATGAGATTTAAATGCCTTCAGAATATATTTAATTATGATAGGAGAAAATCTTACAGTACCGAGTCCTGTTACCACCTTAGCTATTTTGATTATAATATGTGCAACGTTTCACCAAATCATATTTAAAATGTAGTTTTATATTACATAATAAGTTCTTAGCGAATGACATAATATGGTTTCTCTTTTAGTTTATTAAATGTCTTGATTTTTTACAAATGTGAAAAAGTCAAATTTTCGGGGTGTGTAGAAATTGTCGTCCAGTACCGACCACTTACTTTTTTAAAACGTTTTGAGGTCAAAACAATAGGCTAACGAGATTAATAATATAATTTTTATTTAAGAACTCAAGAATACAAAGTTTAATGACTTAAATATTAGATTTCGTAACTAAAATAATTGAAGAAAGTCAACCAACAAAAATTAAAACTGAAATTCTACGAACTAGGCTTATATTCTCAGGGGCAGTTCAGAATGACGTGCCATAAAGTCATAATAAAACTGCTTCCCGGCAACTTTATGATTCCTATTAAATTGGTGAGGTACCTGTAAATGCTCAGCCAACTCAAACGTTAATTTCAAAAATTCTTTCCTACTGAAAGGCATGAATTTGTTGTCCAAATCTTTAATATAATAAACGAGCTGTTTTTCCATGCTCTCGTCAAATGTCTTTTTATATCTGCCCATCTGAGGCGCTAGATTTGCAGTTTTACCTGCTTGAATGGCTCTCAGTCTGTCCCCTAGCGTGGTTTTTGGCACACAAAAAGCTCCAAGCCCTTTTCAGTTGCATTTTGGGATAAAATAGAATGTCACAATACATGCTTGTCTTTGTGACATTCTATTTGACATAACTTCGTCTATTGCCGTTTTCATATTTTCCTCAGACCATTTTCCTTTTTTTCTTTTATCGTTTTCAGCCATTTATCTCTAAAGAAAAGAAAGAAAGAATTAATACATTTGGCTTTAAAAAACTAAATTTGGTCGGTACTGGACGACAGTTGGGTGGTCGGTAGTGTACGAACGCCACGTGGTAATGATAATGCAGATTCTAGTGTAGCTATATAAGATGTCGCAAAACTGTTACTAGTTATCTTTACTTAATAGACTATAGATCATATTAAATGAATAACTAAATCAAATACATAGCTTAATAAGAAGAAACAAGCTCGTTAAAATAACTTGTCGCGCGTAAAATAACGAGAACGACTTTCAACGCCTCACAGTTTAAGAAACACTGAACGAAAAAAGTAGTCCACGGACTGTGTTACATATGACGACAGTATACTTCCTCTCATGCCTAGCAGCTGCTGCTATCTGTGACCAGAAGCGAAAACTAGCGACTGGTCGGTACTGTAGGACGGTCGGTACTGTAAGACGTTCCCCTAATCAAAACAGATGAGGAGAATCACAATGTGTTCATTTTTCATTCGATTAAAGACAAATTACATAATGGTTTATACTCTTATTTAACTTCCGAATTAAGTGTGGAGAAGGGAAAATATGAAATGGTGTGAGAGAAATGCATCATCATAATAATAAAGAAACGAATGTGTGCGAGATTCTGGTTACGAGAGACCTCCGCTGACTGAGATGAATGAGTATAATTCCCCCAGAGATATCTTTTATGATATACACAGTAGTAACATGGGATCGTCCGTGTTTGAGTAAGGGAGAGAGACTCATGTAATTCGGTGCTAAAGTGTGTGTGTGTGTGTGTGTGTGTGTGTGTGTGTGTGTGTGTGTGTGTGTGTGTGTGTGTGTGTGTGTGTGTGTGTGTGTGTGAAAACAGTTTCACGCATGTACGCCAGCCAGCCGCTAATGAATGTTTACTCTTTGATACCTTAGGCAGGTAATTGCGCGTTAATAAGTTGTTACCGTTAGTGTGAATTTATCCGTAAACAGAATTAAGCCCGTCAAGTAATTAAATAACAAAGGGTTTCATAAGCCTTGCCCACATGTGTGTCTCTTCCCATCTTTCTCTTTCTCCGGTTCACCTGTCCTCCGTCCTTCTTCACTCGCCACCGAGTGTATCCTCAGGCATGTAAGTGTCAGTGTCATAAACAGTTTACTGTGAATTAATTACGCGTTGATAGTTGAAAGTAAGTCCTCCTGTAAAATATTTTACAAATCGCTCGTCTAATGTTCCGCCGTACTTCTCATTTTTGTGGTATCGCTGTGATTTGTTTTTTGGTTTGACAGGTGGCACACTAGATTCTTTACTTCTGCGTGGTCATTGAATATTCTGTGGATAGTTTGCGAGTCATCAGGGTGACATTGAGTTAGCATGTGAATTGGGAATCAGTAGGCCTATTTGGAATAACAATAAATGGGAGTCTAAGTTTTTCGAAGTAAAGGGTCAGCGTGTGTTGCGAACAATTGCATTGTGCTACTGATAAATTTAAAAGCTAGCACTACCTAAAATTGTTTTACTGCAAAAAAACTTTACAACAAACTTTACATTTTAGGAAATTTTAAGTGGAAGTAAGATAATTTTGTTTCAAAAAGCGTAGAAGCATGAATTGAGTTTCTGTTATACGAGACCTACAGTAAAACCCAGCCGTCTGTCCAGTATCTCGTTCATGTGGTATCATGAACGTTT
This sequence comes from Magicicada septendecula, assembly GCA_034769895.1. NCBI lineage: Eukaryota > Metazoa > Arthropoda > Insecta > Hemiptera > Cicadidae > Magicicada > Magicicada septendecula. The sequence goes on along the minus strand of CM068367.1, from coordinate 228,161,325 downwards.
TGCTACGGGCGTGTATGAATTTACAGAATACAAAACTTAATTCACCAAATGCAAGACGGATCGGAACTGTAAATGAAAACGTCGTGTATGATGTATTGTTTGTGTATGTAAATTTGTTTGCCCGTTTCTAATTTACATATATTGATTTTAATACAGTGTGGTGCTTCCAACAAAGACAAAATTGTCTTGCCTCGCCTTTGTTTCTGTTCCCCTGCCTACAGCTAAACGTATAGTAAACGCTACCTATATTACGGCAACGAACAATTGTTCATTACATACATAATTTGGTGATTCTGTAAAGGAAGAGATGTTTGTTGCAACGAGAGGGAGACTTTTGTACCCGGCAGGTTATTGACGATCGACAGATGGTTATAATAAACAGAATAGTTGATTGTACGTAGTAGAAACGAAAACAATCGTTCACGACGAGTCCATTTAAAAATTCGTTTCTATGACAAGGAAAGTAGATAGGATCAGCTGCATTGGCTAATAATACGGCTTTAGCGTGGGTGCCGTTTGCCAATGATTTAGACGCTTTTCACTGTAGGGAGGGTATATCTCTGGTTTAGATAGAGTGAACCAAGTTGTAGCACCCGCGAGCCTGCTATTCAAAAGTATTATAATAGGCCTACATAGTTTATTTTGACATATTCCTTAATCTGTCGAATGATAACTCATCAGTTCATTGAAATCGACAATTCTTTAATTTATGAGGAATCTAACAATGTAACTTTATTCTGGACACAAAGTATTTCGGTGTCGTGGTATTGACCATATTTTGCGCTGATATGTTTTATATATATTTTTTGGGGACCAGAAACACATTTGAACTTGACAAGTCCAGTATTTGTGCCAAGCAATGCTGCAACTAAGGGGTGGCTAGAATATCAGATTTTTTTTGAGCGCTAATACTAAGTAGGCCTATATGTAAAACTGAGGTATTACCATAAATAATTTTAAAACTCGCATCGTATACGAAGTAAGATTAGGTACATATCGAATTTAATAAACCTATTACGGTATTACACAAACTTCTGTATCTTTAACTTTAAAACTAGAACATTGCAGATTGACTTTATATTAATAAAAGTATAAGTGTTTAAATGTTAGGTTTTTATAAATGAAAAGCATCTAATATCTTTCTTAAAGAAAGATTTTTTTACAAACCATTAATACAGTATGGCTACTTTACTTAATATAAATCAATTCGATTTAGCATCGCATTTCTGAGGTCATCGGATCTCTTACCGCCAAAGTGTCGCAGCGTAATCTGGCCAAAGAGATCTATCAGTCAGTTCATTACATGATTTGTAGGACATATGAGTGTCATTTGATGAGGGTCACGTACTAATGGAAGCACGTATCCCGGAAACGTCTTATGTTGTAGCCCTTATTAGATTATGTCTGTGATCTCTGGTGTAATAACAGTCCATAAATGTGCACTACCTGCTATACGTCTCATCTTTCTATCTTGACTATATTCATTTTGAAATGTTTGCCTCTACAAATGACAGCCGGAACTCATCATTATCTCAGAACAGCGTATTAGCAATTAACGTAATACAATATTCATTGTGATAATTGGGAGCAGTATATATCAGATGAGTGGAATGTGGGACAGCCTTTGAGATGGCCCTACGAACCCTGGACTGTAAGGTCATTTCATACGGCTTCCCCAATTTGTCCGCCTTTTTGGAAATACTTCATTGGCCTACGTACGTATAATATTTATATAAAAAATAACGCAACTAATGCAAAATAAAATAGTTTATTTCGTAGGGTATGGTAAGAAATACGTGCCATGTGTAGACTTTTTGACTCACGCGTTGTGCGAGTTGTACTTGGCCATGTATCTCACTTTGCTGTCACTGTTGATCTACACGAAACCAGTGATATGTCATTGTCACGCCTTAAAAGTAATGTTTTTGGTCACGTTATGGGGCCGTTTGACATTTATTACACACGAATCGTGCGTGCATGGGAGCGTGGTTTAGTTACCAAGTTAGAATGTAATTGTAAGTTCAAAGAGTGTTATTATAATTTCAGAGTGATGTAGATTAATAGTTGCGTGAAGCAGAGTTGTTTTATTTAAAAAAAGTAAAATCAAGCTATTGTTTTCTTGTATTCAGCCCAGACGGCTTTTTTTTTGCATCGCATGCAACTGTATGAACTACTACTTACAGTTATATATAACTAGAAAAGTATCGACTTTCTGTCTGATAATTTCCGGAACGTCTCGATTAGATAGCTAAATTATTATCACTCCGCCTCTGAATCCTTGACACGCCGCATATTGAGGTGGAGATGTTATTTTAGACAAAATTCATGGCTAAACGTGAATGAAATTCGTGTAATAACATTCGGAAGATTTCAACAATAACGAACAACGGCAACTTTTTTATTTAGGAAGTAGCTTTTTAAGGGATAGATTCTATAGCGGCCGCAATAAATATATAATTTTATCTGTGATCAGAAAGATCACATCTATTGCGGCCGCAATAGATATATAATTTTATCTGTGATCACGTTATGGGGCCGTTTGACATTTATTACACACGAATCGTGCGTGCATGGGAGCGTGGTTTAGTTACCAAGTTAGAATGTAATTGTAAGTTCAAAGAGTGTTATTATAATTTCAGAGTGATGTAGATTAATAGTTGCGTGAAGCAGAGTTGTTTTATTTAAAAAAAGTAAAATCAAGCTATTGTTTCCTTGTATTCAGCCCAGACGGCTTTTTTTTTTTTTTGCATCGCATGCAACTATATGAACTACTACTTACAGTTATATATAACTAGAAAAGTATCGACTTTCTGTCTGATAATTTCCGGAACGTCTCGATTAGATAGCTAAATTATTATCACTCCGCCTCTGAATCCTTGACACGCCGCATATTGAGGTGGAGATGTTATTTTAGACAAAATTCATGGCTAAACGTGAATGAAATTCGTGTAATAACATTCGGAAGATTTCAACAATAACGAACAACGGCAACTTTTTTATTTAGGAAGTAGCTTTTTAAGTGATAGATTCTATAGCGGCCGCAATAGATATATAATTTTATCTGTGATCAGAAAGAAAATGGTGAACGGAATTTATAATTGTTTAACAATAGTTTTTAGCCATGAATAATCTAAAAAAATATATTTTGAAGGACGTAATCTTCGCCAGTTAAGGAATTTTACCAGTTTTAGAGATAGTTTTTACGTTATGTATTATTTCTGTTCGCTATTTTGAGTATAAGTGAGTGTAGGTGAAATTTTATGCTATAAAATGAATCCCCTACAAACCTACTCCCGAAATTACAAAAACCAGCAGTTGCTTGTATATATAAAAGCGCGTTGTATATTTTGTAAAAAGGGGAGTTTCATTTTGTAAAAATGTATTGCTAAGATAGTTTTACGCAAAAATTGTCGCTATTCAGGACTTTACTCTGTACATTACTGGTTATGTAAGTAATTTTCCTTAAGCTTGTTAGGATTGGCACTATTTCTTGTATTAATCAAAGTTTTTCGTATGGCGAGTAAAAATTTCTTTTAGTTAATTTTTGTGTGATAGTGATTTGAAAGAGAATTGACTTTTAAAATGAGGTTTGTAGTGCTTGCTACTGCTGTATGTCCCGTCGGTACCTGGGAAAATGATTAATTAGGGTAGAGGTGGGAAGGTGGGAAAGGCACAGGATACGCATTTTGATTAAAGATTGTCAGTGTCCTGTAGCGACAAAGAGTACACGTATGGCTCGCTGAACGCTACGGTGATATTAAAGTTTGAACACGCACACGCGATTTAGAACTTATCCTCTCGACACGCACTGACCATTAACTTGTATGGGATACATTTTTATCAGTTGTAAAGCACAGTCTGCGCCATATGTCGTCAGCAATATTGGTGATATTATGGTATTCGGATTTTAGTTGAAACGTTTTGGGATTGAAGCAGTTTTGTAAGTTAATTGAAAAAATTATGAATATTTAGCCTCACGTCATTAGAATAATAATAAACACAATTTTACAAGAAATCTAAAGAATTGGTAACTTAGTGAATACTAAAAAATCGATAAGAACCCTTTAATACTTTTGGTTTTCCCAATTTAGATTTCGTTTCTACTTCCCTCAAGCATGATGTCAATTACTTTTAATGAGTTAGGTATCTTGTGAAGATTCAATAAAAGAAGATTGTGTTAAACTTCCAGAAGTTAATTTTATTCCTTCGTAATCAAAATTCCAGAAGTTAATTTTATTCCTTCGTAATCAAATTAAACTAATTACGAGCAACATTTGCCCGTCTGGGATCATATTTTCCACAATTGTCTGTGGACTGCAGTACAGTAGAGCATCGATTATCCGAACATCCATTAACCGAACGTTCTATTATCCGAACTCAATAAAAAGTACAATTATGTACTGTACTGTACAATATAATGTATTGGTCACGTGTAGGCGCATTAGATATTTATTGAGCATTAAAAATTGTATACTATAAATTATTATAGGATTGTACAGTAATAAATAAACGCTCTTATCTATACAGCCTTACAATCGGTAAACAAAGAATCGATAAACAAACTTACATCAACAAACTTCGATAAACACATTTACAATTGGTAAACAAACTGTGTCAACGGAAGTCTCTGTCACCGAATGTCTGTTTTTTAATTAATGTTATAGTACAGTGTTTGTCATTAAACTTTAACTTTTGTCATTTAAATTAACTTGGTTTTTATTAATTAAACTCAGTTTTAATTCAATGATTTTTAGCCTTAGTAATGCATTACATTACAGTATGCAGGGTGCTGTAATTATGTAACAGTATGTTAGAAATTATTTTGTTATAAAAACCTTTGTTTTTGTAATGTTTCCAATGTACGATCTATTATCCGAAATATCGATTATCCAAACGGGGCCTCGTCCCGAGAGGTTCGGATAATCGATGCCCTACTGTACTTTATGGAAGAAACTTTAGAGAACTTTTGCGATTGTTTAGTATTAGTAATACTCTTTGTTAATTCGTTTAAGGTATAAACAGTGACACAGTCCTGAGACCAGTGATATTAGAGTAAAATTTAGTGTGGGCGTGAAGTAAACTTGTGGTAGTGTTTAGAACAACTGCAACGTACACGTGGAAGGCGAAAATACGTTTATGTAAATGTTGTCTTTAAACGGCAGAAAAGGAAGAAAATCGAAGACCATAATATTGTATTTTCATTTGAATTAGTTCTTTGTGTGTTGCGTTTTATTTCATTCGGCGGCAGTGTTTTGTGCCGTATGTAGTGTTGAAGACAATCTCTTTGATCTATTGCCGTACTCTAAAGAATTGTATAAGCCGTTGTGCGGGGGGCTTGTTTGTAATTATTACTGTACTGAAAATTATTATTGAAGCGCCGCAAACAATGGCTTCATAATTCTTACTAATATCGCGGCTTCATCAGTACAGCGTCGCACACAAAAGCTAGTACTGGTAGCCTAGATAATTTATGAAATAGTTTTGTAGAGTAGAAAACGCCCGACGCCCACCATGAATTGCCATTGTATTGTTCACGCGAATGAATTCGAGAGGGAACTTTTCCACAGACAAAATGGAAAGTACTTAAATCAGTTTTTCATTGAATGTATGCAGCATTTAAATAGCTGATGCGTATCTTACGTATGAGAATACGTATTGGATTATGTCTTCATATGTATAATAAATGATCGGCTTGTGATGTGAAAATGTATATTTTAGTATTTTAATAGAAATAACACAGTCTACGGACGCGCCATCGTTACTTGTTAGTGCAGTTCGATCACGTATGACGGAGTCATTCCATGCTTTCAGTTTTTATTAATATCGTTTGTGACACACTAGTTTTATTTTTCTGCATCTCTGAACTCATTGAAATGCCGTATTACGTTTTCACTGTAACGATGTTTCTAGTCATTTTTTATTTTTACTTTCTGCGTTCTCGTATGCATGTCGTTTTTTTTTTTAAATAAAAAGTAGTGACAGTCAGGCTTAGCCTACGTGCATTACATTAGTCATTACAGTAACTATTTTCTCATTTTCACTCTATAGGCCTACATTGGATGTTATTTATAACCTTGAATTAGTCTTTTGTAGGGCTTTACCGAGTCACATAATAAGCCACAGTTTCTGCGAGAGTAATAAAAATAGCAACTCATTGAAATTGTACCAGTAGTGCGCGGTACGGTACTCTTCGTAAGCCTGATGACAGTAGCATGGGGAGGAAGCATAGCTATTATACGCGAGACTGTATATAGTTGACTGTAGCGATATCTTCCACAAATGGAACAATGTGCTACAAGAAAGCTGGTTATAATGTAGGAAAATAAAGGTTGATTCGGCTTTGTAAAAAAAAAAAAAAGACTGATAACTTCTTGCCCTTGTTGTATCTTCTGCAGTAATTTTTCAGTGTTTAAATACTATCAAATACTCAAAGAAGTTTACATTGAAATACAGGTTGTAGGTGTCGTGTACAGCAATTTCTCATTGTGTAAATGCTATCAAGTACTCAAAGAAGTTTACATTGAAGTACAGCCGAATCTTGAGAATTTCGACTGTTTGATACTTTTGGTAAAATCATGCTAACCTTTTATTAAAACGAGCATAATTTGAAATTTCTACATAACTTGGCAAGCCTGTCAGGACAGGAAAACAGAGGCGTTTACACTAGCGTGTAATCATAAGCTGTTTAACGTAAACGAGTATCGTGTATTGAATTTTGCAGTTACAAAGTAGCCGAATTTTTAACAGATTTTTCGTCGCTTCTTATTGAGAAGCTTCAATTTCAGGCCTTCTAAACTTTAATAATTTTCTAGAGATCTTAGAAGTTGTAACAAAAGTTTCTAAAGACCGAATGATTAGCATGTAGTAACGCCCATCTGTGGGACTGGTGAGTGCATTTAACCCAAAATACGTGGCAGTTAATTCATGAATGTTTATTCTGATAAACATTTTATGGCTAGAAGATGTATAAGATAGAATAGAAAACCTCTAAATTCTAAATACAATGTAAGCCAATTACATAACAAATATTTGAAGAAAAACTTTATGGCTATAATATAATAATAAAGAAGGAGAGAATTTAGAAATAAAACCATCTAAGGTAAAAAACAAGTAAGGACAGATTACTAAATATTTATTTGAAGAGAAACATTTTGACAATAATACCAAGAGAGTTTAGAGAAATAAAACCAGCCAAAACACATGTAAGCCCACCTTACATACAAATTATTTGAGAAAACGTCACAGAATAATATAAGAAGAGTGAATTTTGAATTATGAATAAATCAAGTTTCCCAAACCAAGTATAAGTACAACTTACCAACCAATTATAAATAAAATACTATGGTGAGATAAACTGAAGAGATTTCATACCATATTTATGGTAAGCATAGAAGATAATTACCATGGTAACAAAGGATCATAATGGGATGAATAAAAGAAAACAGATTTAGAATTAAAACAAATAATTCTAGACAGTATAATCATGTCTAAGTTCAATATGAAGAGTAAAAACCTTTCCGTAAAATGGTGTTGAAGGAAATAAAAAAGAAAAAATTCTTTAATACGATTTGAGTGATTGAATACAATAAAGTACAAAAACTTCTTTGGAATTATGAGAGAATGAAACTTTGAAGTGGTATGAGGAGAAAATATGACCTCATAATGAAATTAATAAAAAAACCATCATTTGCAAGTATAATAGCAATGACTGGAATAATGTGAAAATAATGTCAAAAATTTATGTAATTAAATGAATTAATATAAAATGATTTATGAATTAAATGACAATTATGATAATGACAGTTATACAAATTCTAGAAAATAGAACAAGTGGAAATTTTAAGAACGATGAAACAGTCTAAAAATGTCATAAAGATATGCTACTATAAATAATGCAGATTATAATAAAAAAAAAAAAACCAGAAGGTAATAAAGAATTTATAACCAAAAGATTTATATGATAATAAAAGTTGAAAAATGTAATAATAGAAGAGCTTCCTACCATAATATCAAATGAAAGAAACATCCAGATAATAAGTCAGATGAACAACTGAGATAGAAATATTAAAATCTCTGAGAAGTATAACAAGTAATAAGTGAAGTATCCCAAAGATATTTTTTAAATAGTAACAAATGTGTACTATTCTGAATAATTTTTTTTAATCTGTCTGATGATAATTCCAGCAGGATTAATATGTTTTTTGAGCAGAGATGATTTGCCTCTGTACTCAAATATGTGTGAAGTATTGGACAGCAGAGGAAAGTAGCGTACAGTGCCTCTCTGAACTGAACCAGCTCACAAAGTAGGGAACGATAGGGAGAAAATATCCCAAGGAGAAAATACTAAGAAGAAATATAAAAATGAAATAATAAATATGAAACTCGGAAGACTATTACTATCAAGGAAGATCAAGTGAGAATGATATAAACTCAAATATAAATAAGAAAATTTTAAAATGGAAGGAAGTCCAAAATAATAACAAACCTTGAATAATTATCATAAGCAATTGTTTCAGACAAAGCAAGTATAGTCTGAAAAAATTACTTCTGGAGAAGGGCATTCTGTAGCGTGACAGAAAATCCACTACATTTTAAGTCATGTGAAATCATAAAGTTTAATTACACCAACAAATGTTATAATAATATTGAATGACATTTAAATAAATCAGAGGAATGAACCACAATAAAATAAAAATCCTCACTACATTATATATAAAAACCACTGTTTTAAAAACCAAAGAAAGTATCGAAGCAACTCATCAACTCATAGTATAATATCAGTAAGTTACATAGTATAGTTAATATCAGTTATATAAGGCCATATCAAGAAAAAAGAGACTCAATTAAAGAGTGGTGAATACCAAAATATCCCAAAACCAAGAAGAGGGAAGAATAAAGTTTGTGAACAGGAAGAAACCAATACCCTGAAACCTGTATAGAAGAATAAAGTCAGTTCAGTAAATAAATTAAATACTCCAAACTAAACCTCAGTCGTGATAACACCAAGTACCTTGGTTTACCCAAGAACGGAAGGAAGACCAGAAGAGTGAAGACTAGACGAGGGACAAGAATGAAGACTAGAAGAGGGACAAGATTGAATACCAGAAGGAAGATACGAAGAAGGACAAGAAAGAAGACAGGAGGAGAGGAAGAAATAGTATGAAAGAAACACCGTTATAAAACCTATTATTATATAAACTACTATCAACCCCAAACCCGCAAAAACTATGCAAAAGAAAGTATAACATACCCAAAATATTATAAAATGTAATTATTGAGAAAACTAAAGTGTTGTATAGCGTTATAAGAAGTGCACCGACTAAAGCTATTGTGTAATAAAGAAAATAAACTAGTCTTAACGGTCCATGATTACTAAAGGTCTGGTCTGAGATAATAAGACTCAGAATATCAGAACCAACAGTGAAAGTGAATTTGTGTAAGTGTTAAAAAAAAAAAAAAAAGCACTAAACTTAAAGTTGGTGATACTATAACTTAGTAGTATGCTATATCACAACTTTAAAATCTAATAATAAACAGCATAATAAAATGGAAGGTTTCCAGTATTTTATTATTTTAATGTAAATCTTTATTTACAAGACATTTGTAAAAAATGATAATAAATAGAGTATGGGAGTTAATGTTTACTGATGTAGGGGATCACAATAATAATGGTTTAAACCAGAAAGGACTGGTACTAATATAGTATGAATAAGTGTAACATGTTTAAATAGACTGTTATTTCACAGTCCTAAAATCAATGTGTTAAATAAATGTATTTGTAAGGTTTATTCGAAAATAAGATTTATGTTATGTGTTTTAAAAGAATTATGTTTGATAAATAATAACCTACATACCAGTAATAATGTTCTAATAGGTATGCTATGTTAGCTCAAAAATAGTTAAAAGATATATGTTCAAACCATATCTGCAATATGTTCAATTGTGCAGATTACTAAACCATGTTCATAATTATTTATTTTAATAACTGTAGTGTTAATTAACTACTACACAACACAATAAGTTATAAATCATGTTATTTTCATATAATTGTAATTATGTAAAGTCAGAGGAGGAATTAAGTTTAAATTATTTGAGAAAGAAAGAAATATAAAATTCTAAAATCTAGGCCATTTGGTGAAATCAGAGAACCAATATAAAATAGTATAACTCACTTATAAATCCTGTAAACTACCAAGATTTATATAAGATAACACAATTAACCACTACTAGGAATGATCCTATGAATTAAAATGATAATAAGGAAATATACCTTAACATTTTGTAAATTGTCAAAATATATAAATTAATTAATTTTAAAGAGCAATGTCAAATTTACAGATTAACACAAAAAACCAGTTCAAAGGTGTAATTTATATGTATTTAAGGAAAGGAAGAGGAATGTGAATAATTAAAATTTATTATAATAATATTAATAATATTTGAAATGGAGGAGTTTTATATAAAAACGGAAATCCAATTTTGAGCCTATATTCCCAAAGAGTGAACAAAATTTGTTAATTTCCACAAAATATCTACAGATATGGACTATAATACATCAATTTAAAGGGAATGAGATGATTAAACCAATAATAAGGTTAATAATTCATAAAAGTGAGGAATAAAATTGATAAATTCCATACATAATGTAATATTTTATCATGTGTATGGGAAGTCGAAAAATGTTAACAATACTTTTTCAAGGATTAACTGGGCAAGATTTATGACCAAGTTAATTAGTCTTTTGTTGAATATCAAGCTGGACAGTTGTGTAAAAGAACGTTTCTTTAAAAAATCGAGAAAGATGGTACTAGCGTTTAGCCATGGAAATCAGTGAACGAGAGTTAAACGGTTTAGACACTTTTTAAAGCTAAAGCTGTTCATACATTCACGACAATAGTGAAAACAAATACTTAACTACATAATACGAGTGATAGAAACAAGTAAAACACTATATTTCAACTGATTTATTCTGCAAATCCTAACCAATAATTTGAGAACTTAACCGTAGAAGTTGAACACATAGAAAATAAACTAACTAACGCAAGTTTACACAGAACACTTCACCAGAATACACCAAATAGATTAACAGACATATTACACCAGTGCGGGGACATTTTAGACCTTGACGAAGGTAATTTTGTCGTGATTTTGGGACATGCCGAGTTCACATTAACTACGCCAGAACTAGTAGCGGCCATCTTTTAATTCTACAGAGCCGGCCTTCTTTATTCGGCAGTGACGTCATCATCTGCGTATGGTACGACAACGATCATACACATTACATATTAGAATTATTTAAATTTTATTGAATAATAATTATTGTATTTGTGTTAATTGTTAATGTTATACTTTCTCGTCACCCTTCTCTGACTATTAATTCTAATCGCTCAAAGAACCTGTCTTATAATATATTAAATATCATAAATTTTGTTCTGTATGACACAATCGATAATTCCCGAGACAGAGTCGATAATTGCTCTCCATCGATAAAATATCGATTATTTATTTAAAATTGTCAATAAATCTTTATATTTCCATTATTTTGTATCTGTACTTATTTCACAGGGTAATTTAAGGGTATTTATAAGGCTGAAGGACTTAAGTGAGAAGAATATATTCTATTTTGAACAAGATATAGGACCAGTCAGAAAAGTCACCAATCGATTATTACCCGGAGTTAATCTATTTAACTCCAGACTTGGTGCAAATCTTCAAGAAGTGCTCGACGGTCAATAAATACCTACCTGTTATTAAAATGTTACCAGAACCTTTTAAAAAACAGATTTATCTTTTATACATACCTCTATAAACATAAACAAAATTATTTTATTATTTGAAAATTCTATAATTAGTGAATTTTCCGTATACATTTTATTCTTTTGTAACGACCGGCATACAGCGGTCTGGTGACCAAGTGGCTAGCCCAAACAGTGGGGCTCAGAAAGATTACAGACATATAAAGGGTCTGCTTACAAAGTGGCTTCCATCGCGGGGCTTGAACGAGGCAGAAGTCACGTCGTGTTACAAAGTGGCGTCCAACTTAGAGGGCTTAACAATCTAAGCTTGGCAGCTATTATTAAATAGAAACAGAGAAAGATGCAAAGACGAGCTACATCGAAAAAGAGGGCGGCAGAGGCCGAAAAAGAGGTTGACATGGGGGATAAGGAGGCAACACCCGTGGAAGATCCGGAAGTGTTACTAATCCGAGTGGAACCGAAACAACCCGTACCACCCGAGGAACAACCTGAAGTAACAACGCAAACAGGGGAAGCCAATGTCCCAGACAAGGAAGTAGAAAAATCTATGACTACGGAAGAAAGAAAAATGGATAAGATCATGGAAATGTTCTTACAGTTGAGTAAGCAAATGGAATCCACAAAGGAGGTTAACCAAGAGTTGAGTAAGAAAATGGATTCTACCAAGGAAGTTTTGAGTGAAATAAATACAAACATCACATCCATGAATGAAGGATTAAGAAAAAATAATGAGAGACAGGAAGAGGACCGTAAGGAAAGAAGAGAGGACAGATTAAAAGGAGAAGAATTAAGAAGGGAAAAGACCGAAGAAATAAAAAATGATAGCAAACCAGAACCAGGAGAAATACCAAACGAAAAACCCTTGGAACAAATAGTATTACCTGAAAAGGAAGCTAACGTAAACAAAGAAAATACTAAAGATATGGAAGTGGAACCAAAGGAAAGGAGGAAAACGCTTCCAAAGAAATTAATGAAAACAAAGGAAGAAATGGAAATGATGAACCATGGTTTAATGGATGTCAATAATATTCTTATTACCGACCATGAAGAAATCAGGAATTACAGAAATTTCGGAAGGAGATTCAAGGTAATCTCAGAATTAATGTACCACCAAACAGTAGTTTACCAATGGGGAAGCACCAGAGGTAAACGGAATACTACATGTGGACTAGATCAGTTTCAGTGTGGAACTAAACAGTGTATTTCAGAAAGATGGAAATATAACATCTTATCAGACTGTGACGATGGCACTGGTGAATCACCAGAGTGCGTTCCATTAGTGCGCCATCCAGGACTATTCCAGTGTACAATTACACAAAAATGTATACCTTCCGGATGGATATGTGATGATGAACCAGATTATGGGGATTCAGAGAAGCAAATAATTGATAAACCAGATGAAGAACCTCACAGATATTTTTCAGGTCATACAGCATATGGACCAGAGACATATTGGAATATAAAACAGTATAATAATGGGAACAATACTAATTACCATGATAATAATAATACGGGTCCCAACCAGCAAAACCCGAATCGACCCTCTGATGGTTATCAGGGTAACCACTATCCCTACCCTAATAACGTAAATAGTCAGAGAAGCCCCAATTATGGTAATAGTCCTTACCATAATAATACCAATCGTGCGGGTCCCAATAATGGTAATTTTAAAAATAATAGGTTTCATCGCCCTAGAGTGAACTTCATACGAGCCACAGAAGGAAGACAGCGAGGATTCAACCACAATCGACGAAGCAGTGACCGAAGATACGAAGAAAGGCGGAGGAGCCTAGAGCGGGAACAACCAAGGTACTATCCGGCGCGTAGGAGCAATAGTTTGGATCTGATAAGGATCCATACGGATACATAATGAGGTGGTAAAAGGGATGGATGTCAGGATAACCGACAACGGCAAAACCACCACAAAGAAGATGAAAATAATTACCACTAAGGAAAAATGAGAAGAAGAAGGGACAAAGAACCAAAATGGGAATTTAAGAAATAAATTAATTAAGAAACTACACCTTATAAAGGAACTATGAGCAACAATGCACTATAATAAAAAGCATCCACCTGGGTATAAAGAAAAAATAATAAGAAATACGTTTGAATAAAGACAAGAAAAGAGTCATACAATATTTATGAAACTAATATGATATGTTTACCATATAATTATGAAAACTATTACAATCATTTATGAAAGGTCTATGTGGCAATAATATAAGAAGAAGTTAAAATAAATAACTAAATACTAAAAACAAAGGTAAGCCCATCTTACATAAAATAAAAAGTATATTTGAAGGAAAATTTTATGGCAATGATAGAAGAAGAATTTCGAATGTTAAAAACCCCTAAATTCTAAACATAATGTAAGACAATTACATACAATTTATTTGAAGAGCAATATATTTTGAAGGAAGAATAACAAGAAGAATTTTGAAATAAACAGCCAAATTCTAAAAAGAAATATAAGCACATATTATCTACAATTATTAGAAAATTTTATGGCAAGAATACAGAAGAATTAGAATTAAAACCCCCAAAATTCTAAAATACATGTAAGCCAATCTTACATAAAGATTATTTGAAAGAAATTATTTGAAAAGAAGAATAATATAATAAGGGTTTGGACTTAATACAGCCAAATAGAATTTAAAACCCCTAAATTCTAAACATAATGTAAGACAATTACATACAATTTATTTGAGAAGAAACATATTTTGAAGGAAGAATAACAAGAAGAATTTTGAAATAAACAGCCAAATTCTAAAAAGAAATATAAGCACATATTATCTACAATTATTAGAAAATTTTATGGCAAGAATATAAGAAGAATTAGAATTTAAAACCCCTAAATTCTAAACATAATGTAAGACAATTACATACAATTTATTTGAAGAGCAATATATTTTGAAGGAAGAATAACAAGAAGAATTTTGAAATAAACAGCCAAATTCTAAAAAGAAATATAAGCACATATTATCTACAATTATTAGAACATTTTATGGCTAGAAGATGTATAAGATAGAATAGAAAACCTCTAAATTCTAAATACAATGTAAGCCAATTACATAACAAATATTTGAAGAAAAACTTTATGGCTATAATATAATAATAAAGAAGGAGAGAATTTAGAAATAAAACCATCTAAGGTAAAAAACAAGTAAGGACAGATTACTAAATATTTATTTGAAGAGAAACATTTTGACAATAATACCAAGAGAGTTTAGAGAAATAAAACCAGCCAAAACACATGTAAGCCCACCTTACATACAAATTATTTGAGAAAACGTCACAGAATAATATAAGAAGAGTGAATTTTGAATTATGAATAAATCAAGTTTCCCAAACCAAGTATAAGTACAACTTACCAACCAATTATAAATAAAATACTATGGTGAGATAAACTGAAGAGATTTCATACCATATTTATGGTAAGCATAGAAGATAATTACCATGGTAACAAAGGATCATAATGGGATGAATAAAAGAAAACAGATTTAGAATTAAAACAAATAATTCTAGACAGTATAATCATGTCTAAGTTCAATATGAAGAGTAAAAACCTTTCCGTAAAATGGTGTTGAAGGAAATAAAAAAGAAAAAATTCTTTAATACGATTTGAGTGATTGAATACAATAAAGTACAAAAACTTCTTTGGAATTATGAGAGAATGAAACTTTGAAGTGGTATGAGGAGAAAATATGACCTCATAATGAAATTAATAAAAAAAACATCATTTGCAAGTATAATAGCAATGACTGGAATAATGTGAAAATAATGTCAAAAATTTATGTAATTAAATGAATTAATATAAAATGATTTATGAATTAAATGACAATTATGATAATGACAGTTATACAAATTCTAGAAAATAGAACAAGTGGAAATTTTAAGAACGATGAAACAGTCTAAAAATGTCATAAAGATATGCTACTATAAATAATGCAGATTATAATAAAAAAAAAAAAACCAGAAGGTAATAAAGAATTTATAACCAAAAGATTTATATGATAATAAAAGTTGAAAAATGTAATAATAGAAGAGCTTCCTACCATAATATCAAATGAAAGAAACATCCAGATAATAAGTCAGATGAACAACTGAGATAGAAATATTAAAATCTCTGAGAAGTATAACAAGTAATAAGTGAAGTATCCCAAAGATATTTTTTAAATAGTAACAAATGTGTACTATTCTGAATAATTTTTTTTAATCTGTCTGATGATAATTCCAGCAGGATTAATATGTTTTTTGAGCAGAGATGATTTGCCTCTGTACTCAAATATGTGTGAAGTATTGGACAGCAGAGGAAAGTAGCGTACAGTGCCTCTCTGAACTGAACCAGCTCACAAAGTAGGGAACGATAGGGAGAAAATATCCCAAGGAGAAAATACTAAGAAGAAATATAAAAATGAAATAATAAATATGAAACTCGGAAGACTATTACTATCAAGGAAGATCAAGTGAGAATGATATAAACTCAAATATAAATAAGAAAATTTTAAAATGGAAGGAAGTCCAAAATAATAACAAACCTTGAATAATTATCATAAGCAATTGTTTCAGACAAAGCAAGTATAGTCTGAAAAAATTACTTCTGGAGAAGGGCATTCTGTAGCGTGACAGAAAATCCACTACATTTTAAGTCATGTGAAATCATAAAGTTTAATTACACCAACAAATGTTATAATAATATTGAATGACATTTAAATAAATCAGAGGAATGAACCACAATAAAATAAAAATCCTCACTACATTATATATAAAAACCACTGTTTTAAAAACCAAAGAAAGTATCGAAGCAACTCATCAACTCATAGTATAATATCAGTAAGTTACATAGTATAGTTAATATCAGTTATATAAGGCCATATCAAGAAAAAAGAGACTCAATTAAAGAGTGGTGAATACCAAAATATCCCAAAACCAAGAAGAGGGAAGAATAAAGTTTGTGAACAGGAAGAAACCAATACCCTGAAACCTGTATAGAAGAATAAAGTCAGTTCAGTAAATAAATTAAATACTCCAAACTAAACCTCAGTCGTGATAACACCAAGTACCTTGGTTTACCCAAGAACGGAAGGAAGACCAGAAGAGTGAAGACTAGACGAGGGACAAGAATGAAGACTAGAAGAGGGACAAGATTGAATACCAGAAGGAAGATACGAAGAAGGACAAGAAAGAAGACAGGAGGAGAGGAAGAAATAGTATGAAAGAAACACCGTTATAAAACCTATTATTATATAAACTACTATCAACCCCAAACCCGCAAAAACTATGCAAAAGAAAGTATAACATACCCAAAATATTATAAAATGTAATTATTGAGAAAACTAAAGTGTTGTATAGCGTTATAAGAAGTGCACCGACTAAAGCTATTGTGTAATAAAGAAAATAAACTAGTCTTAACGGTCCATGATTACTAAAGGTCTGGTCTGAGATAATAAGACTCAGAATATCAGAACCAACAGTGAAATTGAATTTGTGTAAGTGTTAAAAAAAAAAAAAAAGCACTAAACTTAAAGTTGGTGATACTATAACTTAGTAGTATGCTATATCACAACTTTAAAATCTAATAATAAACAGCATAATAAAATGGAAGGTTTCCAGTATTTTATTATTTTAATGTAAATCTTTATTTACAAGACATTTGTAAAAAATGATAATAAATAGAGTATGGGAGTTAATGTTTACTGATGTAGGGGATCACAATAATAATGGTTTAAACCAGAAAGGACTGGTACTAATATAGTATGAATAAGTGTAACATGTTTAAATAGACTGTTATTTCACAGTCCTAAAATCAATGTGTTAAATAAATGTATTTGTAAGGTTTATTCGAAAATAAGATTTATGTTATGTGTTTTAAAAGAATTATGTTTGATAAATAATAACCTACATACCAGTAATAATGTTCTAATAGGTATGCTATGTTAGCTCAAAAATAGTTAAAAGATATATGTTCAAACCATATCTGCAATATGTTCAATTGTGCAGATTACTAAACCATGTTCATAATTATTTATTTTAATAACTGTAGTGTTAATTAACTACTACACAACACAATAAGTTATAAATCATGTTATTTTCATATAATTGTAATTATGTAAAGTCAGAGGAGGAATTAAGTTTAAATTATTTGAGAAAGAAAGAAATATAAAATTCTAAAATCTAGGCCATTTGGTGAAATCAGAGAACCAATATAAAATAGTATAACTCACTTATAAATCCTGTAAACTACCAAGATTTATATAAGATAACACAATTAACCACTACTAGGAATGATCCTATGAATTAAAATGATAATAAGGAAATATACCTTAACATTTTGTAAATTGTCAAAATATATAAATTAATTAATTTTAAAGAGCAATGTCAAATTTACAGATTAACACAAAAAACCAGTTCAAAGGTGTAATTTATATGTATTTAAGGAAAGGAAGAGGAATGTGAATAATTAAAATTTATTATAATAATATTAATAATATTTGAAATGGAGGAGTTTTATATAAAAACGGAAATCCAATTTTGAGCCTATATTCCCAAAGAGTGAACAAAATTTGTTAATTTCCACAAAATATCTACAGATATGGACTATAATACATCAATTTAAAGGGAATGAGATGATTAAACCAATAATAAGGTTAATAATTCATAAAAGTGAGGAATAAAATTGATAAATTCCATACATAATGTAATATTTTATCATGTGTATGGGAAGTCGAAAAATGTTAACAATACTTTTTCAAGGATTAACTGGGCAAGATTTATGACCAAGTTAATTAGTCTTTTGTTGAATATCAAGCTGGACAGTTGTGTAAAAGAACGTTTCTTTAAAAAATCGAGAAAGATGGTACTAGCGTTTAGCCATGGAAATCAGTGAACGAGAGTTAAACGGTTTAGACACTTTTTAAAGCTAAAGCTGTTCATACATTCACGACAATAGTGAAAACAAATACTTAACTACATAATACGAGTGATAGAAACAAGTAAAACACTATATTTCAACTGATTTATTCTGCAAATCCTAACCAATAATTTGAGAACTTAACCGTAGAAGTTGAACACATAGAAAATAAACTAACTAACGCAAGTTTACACAGAACACTTCACCAGAATACACCAAATAGATTAACAGACATATTACACCAGTGCGGGGACATTTTAGACCTTGACGAAGGTAATTTTGTCGTGATTTTGGGACATGCCGAGTTCACATTAACTACGCCAGAACTAGTAGCGGCCATCTTTTAATTCTACAGAGCCGGCCTTCTTTATTCGGCAGTGACGTCATCATCTGCGTATGGTACGACAACGATCATACACATTACATATTAGAATTATTTAAATTTTATTGAATAATAATTATTGTATTTGTGTTAATTGTTAATGTTATACTTTCTCGTCACCCTTCTCTGACTATTAATTCTAATCGCTCAAAGAACCTGTCTTATAATATATTAAATATCATAAATTTTGTTCTGTATGACACAATCGATAATTCCCGAGACAGAGTCGATAATTGCTCTCCATCGATAAAATATCGATTATTTATTTAAAATTGTCAATAAATCTTTATATTTCCATTATTTTGTATCTGTACTTATTTCACAGGGTAATTTAAGGGTATTTATAAGGCTGAAGGACTTAAGTGAGAAGAATATATTCTATTTTGAACAAGATATAGGACCAGTCAGAAAAGTCACCAATCGATTATTACCCGGAGTTAATCTATTTAACTCCAGACTTGGTGCAAATCTTCAAGAAGTGCTCGACGGTCAATAAATACCTACCTGTTATTAAAATGTTACCAGAACCTTTTAAAAAACAGATTTATCTTTTATACATACCTCTATAAACATAAACAAAATTATTTTATTATTTGAAAATTCTATAATTAGTGAATTTTCCGTATACATTTTATTCTTTTGTAACGACCGGCATACAGCGGTCTGGTGACCAAGTGGCTAGCCCAAACAGTGGGGCTCAGAAAGATTACAGACATATAAAGGGTCTGCTTACAAAGTGGCTTCCATCGCGGGGCTTGAAAGAGGCAGACGTCGCGAAAAGTTACAATATATATTGGCGGGGTCCCACAGCTACTGCCGCATCTGAGTTTCCATATCAGCTTATTCTGTGTATCTTCATTCTTCAGATTCTTTTCTTCCATACTCCTTTCGATCCCTTCAATCCATTTTAATCTAGGTCTGCCTCTTTTCCTTCTGTTGCTAGGTCTGTCTGTATTTGAACACACTCACAGATATTCTTTCTTCATTCATTCTCATTAGGTGCCCATACCAGGAAAGCTGTTTACATTTTATATCTTCTATTACAGTTTCTTTTCTATTCGTTCTTATCCTTATTACGTCATTCCTTGCACGTTCCAGACGAGAAACTCTGGAAGCTCGTCTTAAGATAGTCCATTTCTACAGCTTCAATCTTCCTGCGGTTCTTTTCGTTGATTTTCCATCATTCTGACCCATAGGTGGTAATTGGTTCAACAATGGCTTTATAAATAAATATTGATCTTTGTCGGTAGCCCGATTTTGGTGGACCATAAAAGTGGGTTTAATTGGCGTATGGTGCTTTTTCCTAAAACTAATCGATGTCTTATATCTTCATCACATATTCCATCATCGCTAATTATACTTACTAAATATTTATACTTTTCACATTTCTTGATGGAAATATTATCTGATAACTGAAGATCTGATGTTCGACTTCCTGTGGCTAAGTACTCTGTTTTTTTTTTTAAGTTTATGTTTAATCCCCATCGATCGTATTCTTCTACTAGTTTTCTCATCATATAAGTGATATCTTCTTCATCATTGGCTATCACCACTAGATCATCTCCGAATAAAAGAGTGTATAAACACTTCTCTTCTAATTCTATTCCCATTCTGCTGCACTTGTTTTTCCGTCTCCAGTGCTCCTTGTATATATACTTTATATAAAGTGGGAGACAAACAACATCCTTGTTTCAGTCCCTTACTAATATTAAACGACTCAGACACTTCTCGTCCTATTTTCACTCTGGCTTGAACGTTTTTGTAGATGCTATATACACTTCCTACATATATTGGGTTAATTCCACTATTTTCTAAAGTTTCAAATAATTTGACTAGTGAGACATTGTCATAAGCCTTTTCGAGGTCTATAAATACGAAATGCGTTTCTAAATTCCTTTCCGTTCGTTTCTCAATTATCTGTCGCAACGAAAATATGTTGTCGACACAAGATCTTCCCGCTCTAAGTCCACTCTGTTCTTCCACATTACCAATTTCTCCTTCAATTCTGTTTTTTAGGATTCGACCATACAGCCTTCCTATTGAACTAGTTACACTAATCCCCCTGAAATTATTACAATCTTGCTTATTCCCTTTTTTATTATATATAGAACTAATCAAAGAGATGTTAAAATCTTATTCTGAATTACTGTATTTAATGCGCACGTAAAGTTTGGCCTTAAAATTGTGTAGTGTACACAAAAAAAAAAAATTAAGTGGCAGTAATTTATATTGTTACTGAAAAACTATTGTTTAAAACAATAACTTGGTTGTTTTAATACGTAACGTTTTCTGTATTATCATACTTTTATTGTCCATGTGCAACCAATTGCAAGTTATAGTGTATCTAGAAATAAAATCGAAATGTAACTGAATACAATTTTATCTGCCTTTCATATGCTTTGGAAATTTAAGATTCATACGGTTTCAGTTAAAAAAAGCGTCGCTTCGTTGAGAATATTCATTGTAGCTGAGATGTTATCAAAAACTGTAAAACTGTACTTGAACTGTACATAGCATCTCGGCGTATCAGTAATGATTTGCAATTTTTAAAAATGTTTTGCGTTTGATGGCGATAAGAGACAGTGTATATTTTTTTTATCTTGTTTCCAAACAATAGTATGTTTTTTTTTTAATTATGCCAAACTTTTGACAAACGTTGCTAACACTGTACCCCAATAGATTTTGTTTAATAAATTAATTGTGTACACTGATAGTTTGGCCGATTGTATTGAAACGCGAAACCGTATTCAGTTATTCATTGTCAACGGCTCGAATCAATTGATAGGGCAGAGATTGTGCGACGGGCGTTGACGGTTCAGTTTTTAAACGATGAACCCGAATTTAAAATAAAAAATACGCTTGAATTTTTAAACGGGCGTTAAGCTTATACCAGAAGTATTATGGAATGTAAACTAGTCTTAAGTGAGAGAGTAAGAGTATTCGAATGCAAGTCTAAAACATTAATGGAAATTAACGTATATTATAATTTGCGTTGTATAGGCCTACTGCACACGTTGGTGGAGGCGGAGCGCTACTCGACTCAGGCTTTAGTGATGTATTCAAAATATTATGCAAGTTCGAGAAGAAAGCCAAGATGAAACTCCGGCCCGTGTAAACTTAGCTTTTTTTTTATCGTAGTACGATTTTGTCGTGATAATACGTAGAACCCTGTAGAGCAGTGGTTCCCAAAGTGGGGTCCGCGGACACTTTTAAGAAAAAATTGAATACACCGTAATTTTAACCGATTTTGTGTAGCCTAAAATTTAAATTTTAAAATCTGAAAGCAATTGGTAGAAGATTCCAGTATTTTTTTTGGGTGCAAACTAATTGTAATTGTAGAAGTAATTTCAAACTAATGGCTTTAATAATGTCTTTCAATCGTGTCGCGTAGCAGATCTGTTTGTCAGCCGAACTGACTAGAACACCGCATCAACGCACAGCTGATCGCGCTGTTTTAGTCCACGTATAAGGATTGTATCTAATCATAATGTTTTTCCATGTAGCTGGTTTTACGCTTAAGTAGCTGGATTTCGACATGTGTGGTTGGAAAGATAGAGCCGAAGTTGCCAAAATTAAGAAATAAACTTGATGTCGAGACTGACATTATCAGAAATTAAGCCTAATATTTGCAGAGCTAATTGTTCAAAAGCAGCTTCATTGTTCATATTAAGCTATGTTTGATATCGTTAATATTATAAGTTTGCAAGTTAAAATAATTTTGATTTTAATACATTTTAATTAAAATATAAGAGTTTGTATCATATTTACTGTTTGTTTTATTTCATAACTCAGACGTGGTCCGCGAAATTTTTAACTTTTTGGAGGAGGTCCGCGGACTGAAAAGTTTGGGAACCACTGCCGTAGAGACTTAGTGGAATTAAAAAAAATACCATGTATAGGAGGTGGTGTGCTGTATAAACGGACGAAGTTGCCAACGTACTCCTATCGATATAACGTGGAACTGATCGACGATTTTATTTGTTTGTGATGAATTTAAGTGTTGTGGATAATGAATGGTGATGATCCAAAATCGAAGTATGTGTAATACGAAGTCTCAGTAGACATTTTAAGAGAAGGCTTTCAGGGGAACATAGAGAACATAGATTTTTATGATGTAATGAATTCGTCATGTGAAAGAATGGCCGTGTATTTTCACAGCAGTAAATAATGTAATTTATTTGTATCACCAATAATATCATCTTTATTAGAAGAATGTATGTTAATTATAAACGATTTCTTCATTTTGTAAATTGTAATTAAGGAGGCATTTTTATATTTGCCGTAATATCGATAGTCGTTCAAATGATTTTTCCGAGTGGTTTCCACTATTCACTGCTTTCCTACGTTGTATTGTGTCTCTTGATTGCTACATTACAGTAAAGCTGTCTCAGACAACTTTTAACCTACGTGTGCAGTTTGCTTTGTGTACAGTCACAGTAATTACCAACCTACAAGCGTAGGTCAGTAAATTACGGTAAATTGTAATGAGATTGTTACCGGCTGTGTTTACGAATTAACACGTTCCGTAGCCACGACGGTAATCATGTATCGTGTAGTTGTGTTCATTCCGAGCCTAGCGTTATGCCTCCCTTTACGCTAATGCATTCTAAGCAGGAAAGTTTTAAATTTTCACCCCATCTCCCTTTAAATCTGGCTCACCCCATCTCTTTATTTTATCTTCTCTACCCATAGTGCGTTCCTTTAATTTTTTCTCTTTTGTTTTCACTTCGTGTTTTATGCCCCTTTTCCTGGTTCTCTGGACTAATTTTGCCATTTCATTTAAGAAGATAAGTTATAATATAGTAGGTAGCGATTCCAAGGTATAATAAAATCTACTAATATAAATACGTTCCTGAAATCTGTATTCGCTGAAGTCGTAATTCAGCGGACATGTCATTTAGGGCATAGAATTGGAACTGGGCGGATTCATACACACTATGGTTTCGAGCTCGGAAAATTAATTTGCAAAAAATCATTAACTTCATCTTAATAGGAAATGGAACAGAAAATTGCGGTGACTAAAGCATTGTCTTCCTTTCAGGAAGTTATTTTTTTATTATTTTTTTTTTAAGCTAACTAGTGGCCTGCCGGTGTAACCGGAATAATGCCCACGCCCGTTAGCTCGCAGCAATGGCCGTTGTGGTTAATACAGAGCTACTGAACGTCATTCTTCGAGCTCATTCCGTTACTTAAGATGAAGTGTTTCTGTTAATTTATTTTTTAAACAATTCCCAACCTGATAGTAAGTATGAACGAGAAGTTATACTGTTTTTATTCTGCAGTGTAAATATTTAAACAGGCGAAGAAAACTCATTAAACTTACGTAAATACTTTTCGACAGTTCACTTGTGTGTTTCTGTAGTTAGATTAACAAGACTCTTGTTTGAACAAAGACTGTTGAATTTTGTGTTCATTCAGGCCACGTTCTTTCGTGTACGTCCTGTGTAAATACTAGCCTTGTTCTAACCTCTGTGTGTATTTATTTTATTTTTCTTACTTTGTTCGTGATTTGCTTGGTGCTAAAGTTTATACACTTTTCGACATCTGTAATAACTGTTTAATATATTTCCATTAATTGTTTAAAACAATTTATATAGGCCTATGTGTATTTGTATTGCCAATTATTCGTATTAATTAATATTAGGCCTACTAGGTGATAATACAGCTCAGCGTCTGTCGTCATTGATGGTGATAATGGCACTTTGCAAATTGGTTTTAAGGTAGGTCGTTCTGTTGTTTCTTTTTCAGATGTGAGCTTACCTCTCTATTGACTGATAACGGCTATAGTCGTATTGGGGTACTATGAACTAAAGTCGTTTATGATGAACCCTCGATATCGGTTTTAGTGGACGTAAAAAAATTGTGGAAAAATTAAAAGAGATTCGCTGCTCGAGTTTATTGCATTCTTTGTCCCCTATAGTGATATTATTTAATGTATATTAGGTGTAACAGACGGATAGTGGTACTCAGTTCATTTGTCGTTTTTTGAGCTGGAATGTCAGGCGGCAAAGATTATTGGGATATGTGGCGAACATTATCGGCGATAGTGAGCGTGGACTTTTTCAAACATATGTGAGTCCGAAGTACAGCCCGAGTTACATAGTAAAAACAAAGACAAAATGTTGAATACCTTGGGTAGACAGATTATCCTAACGCTTTTTAATGACAATCACGCTTTTTTATATTACGTGTCAAGTGTGGAAAGTATAGACTGTTGAAAAGAATAGAAAATACTACAGTTTGTAAGTTGAAAACTACATTTCTGTTATAACGAACTTTCAAATAATACGTTTCCTAGAAGTTTACTATCGATCAGAATCGACTGTATGTGCTTTGATGTGTGAACGCTGCTGAAACCACATTACAAATCCTGTGGTATTTACAGGATTGTTTAGTTTACTTTTTAGTCGCATAAATTAATTCGTTCAACGTAAACTCTCAATTAAAATGCTCTGACAATTGTGTTGTGCGTTCTTTATTTGATGCCGATTTCCAGCTGTTGCAATGCTTAAGTTATTTAAATTATACATGAAATGTAATTTGATGTTATATATCGTTATCAGCAGATAGTCGTGTTTCTGTCTGACGTTCTTTGATGCATTTGTACTGTAGAAAATTGAAAAGCGGATTGAGTGAAAACAACTGTAGCAAGTAAACTGCTGATCTCCCTGGGAAACGAGATTGAAGTCCGATTGTTACCGCCTTTTTAATTCAGCGTTAGCGTTCTATTTTCGTTTGCTTATTTTTACTGTTAATTTATTTTCTCTGAACTAACATAAACACGTTACAATTGAAACAAGAAAATAATTTCAAATAACCCTATAAGAATTACTGTACTGGCTTTGTTGTAGTCTTATTGAGCTACGTAATCAGGATCTAGAACGAAGTGTACATAGATATATTTCATTTGTGTGTAGTTGGTATTTCATTTTCAAAAGATTCTTCTTTGTGTGTAGATTCTTGATTGTGGGAAAATCAAGCTATCTTTGAAAGCTTTTATTTCTTTTGTATGTGCCATTTTTTTTTTAATCATCTCGGTTATACGAAAGAAACATTATTCGTCATGTGGAATCGTTTTTCATTTGTATAATAATAGCAGCAATGTGTATAATCTGTTCGTATTCAACTACGAACTGCATTTAATTTTAAATTGTACGTAGAGTATTATACATGCAGCGTTTAAAATTTAGGCCAAATTTTTAATTTCTAATCTGTATAGGTTATTTGTTTTCCACACAGCTGTTAACGAGTTAAGTGTATATAATTGGTTTTGATTGAAAGCCAAGAGCTTTGTTTCCTTTAGGTCTATATTGACAGTTTGACAGGGATAGTAATTTCATAATTTCGTGTTTTGATATTTGGTATTTTGATAAGAGGTACGTGGTAGGCCTACGTAGTTATTAAATCAATCTTCTATTATTGTGTATTAATTGTTCATAACCTAAAGATACCATACATATGATTTATAATAAAGTTTTAATTACATTCTTAATTTCGATCGATTTCGGTCATAGACCATCGTCAGGACATATACACTGTTCGCTCGCGGTCACAATATTGTAAAACAGTTGCTATTTACAAAAAACGAATTCGTAAATACTGATGATTAATGATCGTGAAACGTACGTTTGTGTCCAAAGTTTCTCGAGAACTGATTTTGTTGCGGAGTGTTTATGTTTACTTTCAGGCCTATATATCATATCAGCTGGTTACTGTATGTTTTCATTTTGCCACAAAGTTTCAAATGCGATACGATTTTTGAATCCGTCATGACGTTCAATAGATTTTCGTGGCCCTCTTCTTTTACATGTTTATATATTCGGTATTATTGCATGGTTATATATTAGATCTTATTTCATCATTGCTTGTTTTCAATACCGTTAAATAATGACGGTTATAGACTACAGTGTCATGTTAAAGAAGTTGACTGATACAGAGTTCCTAGTAGTTTTGCCAGTGTAGTGGAGATGACTGCTATCCGCTCGGTGTACAGAAATATTACACTTTTATTTAAACTTTTATAACAACATTAGCATCCGAACTACGGTAGAAAACAGTCTAGTCACTTCACCTACAGTTTAGTATAGTTATTTTGTATTTGTCACGTACATTTCAAAAAGTTGATATAAATCAGATGACGATTTACAGTACTGATGTGGTAATAAAATATATGGATGGGGAATTCGCTTCGTGTGACGAAAGTAAGTCGAGCGGAGCGACTGGAAAGCAGTTTGAGTGTTAGATCTGACAGTAGGTCGGAGGTAAACACACCATGATGGATGACATCTACAACAGTACACCGTGAACGATTGTACTGCCACGAAGTGATAAGGCGAGAGGTAATCAAGTTTTTCGAAAATCGGAATAGGCTTACTGTTTGTTTTTAACTAAATGTTATATAAAATGGATTTTACGCGCGTACGTGTTCCATTAATAACCGATTACAAAGGCGAGCAGTGTAAAAGAATATGGCACGTATTCAAAAAACGTGTATTTACGAATCTTTTTATTGTAAGATTGCTTTAGAATTAATAATTAGATTTGACGTTTTCAATATTAAGAGACTTTCTGTGCTAGGATTGTTTAGTTTTATTTAGAGAGTTTCCTTGCTATTGATTGCAAATCCCAAGTTACAAAACGATTACCTAATTTTATACATGCAAATAAGATGTAATTTATAACAATTATTTTTTTTAAGCAGCGTTACGAAATGAGGCCATTGAAGCATGATCTATAATAAATTTCGGTTTGATAAACTTGTTGTAGACCTATGTTAAGAGATTGACGGCCTATTCTATGCTCCTCATCCAGATATGTAAGATGTTATGTGCAGTATTTCACGTTGCATTCGAAGTGAGAATCAGCGAACGCATGTTTGAATGCATATGCTCACGAAGTTGCTGCAAGACCTACTTTCGATTTTCCTGTGTGTATTAATATTATGAATTGTTCGTGAATCTTAATTATCAGTTGGCGTTGAAATAATCGGCCATATAGCGTAATTTTTAGGAATGCAATGTGAAGAATATAATTGAGTGAAAGGGAAGGCAAGACCCAAGGAAAAATGCCAAATATTTTTTTTTATCTCAACACTCGTCTGGAAAATACTAACGGAAAGTTTTATTTAAATAAACAGCTTGTAACGAATCGTGGAACACAAACAAAGCTGCAATTTAAACAGCTAATTGTGTCGACTCTTTGAGTGCACAATTTGGTGGTTTTGGTTGCTATGGAGTTTGGCTTGTACACAAAACTTTCACAGTTTCTCTTGTTTCTGTTAGTTGATTCAGAAGTGGCATGTAATAACAATTTGTGATATTGTGGCGGTTTAGGTATACAGTAGAATGATAATAAAGTTTAACAAAGAACAGTGCTTGGCAATAACTGTTTTCTAACGAAACGGTCTTTGAAGTAATTTTTGTGTGTGTCCATCAAACCCTTTTTAACGTTTTGTTTGTTGGTATTTTCGTGAAATACTATTTTGTTGTAACATTCTTGAAATATCGCAAACTGACCTGCTGCTGATTTATTTGTGATATAATCACTTGTCCCGTCCTCTTCGTCGACTGAGCGTCGGCTCAGATTGGAACCTTACACTTCGGTCCTTGTAACGGTCATTGTTGACAATTCCTTTCGGTGCATATTGATAATGAAATCGTTAATATTCTTGGCTGTAAAAACGTTATGGGCCTCTATGGTTTATGCACTAAATTTACCACTAGCAAGTCAGATGCCTATGTCAGAAGAAAATAATCTCAGTTTTTATCATTGAAGCATACGTTTTATGCTGCACATGCAATCTCAAAATATACGTAGGACTATGGGTTCTTTATTCTCTTTTGGAGACTAGATTTCTAATATCAGAGATCAGATTACAATACTCTGTAGAAATAGAAAGTGCTTAAACTTTCAACTCATTCGCCTTTGCTTCTCAGCCTTTTTGTGATAGCATGTTTCCAAAAATTTTTTAAATTTTGTCTTGCTTCCATCGGCGAATTTCGTTTGCTTTATGTTCTTGATTTTAATACTTTACCTATTATGCAGTTTTTAATTTCGATAGTACTGCAATCAAAGTGATCCCCAGTGAACACTACTAGGTTCTGACAATCCGTCCCTTACAATGACAGTGCGTGGTTGTAGGGTGAACGAAACATAAGAATAATGACAGTCTCCAAATCATACCATTTTTGTGTTCGTATTAAAAAAAGAGAGTAACGTTAAGTCGATCAAGTTTTCCTTTGGATCGGTTTGTAATAAATTTCGGGCAAGTGCATAAAATGTGGAAAATTATGGAGGATTGGAGGGAAGAGGTGCACAGTATGTTGAGCCAGGGAGTTGGCGAAGAAATTTAACTCCATTGTGCACGCGTGCGAAAATTAACATTTTCAGAATAAAACACCAGCTTTTTTCATTAAATAGTATTTCATTGTATATAGTGAATTTTGTTTTACGTAATCTTCGTCAAACAGAGGATTCACAATAAAACATTTTATTTCACAAATAAACGGAAAATACCGGATTGCCTGTATTTACTGTTTATGTCATATTGTACGCTAGTCGGATGCTAATGGACAGGATGAATTAAATGTAATTAAATTTGTAATTAGATTGTCGGTGCCCTGTGGTAATCTCTTGCGAATTTATTTTTTTAATTTTAACATTGTTGAGCCGGCATTTCGAATTTCAATTGATTCGTGAATTTCGAATTCGTGAATTGTTCCACGGCGTGTCCGGTTTATGTTAACTCAGAATTCCAACTTTTACATGGAGCGCGAGAACACACAAAAATGCGTAAAATATTAACTTCTTGACACCTAATTACGTTATATTATCTGTGTTTACCCAAAATGCAGAGCTAAGAGAAAACCGGAACGCCCCACATGCCGTGGCTGTGGACGCTAGAAGTATATTTAATAATCAGTACTGTAGGGGAAAATTTAATTACAGCACGGTCTGGGGATCTTGCTAGTTGTCCCCACCCCCTCAGAGTGTGAGAGGGGGGAAGGAACGTACATTACGATCAGCCAGATAAGAATTTTTTTTTAATAATAAGATATGTTATAATAATTTAAATATTGTGTATGAAAATTTTAACGATACTGCCGTGATGCGTTAGGTGCATAGGAAAAGTACAAACAAAAAAAGACTTACAGGAAGGGTAAAATGAAGTCGTTCGCATGATCAGGTATATAAAGAAATAGAAATCCGCATGTATGTCATTATGTATCTATTTTAATGGTCCTATTTTGTGAACACTAATGATAAAGTGTTACGTTGAATTAGGAGTGCGTAGGCTAGTTACTGTTTTGCGCAGAGCGAAGGCGTTTGCAGACATGCAGACGCGACGATAAAAGTGTTGTCTGTTTTCACTGACGTTGCAAGAACTCGTGAGCACATTTCTAAGCTTTTTCAATTTTCTGCCAGGCGTGTGGTGTGGTTGACGAAGAAAAAAAAAATGTAAAAAACGACTAGCGGGGAGGATGAGTAGATCTCCGGTCGTGTGTATCTTTATAACCTTTTCCGTAATCGTTCATTCCCCAGTTTCCCCCGTTTCACCCTACTCACCATGTTACGTTTGGAGAAAAGTAATAATTCCTTTCAGATGCTGTTTACGTTTAATTGCTATGTTAACGGTTGTGTTCAGCAGAGGGTTTTATGTAGAATGAATTTACCGTTAAACAGTATTCAATAACTACCACTTAAAAATGTACTTAAAATGAAGTTGAACAATACAAATCCTATTGGAGATTTTCTAAACGTTAACTCTTGCCCGCTGGTAGGTAAAGTGATGACCTAAATTTTATATGGTGTTTGACGTAACAGAAAATGTATTCCTGAGTTAAATCAGATTTTAAATAGTGTATGTTACATGCAATAGTTAATTTCTTTATACTAACGATAGCATTTGTTATTTTTTATGAGGCATATGGACGGAGGCGTTACTGATTATTTCGCTTCCATAGCAGTGCGACGTTGGTTTGAATTCGCTCACTGTGAATAATTCTCATATTTTCACACCCACGTCTATGGTAGATACTACGTATCGTCGGCTTGTTTATAACGTGCACATAGTCGAGACTTTAACTGGTAGGGAGATGACGGTACAAAATCGTTAACACAGTCGTGCGGTATGTAAACGAAATTAAGAACAGAGCGACTGTCACATGCAGGAAGTACGTTTCAGTTTCGTCATAAAGTGTTCAAAGATAAGATAGAAGTATATCCGTAATGAAGCGGAATTACAGCAGAAGTAATTTTTTACAGCAAACTTATTGTAAAAATGAAAAATTTATTGTAATATATTGTGTAATGTACAATATTGTCGGTCTTTTAAAAGAATTGTACGAACTGCACAAACTATCAATGTTATTAATCTCAACGAGAACTTTGTTCGTTGTAACATTGGACTTTATGCACAGTCATTATATTCTGTCGACGTGATAAATCGTTGTGTGGTTGGGTGTATGATGTATAGACGGACAACAGTATCTTTGTGATATTCAGGATGTGATGATTAATGTGACCCCAGGATACTTGCAGACAAGGCCGACAGCTCTCTCTGACCACTGAGAATTGAACGTTAAAACACTCCCTTATCGATCCGCTGAGAAACTGTGAGACATCGCATTCAACGGTTTGTACCCAGTGAGGTTTCCCTCTATCCAAATTGACAGTGCATTTCGTTTCACTCCTAAAACGTACAGCCCCTTATTTTAAAACGTTTTTGTATGCACAAGTAACACTCTGCGATGTTTGTACGTAGGTTGTGAAGAGAACGGATAATGTTTGGTGGAGTGTGTTATTTCGTTTAGATACAAACCTTGATCAATAACAGAGCGACTAGCTACTAACAAGATAAATAATTCAGTATTGTTTATAACCATTTTAATTATGTGTAATTAAATTGTAACATAGTTGTCTTTTGTTGATTATCGATGTGAAATTGTCATGAATATTTTATCGCGAAATTTGAACCAAAGTTTTGGCGGTAGCGCGCGCACACGCACGCACGCACACACTCACCCACTATGGGCCTACTACTGAGATGCACGAAACCTATGTTGGTAAGTATGTAACCGTTTCGTTAAATACGCCGTGATTACGCTTGTGCATGACCGAGTCGTATTGATCATTTGTAGGAAATTCGGTTAACTTTGACCATTCTATTTACAGTTGGCAGAAAATTTTTTACAGTTTCTTATTGTTAAGTTTTATTGCTTGATCGCGCTGTTAATATGGGATAGTGAAATGGAATTACTGTGACGTAGTTAAAGTGTCAGACGCTCGATTTTCATCCCTTTAATTATTGCAAATGGCTGTATAGAACTGTAGGATTAGGCGTGTCTGTTGCTCGTTACGCGTAGTCGTTCGATTATTATCACAGGTAGCAAAATTTTTCAGACATCGCGTTTAACGGGTTACTTTGTTATCGTTTAATTTCCTATAACATAGGAATTAATCGTATAAACAAGTAACATCGTTTAATTTCTATTGTTAAATGATTACTGTGACAATAATCTTTGCAGTCAAGACAAGCGAAATCCTGCAACGGAGTGTGGGTAACCAACATCGTATTTCAAGCCAGTTGCATAATGTATCTGTACAAATTGCGTTCTGTTGTGGCTACGTTGTTTAGCGGTATGGTAATGACGACGAGATTTACGCTGTTAGTGACACGGTTAGACGAGATTCACATTTGTGGAAAACTTTCGACAACCACAGGAATACTACCATCCTGTACCATGTCCGTTTACCTACATATTATTTTATCTAATTGAATAGTTTACGACATTTTTATTATTTGTTTTAAAGAGCTTAATGAATTTTCTTCGTCATTGAATGAGGGAAAATGGATTTTTAATGTAAATTTAGTTGAATATGCTTTATTCGGGTGGAATGTATACTCGTAAATACAGTAGAATTCCGAGTAACGAAACTTAATATCCAACCAGAGAAAATTCCTTGTAGCCTACTGAGAAATATTCGTTACTATACCCGATTTACTATTCGGATTTTGTGCACTATAGTTGTGTAACATCTGACAGTTGCTATCCTATGTATATTATGTCCATAAATAAAAATAAATCCTAATTGTCCTTGTTGTTTTCGTAGGTAAATACTAAATTATGTTATTTCGAATATTTAAACTGACTTAACACCGATTTATTGGCCAATATTGTGAACGAAATCAATCTTGTGCAGATGTTATTAAAGTTCAGGAGGTCCCCCACTTTCGGATATTCGACATCGCATATTTCGCTCTTCCGGTCATTCAAAATTAATTAATACACTTTATTCAAGTTTCGAACTAGTATCGGACTTGGGAACACTGACGGAGGTGTGGGGAAGTGAATAAGCGTTAAGACAAATGCACTTGTTCGTTATTGTTTCCGCTATTATGGTTTTATAATTAATGTTAGTCTATTAATATAAAGAATGCAAAGTATTAAAGCGATTAATTTTTTTTCTTTATATAGTAAGTGGTGTAGTCTGTTCCCCAAATAGGCTACTGCTTTATTTATAGTCTTTACTAATGTACGAAAATCATTAATTTAGCATGTTATTGTATCATGTATTTTTTGGAGTAAGAGTTGTCATATGATGTAAATTTAAGCGAGAATAATATCCGATTTCATTACAGTATAGTGTATTACATTTCAAGGAACCGATCGTAGTTCCTCACGTGTACAGTATTCGACTTTCCAGCAATCGAGTTTCGAACACGTTTTTGAGAACCCATTATGTTCGAAATTCGATGACCTCTCGTACAATATTTTATTTTAGCGATTCCGGAATACAGATTTTGCAATGATAATAACTCATGTGGTTAAAATCTTAACAAAAGAGTACATTTTATTGCCATATTAGTACCTACTCGACTAAACCAAATACATTTACCCATTTTGTGAGTGTGTTTCGAAATCTCTAAAACAGCACTGTGTACACGTAAGAGAAGAAAGTGCTTGATTTTATTACAGCAGAAATTAAAAGCAGTCACCGATTTTCAGTTTCGATGCCGAGATGTTTAAAAGTTCGCATAAGAAATGTCTATTGATGAACGCGTACGAATTATTCTTGTTTCTGGACATCCAAGTTGTTTGTGTAACATCAATGTATACAATACATGAAAACCTGATCACGTGTGCGGTTGTTTATCTTAAGAAAGGTTTAAATTAAGGTAGCATGCTTAACTTTTTTTAGAATTAAGCTTTACTACTCTGTGGCTAAAGCGAAATGAAAATGTCTTATTACGGTAACATTACAGTTCGGTAATTTGATGTGCCACAGGCTTAGGTTTGCAGGTGTGCTAACAGCAGCAAACATTTGTCAGAACGTTGTTTTCAGAGAGAAATCAATTTGCATATGCGAGGCTTGTTCTGGATTTGCCTTTAAGGTGATGCATGAGAGAATATTTCTCCGTGAAGCATGTTTTGCTTTTGCGCTTTGGCAAAGCGGTAATATTTAGCTAAGCAATCACATATGCATTAGCAGTTTCGAGGGGTCCACGTTGTTCCATAAGTGTGCGTATTATTTAACAACACATTCATCGTAGGCCTACTAACATTAAGCCGCTTGTTGCGATCCTCACTCGAGCACATTATGCAAAGTACTTTTTGCGTATAAACTAGATGCCCTTAATTACCTCGCGCCTTGTAGACACTGTTTAAAAATACTTAACGCAAAATGGGAATGTGAATTATTAAACGTCGCCTATAATTATGAAACATGGGTCATTATCTGGTAGTGTAAAATTATCTGCTAGTAGTTTTAAATAGTACTAAAATTTTTACTCGCCTACTTTGTAAGTACCATTGCTATTTTATCGTTAGGATTTGCATATGTTGTTATTATTTTGAAGACGCATTATATGATCATCTAGCCAGGAAACTAGGTTTTATTAATTCATACTTCACAAACGGGTTATATTCTCAAAGCCCTTCACATCAGTTGGGTAGACAGTAGGTTTTTTACAATTATAGCGAGCTTAAGTATGCGTAGCTACAGTATTTAATGCAATTTCCTGAGAGAGATTTGTTAATATTACGGCGTGTAGAAAATGAGGATTGCTTGAACACGCATGCATATAACCAAATTAAGTATCATGGCGTAGCAGGCCGTTCTTTACGTGAAAGCATTTCTTTAAGCTGCATCGAGGAATTCATATTCTAAAGCATGCATTGCACTGTAAATTACATGGAGTAAATTGCAGAGAGAGACATTGATTGCTTTGCGTTGAACAGATTACAACGTGGGCGTCGGCAGCGCGTCGAAACGAAAAGGCTGGCGGCGACTGTGATGAAATGAAAGCAAGACAGTTACTACAAATCGGTTTATTGGTGTGAGCATCATTTTTTGAATGGGAGAACACCATGTTTTGAATGATTGGACGAACAACGCGCGCGCGCCGCCGCGAAGTAAAATTGGCTGTACGTACTTGCTAACGATGTTTTTGTCTCTGAGAATGTGAACTTCGTGTAGACACAGCTTTTATGACCGTGCGAACAAAGTCGTTTAGACGTATAGAATCGACAGTTGCATGATCCACGAGGCCTAGTGCAGTGTATGAAGATAAGCATGAAAACATTGTGAAAACATTTTGTTTATAACCTAGTAACTATAACCGATGTAGGTAAATTAGGGGTTTACTTGAGCAATGAACACAAATGTAAAGAAGCTGCAAGAAATGTAGTTATTTGTTAAACACACAGACAATATTGAAAGGATAAGTTGATTGAAGGAGTTAATATTTTTCTAAAAGGGAAGATTATATAACAGATGATGGCGTTATGTGAGCATCTTTTATATGAGTTACGTATTTTACACATAATATATATGTAGGCCTACACTTATTTTATTAGTATACGTATTTTAGATGTATGGTACATATCTAAAATTCGTTTTATCTAATATACATGACTCGTTAAAGATTATTGTTAAAACACCTTCTTCAATGACAAAAACTATTTTTTTGAAAGATGTTCAGTTGTATAAAGTATTCACACGACTCGTTGAGGATTATCATATCAACACTTTCATCTACTAAAAAAACTCAATTTTTTGATAAATGTTACAAGAACACTATGCCGTTATTACGTCAATTAGGCCTATATGAAGTATTCACAGGGCTCATTAAATATTATCATTAACACACCTTCATCTGTTACAAAAACTCAATTTTTTTGAAAAATGTTACAATAACATTAAGCAGTTATTCCTTCAGTTATATAAAGTATTTACTCAGGCGGACAGAACGCATATTCTTCAATTTAATTGTAGTTTGTTTCAGTTTTCTTAAATAAAAATTTCCACAGTTTAATTTACATTATGAATTAGTGCGCGTTTTTCTATTTTCATTAAAAACCATATGTGCATAGGTTTGAAGGTTGCCAAATTTGCGATTTGTAACAGTTAAGTCGCGCATGCACAACATGATGTTATTATCGGAACGCGATTCTTAAGAAAATGTAACTGATAAAATACAAGTCATTTAATATATTTATAGATTTCACTTGTTTATTATGCTAGTAGATTCTTTAGATTGACACGTTAGCTTTGTGAGATTTATGTTGAATATTACATCGTTGTCTTGTTTGGTGTTGTGCGTTTAAGATTTGCACGTGACTTACCAATATTAGAGACAAAGCCTAGTCATTCATTTTACTTATGAAAAGTGAGGCGCCTTTGAAGAAAAGCGAAATTTGTATTAAAACGCTAACTTGAGTTTTTTTTTTCCTTTTGATAATTCAGTTTTATTGACACGCGGCGATTCGTTTGTAGCTTTGATTTTGTGTAACCCTCTCATCATCTGGGCGTAAATTGTGGAAGCCTTCTTAATATTGGCGAACTCGGTGGCAAAGAGTTTTGGTAGAAGTCTTAGCTTTTGTCGTTTATTTTTATTAGCTTAGGTTTTACCGTGATCGTAGGGAAGATTAGTTTTGACTTGAACATATGCGCGGAGGTGGGGTCAGATATTTAAGAAGGCAGGTTAATAGTTCAAAACTAGGATTATATCGTTTGCTTTATCGTCGTATACGTGTATGACATATTATGTTTTTTTTTTTTAGTTAATAGTGAAATAAATAAGTTACTATTTTTGCTGAAGTAAGTCCATCATTTACATTCACGTAAAAAAACTGAAGACCACTTTAAATATTTATCAGAACGCCTCTGGTGTGAGGCGGAAATGTCATGATATCAGCCACCTCATATCCTATTACTGAAGTATTACCACGGAGGCTGTTGACAGTTGCAGTGCGACACCGCACATACTATATGTGTTTGCATAATTGCATGGTAAGCGATGATCTAAGGTAAGTAAATGAAAGGAACGTTGACATAAGAAATATCTCATATGAAGCAAGCTTCGGCTAATTTGCAGACGCAAATTAATGTAGAACATCTTCATCCGTGAACATTTTCTTGATCATCATCGTCATCGTCTGCTCCGCCGCCGCCACAGCTACCATAAGCATCTACCACAACGTTCTCCAGTGTTTTTCAATGTCCAGTCACTGTCTCTCCGTCGTTCTGCAGGTGATCGCCAAGGTCACCCTGTCTATGCCTTTTCTATAGGATTTGCTTAGTCTGCCTGGTTTTCTTCTAGCTTCTTGTTGTCTGTTCAACACTTGTTTTAGGTGTCTGCTTGAAGTGCCCATGCCCAATCAGCTGCTTCTTTGTGATGTCGTCTATGATTGAATGGCCATATCACCTAACTATGAGCCATCAGTTCGTAACTGTTGCGTTATGAACTGTCTTTTTATTCATGTTATTAAGGCCTGTTATTATTAAATGTTTCCATTGAACGTATTTTCCCAATAGTTCGAAGGGAAGGTGGAGAAACGTAAGAATATTTTTGCTGTACGTTGCGTTTCTTCATTAAAATGAGTTTTTCTGCTATTCTCAATCCGGCTTCTCTGCGCTTAGTTTTTCCACTCCTTTGTCATAGGCGCGCGCAGGCTTTACTCGTAACGTCTGCTAAAATCTTTACACTTGATGTAGCGTATTCTTTATAAATTCTGGGGAAGAATGGCAGAGACCATTGAAGTTAGAGTATTTACATTTACGTTTGTGTAAATTGGTGAAAAGAAAATAGTTTGTTTCAAAATAAATAAAATATCTTCCTTTTGACATAGTAGTAATTTTACCGATCGAGTGTGGAGTAATAACGGTTTTATAAACTAAATACGCAAGTAAACAGTTCCTATATTACACTTGACCTACAATAGGCCGGATTAGCTTAGCCATATAGGCTGTATGGAGAGTGGTAGGACTCCAACCACGCAGCCAGCCTTTGTTATCGTTACGCGGCTAACCTTTATCATGGATTTCCACCCCCGCATTGTCCTCTAGTCCAGTCCAGTATAGGCTGATGTAAAAATCCATAGTGTTTACTTCTTAATTTTTCTTTGTCATTCCTAAAGAAGGCAAGGTACTATTTGCAAATTTATACGATTATATGTAAGTAGAGTAGTCGTATTTACCCTGAAAATTTGATTAGCAAATACAGCAAAACCTGTCTTTAGCGGCCACCCTTGGATCTCCGTAAAATGTGGCCGCTCAGAGTGGTGGCCGTTAAATAAAGGGGTTGGTGGGGATAGTAACAATACAGTGTATTAAATAGGGATGATCAGCTATATCATTTTATTATGTACTTGCAACAATAACTAAATAACTACATTACAACACATTGGTAAAAAAAAATTATACTTAAAAAAAAATAGTCATTTAAAGTGGTCTGTTTTGAGGTTCGCGGTTCTTTAATTTCTCCTCCTCTCTTCCCCTCCCCCGCCCCCTCTGAACGTCATTACCACCTGTTTCTGCAAAAAAAGGAGAAAAATACTGTATTGTAAAAGTATATATTCTGGAATAGTAGAGATTTTAATCGACCATTTCAAAAAGTTTTGATTGTAAATACAGAAATTTTTCTGATACACCTTTATAATCTACCTGAAGTCGAGTCTCCCAGTTGCCCTCGAGATCGTCACAGGTTCTTGTGAAATTTCATGTGATGACTGTTTCATGTAATGTTACTGTTAAATTACACTACAAATTACAAAAACACTTCTTAAGCACACACAGATCGTTTACGCGAATTCAGTGTGTACAGTTCGGAACGTTCGCGTGTACTACTGTTTTAAAGTTATGGAAACTTCAACAGTGTACTGTTTACAAATAACAATTTGTGCATTTAAAAGTACGTAGTTACTTAAGACTACGTCGTTTTAATTGGTTAGGCATAAACACTACTTCAGTAGTCGTATAAATCTCTACTGTCAAACTATTTGTCTTCTGTAATCTATTCAAGATGACTGAATATCGCTGACCATTTAAGCAAGTGAAGGAACCCGATACGGGCTGACCGCTGGCCGAGGGAGGAGGTGACCGTTTAATGGAAGGAAAGTTTACATTGACCTTACGAAAAATAGAATCTGTTCCTCAGAAAAATGGCCGTTCATAAAGGTGGCCGTTAGGTCAGGTTTTACTGTACTAACATTTTGTGATTTTTACTTGCACCTTTTTTCCTTTCTTTATGAAATCACATCGTTCGATAAGATATAAACAGTTTCTGTTGAGAATGTTGACATTGGTTTTGAATTTACGTACACTTCAAAGGTTTAGGCTTGTATTTTTAATTTTTACTAAAAATGGCTTTGTTGAAGGGTCGTTGTGTATCTGATAAATGTGTAACATTATGAATATCATTTCAGTTTTGCATAGACGTTCCTGAATTGTTTTCTTAAAATAAAATGGTAAGATAGCATGGCATTTAGATGTTCTTCTTGTCATTCACTAATACACGGATTACATGTTAAAGTTAATATAGTTATGGTCGTAATACGTTGGAATATTGTAATATAGTTATCTTTAGTTATCGTTTGGACTCAACTTACGCGGCCAAACGTTTCTCTTAAGATTTTATCCCTTTCCCCCTGGATTTCAACCTTTTTACGCCGTGTAAACACTCGGAGTATTTACTTTTTAATTTTATTTTGTCAGTCGTAATGGAATATAGTTGTTTACTATGTACCATCGAGTTAATATCAGTTCAACTCATTTAAACTACTCCATTATAATCACATGAATTACGTGGCATTAGAATGACATAACACTGTTGAGAATAGTTAAATTTTCAGTAATTTAATTGCAACTTACAGCTATTCATTTCAACGTAATTAAATAATATTTGTGAAATTCAGTCTGTGGAACAAATAATTAGATTCAGTAGTTTGCCCACAAGAAATAATCTTCCAACACAAAAGTGTCGATTTGGGATTGCGATTAGTCAACTGGAGAATACTTGAATAATGTAAATAAATTTGTTTTTCTTTAAGCCTATTTTAGAATTCACAAATAGGAACACGTTTAAAATTGTTTTCTGTGTGTGTTAGAGAAAATGTTTTAAGTGTTGTCTTAAAGAAAGTGGAAGTTTCATTGCTGTCTTAATGAATTTCACAATACTTGCACTGCTATAAGGCAGTAATTACGATGTATGTTGTTTCATAAAAAGAGAGAAAATTTGGTATAGCCTACACGATTGATTTGGTGTAGCAGTAGCTGCTTTCAAAGCACCGAAGATTTCTCTTCAGTTTTAACGTCGCTTTCAAGGCATTGAATGTTTTCACGGAGTCACAATAATCTAATAAGAGGGCCATATCTGCGTATCACTATCCGATACCTAGAGGAACCGAATTTTTTCGTGTTTATAATTTCCTCGTTTGACAATTAATCTGTATATTGCGAAATACGGTTCGAGTTTGAAACTGGTAAACTGGCGTTTTTCACAGTTGCATTATGAAAGATGAAATGTAGGCTACATACTCAGATTTGACGTCTGTTTATATAATGTCTGTAACAGAGAGTTATTTCAGAATCTACTAAATCGTTCTAAATGCAGGTTACATTTGTTTCCAGTCAATGGGTGTTGGCTGTGATACTACAGTTGTAAAATGGGCAGAAACTGCCAAAATACACTGCTCTGTTTTATAATAGCGGGTGATGTACTATGGTAGTAATGACCACGAAACACTAATGTGTACTGTGGGTCCGTTTTACACACAAACCAACGCACAACAGATTAGTGGGTGGTGTGAATGCTGTTGATGATTATTATGTGTGTTCAAGGTAGTTAAAATCGTAAATACTGAACTGTAATTATGAAAATGTTAATCGACGAGACAATTTAAGAAACGAAAATAAAGCCCCCTACACATTATCGGACCGAACCACCAGACACGACCAAACAGCCAGACCGTCTGTGGTCGGGTCGAGGCTACACACCTTCGGACCGGACCAACTTCAGAGAGGAAACTATTTTCTCTGACTAGTCGAATGTTTGATCTTGTGAAGGAAAGGGTGTCGCGCTATGGCTCCGTCCGTACCTTTCAAACATGCAAAAAATCGTTGTAGCTTTAAGTGCTTTAGTAGCAACTAGTGATGACAAGTGTCGAAAGAAGAGAAACATGTGGGCAAAGAACTTGCTTCAAAAACGGAAAACATTCACCCATGCAAACTTACTTAAAGAACTGGACTCAAACGATTTTCGTAATTTTGTACGGATGGATGAGGAATGTTTCATCAATTTACTGGATTTGGTGAAACCAATTATTCAAAGAAGGAATACGGTCTTCAGGGAATCCGTGAGTGCAGAAGAGAGGCTAATTGTGATACTTCGTTATTTAGCTGCTGGGAGATCATATGAAGACATGAAATTCAGTGCTGCTATATCACCACAATTTTATCAGCTATTATTCCAGAAACGTGCGCAGCTAGCAACGCAACAAGAAACAAGCACAAACAGCGAAGGTTCGTCAACGACAAGGGAAGTTCGGCGACAACGCTACACACGTTCCACGACCAGACTGAAAAGTGGTGGGGACGGTCTGGTCCGATAGTGTGTAGGGGGTTTAAGCATTAATTAGGGAAAGTGTTCGTGCTTCGTACTGCATCCGAGTGACAAAAACATTGCGGTCGACGTTTAATGCGGTACTCGTATTTATAACGCTGTTTACACCAGTGAGATGTAATTGATGTTCCAGATAACACAGTTATGGCACATGGGTAACAGTTTTATTGCAAGCGAGTGGTAGACTGTTTCACCTGCAGCGGTGTATTGTCTGGCATACGTGACCTTTTGTAAGTAGGTTACTGTTTTGTCGTTATGAGTCATTTCTCGTGTATATTGTTTTACTGGCACTTCTGCGATCACCGAGTAAGTAAACGCGAGTGGTTAGGTTTTGTTACTTAAAATACTTCACACCAGTAGATCGTCGCTCTTCGTTTGGTGTGCAATAGTTTGTATGTGTGGTGGTGGGGGGGGGGGCAGCAACATGACTGACTATGAGTATTCTGTTTAGTACTCGAATAGCCTACATGTCAAGGAAGAAAAATGTCTTGCCCCCCCCCCACACAAACTATGACAGATCGGTGAATGTGTAATCTTCGTGTCCGCACCGATTTTGTGTGTTTAGCCTACAATTGTTATACGGTATTTTACTTCCGATTATTGTGATTGCTACTGAATGACCGATTCGATTTTCGTTCCCCATGTCTGTATTTGTTCAGCACAATATGATAGCAGACAGAAATACGAATGCAGTGACAAATAGACTACCAATTTCTTTGGAATGATACAAATAGAGATGACATCGTGGAAGGCTGTGAAACATGCCCGGTATGAATGGCTTGGTCGTGAGATCCTAATGTTTTCCCCTACATTTCACGGGATTACGACAGACAGACGGTCATAATCTTTTCAGGTCTGATT
This sequence comes from Magicicada septendecula, assembly GCA_034769895.1. Lineage (NCBI taxonomy): Eukaryota > Metazoa > Arthropoda > Insecta > Hemiptera > Cicadidae > Magicicada > Magicicada septendecula. The sequence goes on along the minus strand of CM068367.1, from coordinate 228,118,513 downwards.
ACGTGTATACTATGTAAGCAAATTAAATCTTTAAGCTTTGGGACGAACGTATTTAACGGCCGGTGGTGAAGACTTGTGCAGTGTGAACTGTTCTCTTAGAAATGACCATTCAGAGAGCATGAATGATTTCAAAACCAACAATTTTACGCTCACACTGTATAGCCGTGACTGTCTTTAAGTACGATATCAAAGAAAAAAATCCCAGGTGTAAAGTTTACAAATGAGGAAGCACTAACGTCTGTTATATTGCTTTATCACAGATACAATACAATCTCGTCTCTCCATCTGTACTAGTATCGCATATTGTACTATGCGATTGCCATTAGTAGCATAGAAATGTATGAGGCGTTTGGAATCTAACAGAAGACAGGCTCGATACTTTAACTTTCGCTACCTGAAAATTAGTGAGTACATTACGTTCTTGACTTTCTTATTTCTCGTGAAATATTACCGACCAGATGTGTATTCGGATGATTGATACCTTCCCCAGGGCTCCCCCTCAAAACTTTTTTTTTTTTTAGGGATACAACTATTCGGGGTATTCAATACCGATAGTGCATATACCTTGTGTGTTTAATGTTATACCATTACGTCAACTGCATGCACTGCCCATATGAAATGCTTCCAGTACATTCATAGTATAAAGCGCGGAGATGTAGAGTTTTAGCCCATAGTGTGTTAGAAAATATTTCAAATTCGGTTTTCCATGCACTATTGGAAAACTATACCAGAAGTGATGACAGTCCTGGATAATAGATGCGGCTTATTTTATCGAAGTTTGTGGTCAAGTTAACGGAAGTTATTGACAGCGGACAATACGCTGTAAGTTTAATTGTATTATCGACGTGTGTTATGAACGTATATTGTATTTTCCACATCATCGTCTTCTTTCGTCCCCCCCCCCCTCCTCGTAGCTTCCATAATTTTTCGTTCACAATTATTGTTTACCTATACGTTGCCGTTTTGTTTGGTAGACCACTTACAGTGTAAAGAACGCCAGATCGCAATTGACGAGGCAATTCACAGGCATCATTAATTTTTTAAGACCGCCGACGACTGTTACCTAGCACAGAAAGATACAAAAGCAGGCGTTTTATATTTGGTATGTTTGGCTTGCAGGATTGAGGTGTAAAACGCCCCAGAAATCAGGCTCGCACTGTCTCTACTCCGTAATTTTATACGTGCGCATTGTTCAGGGTAAGCAGGGCGTGTTTTTATTCTCTTATGGGCTATGCCGTATTGTCTGCCGCTGATCTGAGAAAATAAAATTCTTTTGATAGGTGATGTCTCCGCGGGATTACGAACTCGTTTTTTTAATCAGCTGTAAACACAGCGGTGTCTGGAACATTAATCTTGATTAGGCTACCTGTGACGATGCAAAGAGGTATTATTTATCTTCGTTTATTCGTATCCAATTAGTGTAGTTTATACAGAAAATTTGTTTACCATTTGTGAATACTAAGTCGTGGTTCAGTTTATTAATGTACAGTGCACTGCAGTGTAAATTGTGATTAGCCGATAGTATCGTCTTTTGCCAGATAGCAGTTCCTTTACTTTATGCAGTAGAAATGCTGTTGAGAACACATAACAGTGTGTGGCCCCCATTAGCGGAGTGGTCACACAGGACGCCGTTAGTGGAGACTTTAGAGCACTTCATTGATCTGAGCATGGCTCCCGAAATCATACCGAATACGAGTTTTGTCAAGCAACATTCGAGGTCACTTGAAAATATGGTAGGCGTAGGCGGTGGGTCTGTGTTGTTCGACACTATATTGGGACTCTAGACTGTACGACCGTGTATATAGATTTTCTTACTCCTGTACGGATGCTGCATAAATTTATTAACGTGATTGTAACCCTTTGTATTTGGTAGTGGGCCGTATGGGTAAACCCCTTTTTTGTAATGGGTCATATTGGTTTGATATGGTAATGCCGTCTGATTGAGTTAACGAACATTTGGTTTTTTTAGAATGTACATTACAAGAAGGAATGTAGCTTTGTGAAAAATGTAATACCATTCGAAAGAACAGGTTCACATAGTTCGAGATGTTTGTGCGTATGCCTATAAATTGTTGAGTTCATAAGTTAATCAGATTTTGTAGACATGCATAGAACATTGAGGTACTATAGCAAAACATTGTAGGCGTCTGTGGAAGACTTTCGCTAAAACGTTAGGCTTAGTTTTGCGCAGTTGAATGAAGTTTATATGGTTGGTTTCAGTTTTAAGTCAGACGTTAACGGCGTTACGGTCCTTTACATCGAGGTAGCTTTTAACAACCTACTTGTCCTATTATGCGATTAATTGTTGCCTCGTAGCACGCTGTCAGGGAGCAATCGTTGCAAGATGCTGCCTATGCCTTTACACTCAATGCAGTTTGTTGATTCAGTTTTTGAGTTGTGCAGAGATGTCGGTGCAGAGTTGCGGCTGCGGGAACTTAATCCTTTTGAACAGGAGGAACCGTATTGAGATATAGACTTTGTTACTACGAGAGTCGTTTGGAAAATAATGTCCGATTGCACATAACTTCTGCGTAGTTGACACGATTGAATTCAGACATGCGCAGTATGTTAGTTTAATTCATGCCGAGTTCACCAAACACAGATATTTCGATGTTTCATTGTTGCTTCGTGTACATAGACGGGGTACATTTATGAAAAACGAGTAATCTCATTGAAAATCCCGCGAAGTGTGAAGTCCTTTTGTGATAACCATTTTTGTATGCGAAAAAATTAAGTGCGGCGGAAATTCATATATAAATTACTGAGGTGTTTGGCGAAAATGTGATTATTGACAGTAAAGGGCAGAAATGATGTCGGGAGTTCTTTGACCTCAGAAGACTTGTTTACACTTCTCACTGACGAGCAAGTGGAACGTGACGATGACAAAACTCGTGTTAACAGACGCTTCACAATGAGCGAGTTAAGCGATATTTTTTCTCAAATATTACGATCCGTTCTGTACGAAAAAGTTACAGAAAAGCTTCATTACCACAAACTCTGTGCCAGGTAGGTGCCACAAGTACTCAGGGAGGCCTATAAACATCGGAGAATGGCAGTGGATAGGACGTTTTTGGACCAGTGTCGTGCTGAAGGAGACGAAGACCTCAAATATCTGGAGATGAGACTTGGATCTCGTACGTTAATAAGAGAACCCAACAACAATCAATAGAATGGAAGCACAACTCATCACTTCAAAAAAAATCAAACAAACATTTACTGGCAAGAAGATTATGGCTACAATTTTCTGGGACCACCGAGGTGTCTTCCTTGTGGAATTCCTGGAATGTCATACACCAATAAATACTACAATGTGTTGTCAGATACTAGGAACACTGAGAACGGCGATACAGAATCGCCAGCATGGCCTGTTGTTGTCTTCAAGCGTCGTCCTGATTGATGACAACAACGCACGACCACATAGCACCCCGGCCAGACGCGTATCACTTCAGAAATTCAAGAAATTCAAATGTACTATTTTTTAACACCCCTCCCCCGTATAGTTCAGACTTGGGACCACGTGACTTTCTTCTTTTTATACACTTGTCAGATTTTTTTTGGCGTCACTGAAATTCATAAACTAAACGACCTCAGAATTGCTGGGGGGGGGGGAAGAAACCGGCAGGCAAACTTCTTTGTGGAGTGTATAAAGAAGCTTGTCACACGATAACTTATAACGTGCTTATATAATGGTCGCAGCTACGTAGAAGAATGAATTAGTGTTAAATGTCATATATGCTAGCAGTAAAATATTTGTTCAGTTAAGAGATTCTTCTTAGTAGCCTACTGGACCGTACTTTCCGAATGCACGCGTATTTAGTGAAATGACTCCGCGGTAGGTAAAAACTCTTACATCAAAATTAATTTCCACTTATATCAGTCGGAACGTGCAATTTTTGGCGTGTAAACCGTAAGAAGAAATCACAGTGAAGCGAAGTACACTCACTGATGATTCTTAAGCGACTCGCTTTTTTCTCCTTTCACATGCGGAAGTTGTCACATTGTATTTCGCTTCCATCAACGAACAGTCGAAGCGTGTGTATTACAGGACGGAGGGAGGGGGGAGAGCGTAGATTCATCATCTTCCTTACAGCAAAATGACTGAACAGCCATATTAAAGGCAAGAATGTACCCAGTGTATATTGTAACACTAAATGTAGGGAAGAGATCTCCGATAAAACTAAACGCCGCTGAGAGGAAGTCGTTTGTCGAGGTTTAATGTCATCGCATCCCTTCTTCCTTCCCGATAAAAAGTGATAAGAAAAAATGATTGTTGAAAGCGGTGGTAGAGTTTCAGCATTTGTCTCGACGCAAAGACGTGAGTCGAACTTGTATTCATATATTATTTAGTAAGGTGTTCTATTTAGGATGTGTACTGTAAGATGTGGATTTGCACTTTCTGTTCCGTCACGGAATGTTATGATTTGGAGGCTTTGAAGGGCTACAAAAAGGAAATAATAACGCGTTAAGAATGTTAAAACATTTAGAAGGAGAATTTCTGGCACCTCCTCCGACATTGAACGTATTGACAGTGTATTTGTAAGCTCTCATGTTGTTGGACACCGAATGAACTGGTATTGGGAAGTCATACTAATTTCCGCATTCATACATTACTGTTGTGCACTGAATCAGTATTATTCAGGGTGGTGGGTCATAAGTCGTGTGACACTAAAACTTATCAGTAGTTTTGTAGTGGTCGTAAATTAATTTAAGTTACGGAACGTCATGTGACAAACTTAGCAGTTATTATCATTAAATAAACACACACAACTTTGAAACATTGTGTGGACATTTCGACAAAATTTATTGGCATCATCACGGCTTGGAAGACCAAACCAGTAATAAATAATTAATAGACGTGTACATGTAGTGAATATTTTTGTGTGTAGATAGGTCTGTATGTTACTTATGCAATACTATAACTGTTACACATGGATTATTTTAGTATTAATAAAATATAGTACAGCTCTAGTAGTCTAGACGAAACGATAAATTTTGTCGAAACGTCGCGTTGTTTTAAATTTTGTGTTAATGACAAAAACCTTTTATTTCTAGAAATGAATAAAAACCGCTTTTTTCCCCCAAGCGACTTGCGGCTCTCATCTGTATAATAAACAACACACACCGCCTGAGATGTGATCAACCGTTCCTTATGAATATAAATTAAATTCGGCAAAAACAGAAAGAGCGAACGATTTAATAATAAAAATTTCGAAATTTAATTAAAGTTGGAAAATCACGTTTCCGATATGGACACCTTCGAACTTGTAATTTTTTCGTGTTACAAGTTTTTCTTTCTTGTAGCCTACTTTGTGAATCATTGATTTTACATGATTTTGATTTATTTTTATGTATTATGTAACAGAAGTCTATGAATGTTTTCGTTGAAAAGGTTTTTCTAAACTACATATCCGTCTTCCGCATGTAGACAGAATGCGAATTCAGACTTCATTTAGAAGATTCTACCGACATTTCTTCTGCTGGGCTTGCAACCTTTTGTTTTTGCTGAGGTTAGTCCGATCCCTTGTCTCATTTATACTATTATCTTCCTGCCAACTCTCTTCTGTTCATTTACTTAGTAAACTGTAGACCTGTGTTCTTAATCATGTTCTTATCAATTTGCTTTCTTGCTATCGGTAGTAGCAGCTTTTAATCTATCTAATTGGAGTTGTCTAAATCGTGTTTATTTCTCCTGTAAATCTACTCCGACCCCGTTAAAGCTAATGTGTTCATTACATAATCAATTTTCATTCGGTGAGTTTTCTTTGATATATGAACAAGGTTTCTACAGGTGTGCATGTGTACTAAAAATTTTTGTACTTACACCGTATGTTTCATTCTTTCCTAACTACTGTATTAACGAATATATTTTCCTAGACTGAGTTATGAGATTTGTTTACATTTCTCGCCTACCATTTTTACTATGAGTGTTTTCTTTGCAAAGTTACATCACTGTCGTTCTAAGAAATGTATATTTCAAAAGTATACGTGCGTAGAAAGTTCGAAGAGGACGCTTTGACGGTTATCCGTCAATTAATGTAAAATCATCTTAATCTCGCTCTGTGGCTTTGCCTTTCGTCTTTAATTCTTTGCCAATATGATATTGAGCGCCCACTCCCACGCTTTGTGTGTTTGTGATAATCCTAAAAAACCTTAATATATATTACATAATATATTTTACAAAAATTTTAGAATTTTCTTTGATGCTGCAAGCAAGTAAGTTGCAAAGGTGTTGTTTTTGCAATAGAATTAATTCACGCTTCAGCAAGTTTTTAATTAATTTTTTATAGTAAGCTAACTGTGAAGGATGTTTGGAAATTTTAAAACTGTGAACACTCATCTCCTTTTTTTCGTTTTGCACAAGTTATTGAATTAGGATCGAACATTTTTTTGTGGGCTGACATGGGGAGTTTTCCATGCGCGACCCGAAAATAATCCACCGTAGCACTGACCGGAACCGTGCGCAAATCTCTGTTGAAAAAAATTGAATATTGTGGTGTTTTCTCCATAGAATGCCCTTATTAGGAGGATCATAGGGAATTTTTTTGTATTTTATTGTGCAGGATTTATTTATATTGTAAATCTTGTGTATTGTTGAAGATATTGCGTACGGTTCCATTTGTTCAGTGATATTCTGTAGTTAATTTTATAAACATAAGCCCTGCCATTTCAAAGTCAGTTTCATAATTTTCTCGGTGCAGTGGTGTTGAGCTGTGTTATGTAGCACACCTAGATGCGTATCTTGTTCCCAGGTTTAGAAAACGTGACATCATATAACCAAAGAGCGTAAACTTTGTTCAAAGTAACGGTCAGCCTTTTTTCAAAGGCTGTTAGACCGTGGTCTAAAGATGTTAACTACAGACGCTAATGTTAACTAAGATCAGAATTAGTGTAAACTTTGGTCGTGTAGACACAAGAACGAGAGAAGTTCGTAATTTTGACTGACCCGTTTAGCTTTTATCTGTCCGTTTGGGGTAGTGTCTCACGATACCTTTTGAATGTATCAACCGATTTTTGTAAAACTTGTCTTTGGTCTCCACACTTACCCTACAGACGCCTATTGTTTTTGAGATTGATCGTCTCAAAAATGGCAACGGGGCGGCAGACAGAGATGTGAGGGGGCAAAATTGTGAAAAAATCGCAAGAATCCATGTGGGGGATCAAATTAAACGTTGGAGGCGGATTTCAACCAAAATCGGAGTGTAGTATATGAATTTGGAAATTTCACAATTTCCGGGCACTAGGACCTAAAGTGAGAAACATTCAAAACGTTGTAAGAATCCAACCGGGTATGAGACTAAAGGGAATTTTAACGCAAATCCGAATGTAGCGTTTATTACGAAAATTTTTAACTTTATGGTCGCCACGGACCAAAAATGGTACTGAAAATTTTAAGAAAATCGTAAAAATCAATGTGTGGGGATAAAGTTATAAGGAAATTTATTGAATGTACGAATTCATTATCGTAAGTAATTTGACAGAATTAATATCTGTCAACGTCCCTTCAAATTTGGACGGTTGCCCCCATCGATATATGCGGAAATGCACAGAAACTTAAAGCAATGCAGTAGTGTTGAATTTTCAGATTTTATTGTATGATTGCTTTACTGTTAAAAAATATGGTTTCCGCGATTTTCAGATGACTGAAAAATGATTTAATGTTGGAATTTATCTATTTAATAAATGTATTTGATTCTAAATAATGAGCGAGCTTGCAGCTCATGGAGCATATTAGTAGTAGGTCTATTAATAGGATTGTGTCAGAGTGTTGTTTTTCTCGAGTGGCACATAACAATGGGAAGTATAAAAATTAGTAATATGGTAGTTGTGTTGAGTTTGAGTGTCAAATTATGAATAACATCTCAAAACCCAAGACAACGTTGTTGTAAAGGTTCATACGTGTGCAATCCGAAATTCAACCGAAATAACGTCCGCCCGCGTGTGTAATTTTTTTCAGACGGAACAAGTCAAGTTTGTACCAACTGGGTCTGTATCTGTTTGTAGGATATAACTATGAATTTGTAATTTTTTTCTAATGTATGAAAATATTATAGATGATTAAAAAATATAGCAGATGGAAGTGCTTAAAATTGAAGTAAACGTTTTATGTTGTGGTGTGTGAAACATGAGTTATAATATTCTCTTAGGTAAATAAAAATGAACTACAGAAAGTATGATGTGAACTGTTTTTGCTTCGCATGTATTTAGGAGTTTACTCTTGGGAGAGTAGCGTCTAAACCAATATTGCTTTTACGGATTATCTTCAAATTTACGCACGTATTCATGCAAGCGAATGTAGAAGAAGGCACCGTCGCCATACATGGTTTATTTATACTAATATTCGCAGTCGTATTTATTGTGTTGTGAAAAATATGATTAAAAGTCATTTTAGTGATACACTTTTATATTTTTTTATAATATGTGTGACTAATTTGATAAATTGGTCGTGTTGTCAAATGCAGAACGATCACTGCTACTATCTGTGTAGCCTACACAATAGTTTCTACTAATCTATGCCATAAATAGGGACCGCGATTGCTGGTTTTTCGGTACAGTCCATTAAAGGGGTTCTAAAGATATATAATCTTTAGTGATTCACCGTATCATTGTTCTGCAAAAATGTTTGACTATTTGAACATAACCAAATTTATAATTCACGCCTGTTTTATTCATACAATGAACTCAATAAACACCCTTGATAGGAAAGTTGTTGAATCTCTGACGGTTTGATAAATATTTTACGACGTTCTCGGAACAAGATGGGAATCGCGGTTCCAAACTGTAGTGCTAATGTGTGTCGTCTGAATAATGGTATGTTTGAACTTCATGAATTCTTATGCTAAATGAAACAAAAGTAATGTGTTCGTGAATTCATGGTCATCTTCTTAACGGTTTTAGGTCTTAGCGGCCTGTTCCACAGTCCACCTTTTCTTAGGTCTACAAACTTTTCTTCTGCCTCTAGGGTTGTAACCTTTCGCCATCTACTGTTGGAATTGTGGGTTGTTGATTGGAACTACCGTATAGGGCAACCAACCCTATAGCGGCTAGATTTTTTATCGACCTCTGGTTTAGATCCGTTGTGTTCTCTTATAGGAGCACCTCGATAAGTGTGTGGCTCTTCACCACGCACGACGGTCTTGAGTAGTAGGTAGAGGCTATGGTCCAAACAGCTCTATATTCCGCATATCCTACTCCTCCAGGATGTGAAAACATCCTAAGGTCGCTTTTCTTGAATTTATATTGAATTTTAGCTTCAAACGAATCGGCGTTTTCGTGCATTGTTTTATTTTAACTTCCGAGTTTTATGAAGTAGTATTTCTTAAATACTGCGAATTTGTGAATGCAAAGTTATAACTTAACAACTTTTAATAGAAGGGTAGGCCTACTATTTGTAGGAAAGAGCTTTTGAGAATATGCAAGTAAATAAAGTTTGGAACAGCTGTTGTTAGGGAATAGTTAAGTTAGAAAATTATGAAGTAATGTGTCTGTGCAGAATGAATGTATTTTGTGTTTTTTTTCACCAAAAATATAATTAATTTTAATTAAACAATTGCTTAGTTTTAGGTAAGCGATGCGGTCTGTAGCACTGTTGGTCATCCTTTTGTCGACTCGTGTTTTGTAAGTACAGTCTATTTGTGATACTGACCCCAGTGTACAATAACGGTTTTATATATGTTGTATCGGACCACGGCCCACACACTTCGTGAAGTCGGAAGATGCACTGATACAAGCCCGAATATTTTCTTCTTGATCTTACTGCCCTTAATTTTGATTTATCCAAATGAGAATGCTCTATGCTAGGATCTAATTAATCACCAAATTGTATATGTTTGTGGAATTTTGGGGATCAATGCCTTTTATAGATATACATTTGATTTTAACGACAATAAATTTTTAATTAATTAGTTTAAAATAAATCGTAGTTTATTCAACAACAATAGAAATAGTAGTGAAGTATATGGAATGCAGTTTCAAATCCTGTCCCGTGAACGTAGATAAGTTTTGCTGCGGGCATTAAACTTTATTGTCATGAGACAGTTAACTATAGTAATTCCCATATTCTATAGGAGTTAAAGGTCTTGGTTTGCGGTGGAAAGCGAATGTAGGTAAATTTATATCAGTATTTGCCAGTCTTTCCGTATAGCGTATCTGCCAGCCTTTTCGTTCGTTAGTAGAAAGTTAATTAATAGCTATGGACTAATAGGCATTGTAGGTTAATTAGGGTTTCCACTGCGACACATACGTGCAGATTAATTATTGACATGTCAGCGTGTAGTTTGTGATTCAGTTGGGAACGCGTTTTCAGTGAAAAGTACTGTTAACAGTGCGCGAGCCAGTGAAGTAGCGTTGTGATTGCCTGTGCTGTCATTGTATCACCTCTTCACAGAAGTGCTTGCATGCATATAGCTGCGTAAACAAAGCTGTGTTTGCTGTACATTGTCGTCATATTTATTGCTGTCCAATAGGGCAGAATATTTATTCACCAAGATACTTTTTAAAAATTAGTTATAACAGTGGTGGACACAGCGAGGCAATCCGGCATCAGCAGCCGCCGAGACGTGACCAACTTCGTGTTCGGAGCTAGCTAATCAGCGATGCCGGTTAGTTAATAAACCCGGGCCGGCAGAAAATTTTGCGCACTCTTCATCGCCACGCCATCGGACGCACTTCATCTCCTCTCCTCTCTCGGACGACATCGGCGCGGAGTCAGCCGGAAGGAACGGCTGAAGAATAGAACCGGTGTTCTTGCGTCTTCGCCCTCCAGTTCCGCGCCAGCAATGGATTTCGCTGGGCCGGCAGCCGACTCTACAACCGGTGCCGGAAGAAGAGGAGGACTGCAGTACGCCACGATCAGCGGGCGCAGCCGCCGAACATCTCAGCGCGGCACGACCAACATCAGCTTTCTCGCCACAAGGTCCTTTTTAGGGCCACCAAAAACGATAGTGTGTACGATTGGCGCCATTTGTCATGCGGTAAGCCTTTTGTCCGGTGACAAGTGGCGCCCAACGTGGGGCAGCGATCATCTTGCGGATGCAAGGTCCAGCCACGCCAGCGAGCTACCAGCCGGCACACCAATCAACATGGCGCCCAACAGACACCTCCACATCTGGAGAAGAGCAGTAGGGTCGCTACCGGAGAGCATTCAAGACCCGGTGGAGTTGTGACAGCAGCGGTATGCGAACATCTGCTCTCCGGTACCAGCGGTGGACACAGCGAGCCAATCCGGCATCAGCAGCCGCCGAGACGTGACCAACTTCGTGTTCGGAGCTAGCTAATCAGCGATGCCGGTTAGTTAATAAACCCGGGCCGGCAGAAAATTTTGCGCACTCTTCATCGCCACGCCATCGGACGCACTTCATCTCCTCTCCTCTCTCGGACGACATCGGCGCGGAGTCAGCCGGAAGGAACGGCCGAAGAATAGAACCGGCGTTCTTGCGTCTTCGCCCTCCAGTTCCGCGCCAGCGATGGATTTCGCTGGGCCGGCAGCCGACTCTACAACCGATGCCGGAAGAAGAGGAGGACTGCAGTACGCCACGATCAGCGGGCGCAGCCGCCGAACATCTCAGCGCGGCACGACCAAAATCAGCTTTCTCGCCACAAGGTCCTTTTTAGGGCCACCAAAAACGATAGTGTGTACGATTGGCGCCATTTGTCATGCGGCAAGCCTTTTGTCCGGTGACAAGTGGCGCCCAACGTGGGGCAGCGATCATCTTGCGGATGCAAGATCCAGCCACGCCAGCGAGCTACCAGCCGGCACACCAATCAACACGGCGCCGAACAGACACCTCCACATCTGGAGAAGAGCAGTAGGCTCGCTACCGGAGAGCATTCAAGACCCGGTGGAGTTGTGACAGCAGCGGTATGCGAACATCTGCTCTCCGGTACCAGCGGTGGACACAGCGAGCCAATCCGGCATCAGCAGCCGCCGAGACGTGACCAACTTCGTGTTCGGAGCTAGCTAATCAGCGATACCGGTTAGTTAATAAAACCCGGGCCGGCAGAAAATTTTGCGCACTCTTCATCGCCACGCCATCGGACGCACTTCGTCTCCTCTCCTCTCTCGGACGACATCGGCGCGGAGTCAGCCGGAAGGAACGGCCGAAGAATAGAACCGGCGTTCTTGCGTCTTCGCCCTCCAGTTCCGCGCCAGCGATGGATTTCGCTGGGCCGGCAGCCGACTCTACAACCGGTGCCGGAAGAAGAGGAGGACTGCAGTACGCCACGATCAGCGGGCGCAGCCGCCGAACATCTCAGCGCGGCACGACCAACGTCAGCTTTCTCGCCACAAGGTCCTTTTTAGGGCCACCAAAAACGATAGTGTGTACGATTGGCGCCATTTGTCATGCGGCAAGCCTTTTGTCCGGTGACAAGTGGCGCCCAACGTGGGGCAGCGATCATCTTGCGGATGCAAGATCCAGCCACGCCAGCGAGCTACCAGCCGGCACACCAATCAACATGGCGCCCAACAGACACCTCCACATCTGGAGAAGAGCAGTAGGCTCGCTACCGGAGAGATTGTAGCTTGTAGCTCTGTGGTAGCGGGGCGTCTTTGCACCCGGTGCATGACTGCAGCATCTGGGTCGAGCCCAATGGCTGCCTGTGGATACACTTAGTCCTGGTTCATTCGACTGGTGCCTAAAAACAGGAATGGACAACCGCCAACCAATTAACTGAGAAGGCGGGGGAGAAAGGTTTTCAGTTTTTATTTATTTTAAAATTTTTGCAATCAGTGGGCACTGCCGCAAGGACGGGTTCAGGTGACAGATGTCGCCCGTTCCCAGTCCCGCATGCAGACGCCGTGAGGCGTCGGTCGCTCCCTGCGAGGCAGAGAGCCTCCCTGTCAGTGATAGCGCGTAGCAGCGGCATTCAGCGCGGTCGGCATACTAGGAAGGGAGGAAGGAAACAGCTTTGCAGGTATATTCTGGGGCAGGGGCAGATAGTGAGTATGCAAAGTGAGGTTTAAGCAGTTTACTTAAACTTATGGCGGGTCATCGAGAATCGCCCGAGGGCGTTTGACCCGGACAGGGGGAGGTGGTTGCGTGGTGCTGATGGTCCTGAGGTAAGGGAAGGAAGAGGTCTCAGCTGCGGCAAAGAGAGTCGCAGCTAATGACCAGACAAAGGCTGAGAGAGCAGGAACTCGTAGACCTCCTCGAATTACACTGTTTCGAACAAACCAAGGAGATCCCGACAAGGAACGGAGGGTTCTGGATTGGAAACTTTCCAGCCTACGCCTGTTGGTGGCGGAGGCAAGTGACCACCAAACAGGTGCCGCATAGGTCAGTACAGACCGGAGAAACAAGAGATAGAGGGTAACTTTCGTGCGCAGCGCCAGGGGGCTGCGGCACGCGAGGTATGGGTAAAGTTTGGCTTGGACGCCGCGAGCCTTGGCAAGGGTGTCCGTCACGTGGGCGTTGAAGCAAAGGCGACGATCTAGCCGAACGCCTAGATACTTCACCGACTCTTTGTAGGCGATAGGCCTCCCTTCCAGGGAGAGGGGCTGGCATCGGGAGATGGACTTACGAGTGAAACAGATCGCCTCGGATTTCTCCGTATTGATCGTCACCCGCCATTTCCGTAGCCAGTCCGGAAGCTGGTCCAACTGACGCTGCAACTGTGTACTCGCAAAACGCGGGGACACAGAGCTGTAATGATACATTGCATCGTCAGCGAACAAAGACAACGTGACTCCGGGCAATACAGGCAGGTCGTTCGTGTACACGAGGTACAGAACGGGGCCGAGGACAGATCCCTGAGGTACGCTGGCGGCGACAGGACGAACTGCAGAGCAGGTTCCGTCGACGCTCACCCTGAAGGTTCGGTCGCTGAGATACGACCGGAGGAAAAACACTATGGACGATGGTAAGGGGGAGTTAGCGAGTTTGAAGAGAAGACCTTCGTGCCAGACTTTATCGAAGGCCTTGCTCACGTCCAGCAGTGCGGCGGCCGTAGCCGCTCGCCTGTTGGTGGCGTCAGAGAGTTGCGTTACCACGCGGACTAGTTGAAGCGTGGTCGAGTGCTCTCTGCGAAACCCGAACTGTTCGTTGCGGATAAAATTATCCAACAACGGCGAGATGCGGGCCAGCAGGAGCCGCTCGAACACCTTCGAGATAACTGGCAAGAGAGAGATTGGCCGATAGCTTTCAGGAAGCATGCGCGGCTTGCGGGGTTTAGGAACCATAACGATGTTGGCATTTTTCCACAGGCGGGGAAAGTACTGTAGCCGGAGACAAGAGTTGAACAGCTCGAGAATGAGGTCAACGCCTGAGGCCGGGAGATATTGTAATGCAGCGGCCCCGATCCGGTCAGGACCGGGGGCGCGACGGCGGTTTAGTCGACAGACAGACGAAACGAGTTCGTCTCTGTCGAACGGGAGGTCTGGGCCATCGGGAGGGCGAGAAATAACCAGATAGGAAGTCTCGGACTTCTGCCGAGTGAGCAGGGTCCGAAACGCCTCGATGAACGGTAAATTGCGACTCCATGCAGTCGGCGAAGACCTCAGCCTTGCCTTCTGATGAAGACACAACCCCGTTCGGGGTTTCCAGCGGGTTGCGAGTTCTCTTCTCGCGGGTCAGTCTACTCACCGCTCTCCAGACGGAGGCGTGGTCGACTTCAAGAGACTCAAGGTATGAGTCCCATCGATCAGAGTTTACGTCCCGCAGTAGCTGCTGAACGTAAAGGGACTGTTGTTGAAATCGTCGCTTAACGACTGGGTCTCGGGTTCTTTGCCATCTGCGGCGGAGCTGGCGCCGTAGCCAGATGGCGTGGAGTACTTCCGCAGGTAAGGCCGATTTACGATGATTCACCTCGAGTGCGTAGGTGTGTCGATCCATGACACCTTGGACCAATTCCTGAAGATTTGTGGCGCGGAGATCCAGATCGTCACGAGTGACGATTGGGTCCGCCGGGAGAGATGGTAACCTTCGAGAGAGCTCGTCATGATAGGATCGCCAGTTGACTCTCCTAACAATCTGAGCGGGAAGTCGGGGTGACGCCGACAGCTCTCGAACAGTTATAACAAGGGGATTGTGATCGGACGAAAGGTCCGACACAGACGAGACCTCGATATTGCGGGCAACGTTCTTGACAACTACTATGTCAAGAACGTCCGGCCGATGGCCGTGGAAGGGGAAGTGCTACCGGAGAGCATTCAAGACCCGGTGGAGTTGTGACAGCAGCGGTATGCGAACATCTGCTCTCCGGTACCAAGTGGTCAGAGCTGTTGGGTTGCGCGTCGTGAGACGACCCAATGGTATCCTAGTACCGAGCCTCCTATGAGGGGCTCCTGCCTAGTGGTCCTGTCCAGACGGAATATTGATTATTTAATTTTTTTTTATTGGTCGTTACAACGACATGCTCGTACTAGGTCGACTAGTACAGTATTTGTCGAGGCCGTTTCCAAGATTCACCTGGACGTATTCGGTACTTGCCAAGGCCAGCTATGAGAGGGTTTGTCTGGGTCCTCGCAGCTCGGACGTAAAATTTACGTGCAAGTCGCCTTGCGGTGTCATCCAAGGAGCGGACATCGAGTCCTCTTCTCAGGAGACGAGAAGAAAACCGATAGGGGACTTTGGCCGCTAGCCGAAGCCCTCTATCGAGAACGCTTTGCAACCTTCTTTTATGAACGGTTGCGAGGTAACCCCAGACGGGAAGAGCGTAGGTAATGATCGGCAACAGATACGCGTTGACAATCAACTTACCCAGCTTGCGGGTCATAGCCTTGTTGGCAAGTATCGGAAACAGTTGCGCGAGACGAGCGGACGCTTTCCTTCGCATCGTCTCAGCGTGGGTACGCCAGGTGAGCCGACGATCAAGGTGGACACCGAGGTACTTAACTTCCCTCGACCAGGGCAGGTACGTTCTACCGAGTCTCACTCGGCCTCGTGGTTCTTTCCGGCGCTTTGTGAATAGCACCGCGGAGCTCTTGGTTTCGTTGACGGCAACTTTCCAGCTTTCCGTCCACGTCGAATACGCATCGAGTGCGCGCTGAAGTCGTGGGATAGCAAAGTCTGCGTTCCGATCGGCGGTATAGACCGCCGGGTCGTCGGCAAACAAAGCCATCTGGACTCCAGGCTCTCTGGGTGCGTCGTTGACATACACGGAGAACAGGAGAGGCCCTAGCACGCTACCTTGAGGTACCCCGGCTGTGATACGTCTCTCGGAAGAGACGTGGTCGTCTATTCGCACGCAGAAAGTCCTCTCCGTCAGAAAGCTAGCAATCAAGCGAAGGTAGCAATCTGGGAGCTGGATTTCCCGGAGCTTGAACAAGAGCCCGTCGTGCCAGACACTATCAAAGGCCTTTTCCACATCTAGGAAACAGGCGACAGTCTGCTCTTTCCGACACCCGGCGTCCGTGATGTATTCCACCAGTCTCATCAGTTGATGAGTGGTGGAATGCCCCACACGGAAGCCGAACTGTTCGGGGACCAGTACATCGAAATTTCGTAGATGATCTAGTACTCTCCGTTGTACGAGACGTTCGAGGACCTTTGACGTGGCTGACAGTAGACTAATTGGCCGGAGGTTGCCGGGACGGGAAGCGTCCTTTCCCTGCTTCGGGATCTCTCCGGTACCAGCGGTGGACACAGCGAGCCAATCCGGCATCAGCAGCCGCCGAGACGTGACCAACTTCGTGTTCGGAGCTAGCCAATCAGCGATGCCGGTTAGTTAATAAAACCCGGGCCGGCAGAAAATTTTGCGCACTCTTCATCGCCACGCCATCGGACGCACTTCATCTCCTCTCCTCTCTCGGACGACATCGGCGCGGAGTCAGCCGGAAGGAACGGCCGAAGAATAGAACCGGCGTTCTTGCGTCTTCGCCCTCCAGTTCCGCGCCAGCGATGGATTTCGCTGGGCCGGCAGCCGACTCTACAACCGGTGCCGGAAGAAGAGGAGGACTGCAGTACGCCACGATCAGCGGGCGCAGCCGCCGAACATCTCAGCGCGGCACGACCAACATCAGCTTTCTCGCCACAAGGTCCTTTTTAGGGGCACCAAAAACGATAGTGTGTACGATTGGCGCCATTTGTCATGCGGCAAGCCTTTTGTCCGGTGACAATATATAACGTTAAACATGAAACAAAATGTCTTTATGTGTATGATTTCTAGTGTTACGAAAAGATTTTAAATTAGCTTCTGAAAAGTATTACATTTTTAATACCTGCGGGATTGCCGTTTGGAAAACGGCGGCGAAGAGTAGAAGAGATTAAGTGCGGTTTAGTAACTATCACATCTTACGCCTACAATTAATTAATACGGTAAAGGAGAATCCTCACTGCCCCAGCCGTAGTTGTGACATGTTGATGGGTAGAAACAACCTGCTTGCCAGATTGTTCATTTTTTAGTGATTTCTTTTGATTTTATCGGATTGGGTTCAGTTTTCGGAGTAATGTATGCTTATTAGCTCTAATGTGTAGGGTAAGTGGTTACGGCAGGGGTTATTCTCGATTTCATGCAGAATATTGCTTTCAGTAGCTTTCGTGCATTATTAAAAAGCGTGTCTTAGTTTTTGGTCCAGTGGAAGACGGTGGAGCCTGAAGAAAGGTATAATTTAGAGATCTTTAATTTGTATGATGAAGCTGATCTGGTTACCTTCATTAAATTAAAAAGGTTAGAATGGGCTGGACACATTGTTCGTGCTTGTGAGAACAGAGATATTAAGAAGATATTTAATGCAAAGCCAGAAGGTAAAAGGAAAGTTGGAAGGCAAAAACTGAGATGGAGGGACGGGGTGAGTAAGGGCATCAGTACTCTTGGAATTAAAAATGGAGGAGCGTGGCTATGAATAGAGAAGAATGGCGAAGACTTCTGAAGAAGGCCGGGGCCCACAAAGGGCTTAGTTGATGATGAGTCTTAGTTTAGTAGTAGTGACAGGTATCCACTGTGTACAATTTGATACATGTTTTTGACAATGTTCTTGCGATATTTATTATCCGGAAAATTGAGAATCTTAAAACTAGCGAGCAAATCAACGTTCATTTTTATAAGTTCACTTGAAATATTTTCGTAATTTTAGTTGATATGATGAAATGTTTAGCAGTTTATATTTATTTTGATATTTTCTTACTCAACCGATAGAGTTGGAAATAGCTACTTCCAATCGCTATTTTGAAAAGTCTGATTACCTCAACGCGCGTGCGTGTGGTGACTACAGTCGGAGGTGTGAAATAGAGTATGTCAACGATATCTACTGTTTACAGCCTTTCTATCGAGGTGCGAAAAAGAGGATTGTTTTGAGAACGCGAGCTCAAGAAGTCGACATTACACAAACGTGGCAAAAATATTTCACAGATATTTCTGTAGTCTTGTGTGGGAAATGTCGGTCCCCAGTTTATGTATACGTTCGTGCTATCGACTCTTACTAACGCCCGATATATGTGTCTACATCTCCCTCCCCTAAATCACTATTTCCTGCGTGGCGTGAGTGTGATGATTTCTTTGGAATATTTATGATTTTTCAAATTCGTTACGAATTAATGAAAGTGAAACGCAGGAGCGTTCCCAGGGGAGCATGCGCGAGCAAATGGAGTCCAACATTTGTACTTGCGTTGATTTTTGCTGTTCATTTGTGTTTGTGTACACGTGTTGAACAAATATATCTTTACATACGAGGACATAAGGAGATAAATGTTGCTTGCAAATCTTGCGATATTATATGTGGCTGCACTGTTTAGGATGCTAAGGTAAGAGACGGTAGTCTGTAGTAGTGTTTATACATAGTATTGACTGTGTATTTTGTATTTATTGTTTCTAGATAGACGTAAATGTGGAATTTTGTAAAACTAATTCGAATAGGCTAAAAAGGTAGAACACGTGACACAACTTTTTATATTTTCGTAAGTGTTAGGCTGTTAAAATTGTCTTTATGCATTGCCACTTATTGTGTACTGAACGTCCGAGTAATTGTTATAGGCCACAATATTTATAGAACAGAAACAAGTCTTCTGTTGTTTCGTATTATGTATATCACGTACTGGTCGCTAATAGTAAGTAGGCCTACTACATAACACTGTTGTATATAATTCAATTCTGTCCTTTGGTTTTTGCTTAGAATTTGATTAACCGTGTTAGTTGCGACGACAAATACCGCATATGATCAATAAAATGCAAACCTCAGTGGTATAAAATAATTATTCTTACAGATAATTTAGAGTATTAGAAAACGTAAATTCGGTTGGCTGGAATATAAGCCAAATTTGTAGTAAGTCAAGTTAGGATATAGCCATTTCATCCAAGTGTGCAAGTACACGAAGTAGTGCACGTTATAAAGGGTTAACTATACTATGGATACCGTGCATGGAGCATGTTCCAGAACATGGATATTAAAAAGTAAGTGTAACTTAACGTACGCAGTTCAGATTAAAAGTTAATTGAAAGTATGGTAAGGCATGCATTTAGGAGATTTTTACAGAAAGCAAGTATTTATTTTTGTGTACCAGTAGATGGAAAAATTTTCTTTTCCTTTGTACGTTACCGAATAAATGCAGATTTAAGTCAGCAGGTTATTTAAAGTCAAAATTTCATTTTCAGGCGGTCTTATTTGTCGGTTTCCGCGCTATGCGTTGTTTTTGTTCTCTTAGGAAAGTGTCGAATACACCGTTTTGTTTTATGTTCACAAAAGGTGTATGATCATGATCTACTGTGACCTTTTCCAAGATAAAAGGTAATTTCAGTAGTTATAAAAGCGGAGTTTGCTCAAGAAAGGAAGATGATAACGTATGGCGAGATTTGACGGTGTTACCTGATTCAATTTAAATATATAAACGGTACAACTAGTTGATAGATTCTTTTCCTTATTAATTTAATATTCCAGAATCACTAACGCTTCTCATACTTGAGAGCATCAGTTGGATTTTTACCACTTTGTGAGCAATTCGTTACCGATTTGGAGGTACTTTATTACATTATGAAAAGGTTGCCTTTTGGGGGCCTTTTGATGTCGCCTGTTGCCCCACACTACTCGGTACAATGAAGTGCAGACACGTTTAGCTTTCGAAAATTTAATGTCGTTGCGGTCGAAGAGAACCATGGCCTCCCTAGAGTGGCGGTTCACGTAGAGAGTAGAAACCGGTTGAGATAGTACTGGCGCCCGCGCTGTACTGCCATAGACATTCTCGTTAATGTTTTTCAGGATGTACCGCGGTAGGTGAACTGACTGTATTTTTCAGTTATTGCAGTAAAGTATATTAATAATTGAGTATTTAAAAATAATTTATCCCATTAATCCCGACAAGCATTACTCTGCGTGCGCGCGGGCAAGAAAGGACAGACAGAAATATTATATTGATTCTCCACGTTTTAAGAGTGTACAATCTTTAGTCATTATGTTGGGCGTTTTTATGTTTTTACCATTAGTTCCACATAAAAGTACAGTATATATTTCACGTGATATGCTGACTGATACGGCTATCTATAATTGTTTCCACACGAACCGTCGTAAAGGACCATTGGAGAATTCGACCTATTCTGATCACACAGACAAAAAATTTCCTAATTGCAGCAGTTGCTTGTTACCCAAGGAAATTGCCTTTCGTCAAATTTAATAATATTCTGTATGAATCGGACGTACTGTAGGAGCTGAGAGAGACCACGTGTGTATGAAGCATTGCGTTGTGGCGTTGCATGACGCTATTTTATTATTTATGGAATACGTGCAGTCCCGTGTGGCATTCCAGATTTATACGCTGAACATTATTATGCACTTTATACGTTTTTCAGTTATTAGAAGAAACCGTGCCAAATAATAATATAAGAAACTGCGGTTGGAAAGTTAATTTTAATAGTTTGATATTTTGTTATATTGGAAAACATTTTTTTATTATTTACGTTTAATAAAATAGGGGAGCGAGAACGTTCTGCATTTCTCATATAGTTTGACAATTTTTTTGTTTCCATTTCTTATTATTAGGCATTCTTGAGCAATACTGGCTTGATCAAAGGATGGCAGTTGGAAACCTTTGAAGTTATAATGTGTTCTTGAAAGTTCGGCATTTACTGACACTGTTGTGTCGTCGCCAGTCTGCTGTCGGCTTATCGTTGTGTAATAATTCGTAGCAACATGCCACCAACGTAAGTACACTGATGGGAGATAAAAACATTATTTACGACTGATATCAGTTGCTGTGACGCCGACAGGCAACTTTTTAGATGAGGGAGCTATACCATAAATAATTTGTGTATTCTTCTCTCCGCAGGCATGG
The DNA here is from genome assembly GCA_034769895.1 of Magicicada septendecula. Classification (NCBI taxonomy): domain Eukaryota; kingdom Metazoa; phylum Arthropoda; class Insecta; order Hemiptera; family Cicadidae; genus Magicicada; species Magicicada septendecula. The sequence continues at coordinate 228,097,319 of CM068367.1, read as the reverse complement.
AGAAGTTTCCGTTTTAAGTGAACGTGAGCGTATGCCCGTACGTTTTTTAATCTATTTGCACATTGATTGTGTCACCTAAATCGTATGTGACATGCATTTAGTAATTAGTTAATTAAGGTCTGTTTTATTTGCACTTTCAACGCGTTGTACTCGATTAAACAGAAAATATTAACCTATTTTCATACTTAATATTAAATTTTATGTGGAGTGTATACATTTCGTCGCTGTATTGCAAAAACACACTTAAGTAAAGAAGTGTGATTTTAGGAAAAACGAATTTGAAGTTTTTATTAATCATAGTTGATTTGTACTTTATTATATAGGCCTATAGCTAGTACTTTGATGACATTGTTGATTAGTCTTTCTCACATGACTTAATTTACTTTACCAGTAGCGGAAACAAGTAATACTGATAACCTAAATACATTCAGATCAAAAAGTGCCATCTTCTGACTTTGTGTGTTTTTCCTGTACGCCGACGATTTAGACTAGATTTGACGCGCTGAAACTTAACTTGGAAACAGTGGCCCAACATCGCAGAGAAGAAAAGTGTTATATTAATGAATGTGTTTTATGTGGTAATGTTTTATAGAAAATGTTCGAAAAGGCATAGAAACGTTTACCGGTTCATTTGTATGCGTGTGCGCATATTATTTATTACAGGCCTATTTTCCGCTTTGTTTTGCATTCAGAACAGCCTCACGCGATACACGATAGTGGTATTGCGTTCTATATGCAAAAAGTCACCTTGTACAGAAAAAATCTGATACGTTGATGGAAATACGGAATACGTTAAGAATAACGTTTGCGGAGAAAATAAAGTTAACCACGTTTGGGTGGCTCGCCCAACCTTACGCAGTTCCTGTATCTGAATATGTCAAGGTATGATACGTAGGTATATGTTTAGAAGTCTGTCTTTACCTTGTTTTCTACAAAAACTTATCAACTTTCCAATAAACTGTAATAAATGTATTATGTATAAGGCCATTTTGTGAAGCCAAAGAATTTATGTGAGGGACAATTATATTGGCTTTAAAACGTCGTTTCAGTTAAGTTTGAATCTGTTACAGTATTGTGAAATCGGATTGTGAAATTATTTTACATTTTAATTGCATAGGCAGTTGACCAATGTGTTACCCTCTCTTTCTCCCCCTCCCCACCACGTGTGCGCGTACTAATGAAGTTGGGGTAATTATTATTACGCACAATCCGTTAGAAACAAGATTTAGAGGCCAGACATGTTTAAAGGATTTGTAGGAACAAACACTACGTTGAAATCGTAACATATTTTTGAATAATAATTTAATTGGATACATGTAAATTTCGTGAAGTTATTTTGTCCAAACGTCATTCGTCACGCCTCACAGCAACAGTTGCTTTTTCGATCAGGAAAAGTTGCGATTTTAATTTTGTTAGAGGTACAGTAGACCAAAGTGTATGCTGCCGCAGAATTCAGTGATTATAGAGGTCACGTTGAAGAGTATATGTACATGTTATTGCATGTAAAAGTATAAACACTGTAATTTGAAGTAGGAGTTGGCTTTCATTGTGCAAGTGAAATTCAAGTAGAACTGTATTTCACTTAATCGGTCTAGGCGGGGCACGGGATAAACTATCAGTATCGCATTGTTATTGGCGTGACGCAATTTCTTTTTAATGAATGGACATTTATGCCGTTTACCGGTTCATGCAACTGTATGAACTTTTATCGATCTGTAGCTGTAGATATTGTCTGGTGTCATTCAGAACTCAGAAGTATTTTTATAGTGGCAAATACAAATATCTAAAGTATGAAACGTTATAATAATCGTTAAGTTATTAAAGCGTTTTTTCTGAACTCCTAGAAAAGAGTATTTTTAGTTTTGAGTGTTAAAAATTTGAAAGTAAAGACTGTAATTAATAATCAACATTGCTGTTTGAAATGATACTGGGTATCTTCAAAAAGGAATTTAGTATGTATACTGATAAGGGAGATAAGAACTCTACAGAACGAAGAAAATATAAAAAAGAATATTAAAAAATATTGTTCACATGGGAAGAAGCGTGTGCGACATTATTTATTTGGCGACTATTGAGTTTCTGAATTGTGGCAGAAATCAGCCTATATTTGCTTCCAGCAGGTCAGGCTCTTTGACGGTAAACAGAAAAGGAGGTAAAGAAGATCGATTACGAACAGGACATTCCTTGATTTGGATAAATTGTTGATTTAGGTTTAAGTATTGTGAAACTGAGGTCAAAATCTAAAATACAACAGATCTGCCGAATAGTACCCCCATTCGTATAAAGATTTCTGTATGGCGAGCTCCAGAGTAATAATTCTTTTTACTTGAAGTAAATATATCATTTTTAGTTACTACCAAGATTTAACTTATCAATGTTTTTTTAATAAGTACAAGAATACGTTCGTATATTCCATACGAATATAACCAATATAACCAATATACGAATATATTCCATATGGTATTAACCATAGGCCTAATTTGCTATGGTTAAAAAAATAACAGATTGAAAATATTAACACTCCAGTCAAACACCCAACCAAGTTGGGCAGTTGAATAAGAGTTTTGGCGTGTGTGTAATATGTTTTGTAGTTGGTATATCATTCTTGTGTAATACATACAAGAGGTATAATATGTGTCATTGTAGCGTCTTATAAAAGGAAATATATTTTGAATTCATATTTTTTAATTTTAATTATTTTTTAAAAGTAGCAATTAATAATTCAGCGTTTTAATTTTATCGGTATTTAATTAGTTATTTCATGCTATCAATATCTCACTTCTCTATGGGTTATGAAAAGAAAAAAGTTTATTGTGCAACAATTAGGCGTATACTTAACGCAGCGAACACAAAAATCGTACGATCTAGCCGGAGCTTTACACAATGCAGTTGCGTTGGGTATACTAACGTATTCCTTTATAATATTATTTGTAACGTTGCAGTATATTAATGAATATATTTGATTATTGGAAAGACTTCACTTTTATCCCACTCAGTTCACATGCAGTATTGCAAACTGTGGAATAGACGTGAGCCGTAATTACAGGTGGCAATCGTAACGGTGAAATTCGAAAAAGTAATTAATTTACAACACAAAACGTTCGATGGAATTAATGAACGTTCTACCGTAATGTCTATAGTCTCTGTGTTTACAACTGTCATTACATATACAGAAATACAATAATGAACCCGTTTTGCTAAAATAAGCACAACGGCCACCGGGCTGAAGCGATTATTCAAAAATGAAGTCTAAGGCACGTAAAGTTTTGTTTCCTGTACGGCTGCAGGATACCAAAACTTCGCCGCATTTCGCGTTGTCTGAAATTGAATTCCCAGATGGCGTAAGACGTGAGGCGTACGTGACCGGGATCCCGATATCAAATGAACTGATTCACAGTCGCTTGCTCACGCTACATTGTAATTGTTAGTAGCAACTTGTGCCCGCTTACCGTTAGCCAAGGTAAAATGATTTGTCGGTGTTATTTAAGTTGTCTTGGTTATCTAATTATGTTAAGTCAGATATATCTGCCAGAGTCGGGAAAAGATGACGCACACAGTGCAGTATTCAGTGTTAAAAAACTTATTATATAGGCCATTCACAGAAACGATTTGAAGGAAGGAAATTGAAAGTCTGGAAGAACATTGTTATTCAATAATAGTAGTTTTATTCAGTCGCAGACCGTCTACAAAAGTGGTAGACTAGTAGTATTTACTTGTTTCCACGTGTAGTGAATTTTCGTATGTTGGATAACTTTTTTTTTAACAGTTACGATCTTTCTGAGTTTGAGACCTGTGCTGGCAAGATCAGAAAGAAGAGCAGTCTTCTTGCATATTTTCACTTGTGTAGTTTGAATTGTCTTCATGTTGTTAAACTGCTAAATGTAGTGCATTAATTTACAAAAAATTTGAAAATGTAATTTTTGTGAAATTGACTTTAATGAAGAAAATATTTATATCGTATAGAGGGCACGCAATTAACAGCTTAAAGGAGTATTGTCTCAGATCTGTTACACGGAAGTGTAAAAGCGTAAAGGTATCCCAGTCATGCGATACTTTCAAATGTAAATTTTCTTAAGTGTTGAAGGCATAATGGCGTAAATACGAATCGTCACTTGTGCACAAGGCTTAGAGAGCATTATGTAAAATTTAATTAGATTACGGCTGGCAGTGTCATTTCAAATAACAGATTAACGTTAAATGTAAAGAAATCTGTGAAGACAGAATAAACGACTTTCCTTGTACGTGTTTCACGTTTTCCTTAGTAGCAATTCGTCTTGATTAAATGAACGATGCTTGCGACTATAAGATTCAACCACGGTTCAGTAACCGTGGTGAAGAACGCCCGGTAAGCAACCCGTGCAAAGCGGGCTGCGTCGTAAATTCTGTAGCGTAAAAGACGTTTGGGGGCGCCATAAAATTTATATGCAGTTTGCGAGCTGCGTTACTCCTGCCTTATTAAATATAGATCTGCAAACCGTGAAAGAAATCACCTGTTGTACGCGACTTCTGTAGTTAAAGAAATGTTTTCGTTGTCGTGACTGAGGCAACTGGTTGTGCATCCGCTATGTACGTGTGTCGTGTACGCAGTCACAAGCACTCAAGATACTGTTTTGGAATACAGCCTCGACTATTCCAACAACTCGGTAGTGTAAGAAACAGCTATGACAGCTCCGCGCCCGTGTATACAAAAACACACATTCACGTTGGTCTGTAGACATCGCATTTGCCTATTTTCGGCTTTGCCTATGTCCTCTGTTTTTAAAACTAAATATTTGATTTTTGCAATTAACTGAAACACGTTGATCGCAAACGAGTATCTACGAGAGTGACGCCCGGATTCAGATATTGGTTTGAAATGGAGTATACATCAGGTTAGATTAGGTTTGCAAGTTCTTAGGACAAATAGAGCAATTTAGGTTAAATGCTGCAGTAAAGGAACTGTGGTTCGTTGAACTCAATTTAAGCGGGAATACTTAGGATCTCTAACGTAACCCCAACGGTAAGGAACCACTTGCCTCATTTTATTATGTAAGTGACCTCGGTGGATGAGACATGAAAGAAGAGACGGCCAAATTTATTCCCTGTATTTTGTGTATTCTTTATTCCAGTACGTAACAGGTGCTTTCTTGAAGGTGTACGTGGTTCGAAATGAGATCACTGAAGCGATCGTCATTTGATAACTAGGATAGCCACCTACAGAAGCAAGACTTACTGTCAACAGATTAGCGTTGCTTATTCTGGCGAGACCCTTCCACCAATTACTTTTTGAGAGACTTGACGCCAATTACTTCTAACTTTCCCGTTTTACCCGTTACATAATGACAATATATCAGTTTTTGTTGTCATTCTCTACATTGACTTTTCGTGTAACAGTCTATTCTGACCAAATACAGTGTAGTGCAAGTGTGGTTGTCAACAATAACGACAATATTTATTATGTAATGTATGTGCACAATCGTATTCAGCGACGATTGGTGACCGAGCGAAGCGAGTTGTCAGTTTTAATTCGAGCGTCTTGTCTGTTTTCTCTTGTTTCGGGGCTGTCTCACTATAACTTTTGAATGCTTCAAGCGATTTTCGTAAACCATATTAGGCCTATGCCATGCATGTCCATACCCCAAAGATGGTCTCTGTTGTTTTCGACAATAGACGAGGAAAAAAAAAAAAAAAAAAAAAAAAAAAAAAAAAAAAAAAAAAAAAAAAAAAAAAAAAAACCGAACTCAGAACTCCGTGTGGACTATCAAAGAGAATTTAAAACCAAAATCTAAATATAATGTTCAGTTTCGGAAAATTTCAAGATTTTCAACATCAGGGTACAAAAAAGAGATCAGAAGTTTGTTAAAAGTTGTAAAAACCCATTCTGGGCACTAAATTAAGGGAACTCGCGTCCGAATTTGCTTAAAAAATTTTCGACACTTCAGGGACACCCCGACCCAATGATGGAAGTCAACATTTTGGAAATAATACAAAAGTCTACGTGGGACATCAATATGCCAGGAATTTTATTCAAAATAGGAATCGGCTTCTTTAATAATTTGACAAAATTAATATCTGTCAACACCTCTTGTACCACATTCAAAGTCTGTAACCAACGTTTGCAAAAAAAACTTATTATCAATTACATAACCATAATTTTTTTTAATGTGTTGCCACCTCCTCATAGTGTTTCTCGGCCTATTGTAATTGTACATGGTAACTATTATATGGTACTCGCAGCTTTAAAAAATTAAAATTTGTTAACTTGATTAATATTTAATCAAAATTAAAATTTAATTTGCTTGATAAATATATTTAGTTCAAAATTGTGACAAGTTCTGTAGCTCAGGGAGCTTACTAGTTATTTTATTCACCGCTTAGTGGTAATTGATCAGACTTTTGTTCATTGATAAGACCTCTGCGCTGTGGGTACTTGTCCGTCAGCTTTGAGAAATTTGTCACTAACGTTTATAATAATGATGGTATAAATTATTTAAGTCGTTATTGGTTTGTGTCCTTACTTTGTATACACATTTTTCAGGTTGATGTTACGATATCGTAGTTCATGTTACAAATCCCTTGAGGAGGTGAATACGCAGGTAGGAGGCTACGAAGGGGTGTACTTGCGGTAGTTAGGGAACACTAGACTCCTTTCGTTACACTAAAGTGCTGTTAAGCTCGTAACTGTCACTAAGCGCCTCCCCTGTAATACTCTGGTTGCGTCGTTTCTAGTTTCCTTGCTTCCTTTTACCTATCAAGAGCCAGTTAGAACGTGTGACAGCTTTTTCGTACACACGCGCGCGCGCGCACTGGCAGCAGCTAACAATTTACAAGTCGTGCTTTCGCGTCTTGGCGTTTGTGACAATAGAGAGAGGTTTGAGATTAACAAGACGGTGTGTAGAACTATCAGAGTGACAGAAGTTTTTGCAGCGAGAACTGCAGACAGCGCAACGGAGACGCTACGGCGGCGCCACTGTACTTTGTCGTCCAATAAAAAGACGTTTGTATTGCTTCGTGGAGAACTTTTAACTCCTAGTATTGACTCGTAGTCCAGTCTTTCTTACTTGCCCACCATGGGGTGGTACGGTATTTCGTTTGTGTGAAAATTTGACACCCTCAATATTTGCCTGCTAACGGACAAAAGACAAATTTACAAATACGTTTTTGATCTCTATACTTTTATGACAAAAATATTAATTTTTTTTTATTGCTTACGTGGTAAGTCTGAGAGGATTTGAAAAAGTTAGTAATGGACTCAGGAGTTCGTTGAACCATTATTTGCAGGATGATAAGAAGTGGGGAAAAGTATCACTCGTTTTAACTTTTAATCTTTACTTTCTAGATAAACAGTACTTTTCTTAAATCGCAGGAAACGTACGTACCTAGTGTGCATACGGTATTTTGTTCAGTTAGTTCATCGACCACTAACTAGGCGCGGTGAAAATCATAGACAACGAATCTTTTATATTATTTTGAAGAAATTGGAATGAAATGAGCTTGCTCCATGAAACTGTGCCAAAGTCATTGTTGGTTTATGTGTTCCAGGTGATATTATAAGTTTATCGTGGACGCTTCGTGTTATTACGGTTTGGCTCGTAACGGGCATTAAGCACGTTAACGTATGACACAAAAATAATATCCTGTACTTCATCGCAAGTTATTTCTTGCCATTCTGCGGTGCTGTTTGAAGGAGTTCGCCCTGTTCGACTTGGGTAACGGTGTGGTGGCGGATTAAGAGCAAGTATATTTTGGGCTAGGAGAGCTTGTATGGCTTTGCGGGCACACACATACACCTGAATTGCTTTGGTTTGTTTGACGTACACTTATGTAAACGTCCTTCTTGACTCATTTAATTGATTAGTATATATTTTTTAAATATTAACTACTCAACAGTTAATTAATGGCGTATTTTTTCTGTCACCTAAAAATTCTTAGCATCGTTTTTACGACTTATCGAGTCTTTGTTAATTATGTTTGCAAGGTACGACACAATCGTGCAAGATATGCGGCTTCTTATAGATTTAGTTTCTCTATATTCAGCGGATCAAAATTCGCAAGAAGAATAAAACGCGTAGTTGGTTGCAGTCGTTATCTTTACTTGTTTCCTTAGTTTTGTTTTACTTCCATATTCCTTAAGGAATGGAAGTATGGTGATGGCAAAAAAAATCGTGTTCGAGATTATTGCAGATTCTGATTCTACTACACTCAAAACATGAAAAAAAAGTCGTTTTCCGAAAAGTGTCTGTGTGTCTGTCTGTCTGTCTGTCTGTCTGTCTGTCTGTCTGTCTGTCTGTCTGTAGATTTTTTTTCTATGGCAAACGATAACTGCCGCAAATTCAAACAGAATCAAATAATTTTTTGCATACAGCCCGGTTTTGCAGAGTTCTCGCGACCTATTGTTTTTGGTGAAGATCGGTTGAGGGAAAGGGGTAGTTTACCTGCAACGGTTTTTTTTTAGCAAGGGTAATTTTGTTTGTTTGGCAAACGATAACAGCCGCAAATTCAAACAGAATCAAATAATGTTTCGCATACAGCCCTGAATTGTAGAGTTCTCAAGACCTATTGTTTTTGGTGAAGATCGGTTAAGGGAAAGGGGTAGTTTACCTGTAACGTTTTATGTTTTAACAAGGGTATTTCCTATGGCAAACGATAACAGCCGCAAATTCAAACAGAATGAAAAGATTATTTGCATACAGCCCTAAATTGTAGAGTTCTCAAGACCTTTTGTTTTTGGTGAAGATCGGTTAAGGGAAAGGGGTAGTTTACCTACAACGTTTTTTTAACAAGGGTATTTTCTATGGCAAACGATAACAGCCGCAAATTCAAACAGAATCAAATAATTTTCTGCATACAGCCCTGATTTGTAGAGTACTCAAGACCTATTGTTTTTGGTGAAGATCGGTTGAGGGGAAGGGGTAGTTTACCAGCAACGTTTTTTATCATGCGTATTTTCTATGGCAAACGACAACTGCCGCAAATTCAAACAGAATCAAATAATTTTTTGCATACAGCCCTGATTTGTAGAGTACTCGCGACCTATTGTTTTTGGTGAAGATCGGTTGAGGGGAAGGGGTAGTTTACCTGCAACGGTTTTTTTTATCAAGGGAAATTTTTTTTTTTTTTGGCAAACGATAACAGCCGCAAATTCAAACAGAATCAAATAATGTTTCGCATACAGCCCTGAATTGTAGATTTCTCAAGACCTATTGTTTTTGGTGAAGATCGGTTGAGGGAAAGGGGTAGTTTACCTGCAACGTTTTTTTAACAAGGGTATTTTCTATGGCAAACGATAACAGCCGCAAATTCAAACAGAATCAAATAATGTTTTGCATACAGCCCTGATTTGTAGAGTACTCAAGACCTATTGTTTTTGGTGAATATCGGTTAAGGGGAAGGGGTAGTTTACCTGCAACGTTTTTTTATCAAGCGTATTTTCTATGGCAAACGATAACAGCCGCAAATTCAAACAGAATGAAATAATTTTTTGCATACGTCCCTGAATTGTAGAGGTCTCAATGACTTTCGATTTTGGTGAAGATCGGTTAAGGGGAAGGGGTAGTTTACCTGCAACCTTTTACGTTTTAACAAGAGTAAAGTACTTGAAAATTTATTTAAACTTTTTGAAACAATGGTAATTGTTAAAAATAAAATAATTTTGTTGCCAGGCAATAAAATTATAATTTTTTCATTTTAATGTAATATAATATTTTTCATTTAATACAGCAATAAAAAGGCAGGTAAGACACAGCCTGGTTGTTTGGCTGAAAATGATTTTAAATATAAATCTTAGAATATGGAAGTCATGTATGGTTCTCCATACCGATATTTTAATTCTGTAGTTGAACTTACTAATTAGGTCATTTTTATTAACAGTATTGTTTGTTTATTTATTATTACTGTTTATAATTGTGGTAATTGTTATTAAATTCAGACCTTTTAATAAAAATTTATTTACACACGAGAGAGTTCTCGTGAAGTCCGTACGTGTTACAGATTGTTTGAAAATTATACGTTTTTCGTCTTGTTCATTGTGACGTAACAGAAGTTGGTTGAAACACTCGTGACAATGTGAAGATGATTTTTAATGACAAATATGATTTAGTATTTAATAATCCAAGTTCGGAATCTGTCACATTTATGTTATTAGAGACCGATACATGTCCAGCAGACGACAGTTCAGGTCTTGTAATCAGAAATATGTTAGAGTAAACGAACATATCTTCAAGTGCTACACAATTGTGCGTTCGTAAACACTAAACGTGTTCGTATAAAGTAATTACGTAAGCACTTTAAAAGCTAGGTGTTGCACAGGTGAGTGAGAGGTGTTGCTGCTGCAAATTTTTTAACACTTTGCGTAAACATAACTATGTTGTCGATGTATAAAGAAGGAAGCTGAACGGATTAAAACAAGACGATAGGAACTAGAAATTAAGGTTTACTGCAATGGTAGAATGGGCGGAGGACGAAATTGGTATTGACGCTGAACAGGTTGAATGTTATTACAGCGGTCGTGCGTGGATTGTAAGTTGCGTATAGACGTTTGCTTTTGTAGGCGCGTTTTGTCTTCATCGATCAGGTACAAAAACTTATTCCTAACGGTGAGTCGTCGGGGAATTGTAAAACTGAACAAGATAGCTGTATAAGAGAAGCGTATTGTCAAGCCACCACCGTTGTCTTTACGGAGTTATATATTGTCGTCTCTCTTTTGTAACCTTCGTGTTTGTTATTACAGTATCGTTTTTCTACCGAGAACACGTGTTATTGTTGGTGAAGCCAAGAAGTGCACAATGCACAGAATAGAATAGTTTATACGCTACAATCATTTCTGTTCGTAATGCCTTTTCTTGCATTTAAAGCCACAGTAGTTTGCTGTTCTATTTTTCCCGTGATTGTGTTTCTTCAAATGTATTGATGTTTGTAATGTACACTTACTTATTTTTTAAATTCATTATTTATTTTGTTTTATGTTATAATAATTCACAATTTTCTTCTAGCGGTTTATGACAATTAATAAAACCAGGACTGATCTCTTTGTTGACGACAGAAAATCAGTTATCTTTTAAAATTTGACTGTCACGGGTATATAAACTTGTGTGTGATGAAATGTAAGTATCAGTGAAAAGTATTGTAATGAAAACTTTGAAACTCTGAAAACTGTACAGTCACATCATTGCTAATACCAAATTTGTGAATTTCATTGGAATTACTTTTTGTTAATTTGAATTGTATTTTTTTTTTTTTAATTTCAGTGATCAATGTTAATGAAGTAACGCGAAAGTACTTACAATATTAAATAAAGCAGCATACTAATATTTACTGTTTTCACAGTTAGATAAAAATCTAAAACGTTTGTGTGACACTTAAAACAGCTTCCGTTGACGTCAGTGGAAAACATGTCTGAGGGATGTTCTGCCATTTAGTTCGGACTTTGGGAGTCATATTAGGCGTTCAGTTGAGTTTCTACGAATAGTTCATCTCTCTGAAAGATGGCCTTTTTATATTTTCCCCAGGGCAGGATCACCATTCAAAAAGCTATCGGTACATCGTCCGTTTCTGTCTTTCAAGTGATATGCAGATCCCATTTTAGTTCGGCCACTGTTCCAACATCTTTTGTTCCTTTTACATCGCGGATTCAATCGTTTCTTCTGCGATCCTTCGATGTTGTTATCAACATGTGACACTACTCGCTAAAGTGTTTCATTTTATATGTTCATATGTGTATAAACGTAGGTTTCTGATTAAATTTCTGCGAATTAAACGTTATGGTTAGACTATAGTAAATACTTTCACGAGGTTTTTTCTTGTTATAATAAAAATATCTTATTCGTGCGCACATGTTGTACCCTTCTTGATAGTTTTGCGCTTGAAATATGTTTCATCATACCGTAGGATTCCTGTCCCATAAAAAGACCAGTACGACCACGAAGTGTTGAGAGGGTACAACAGCCCTCAAGAGTAGAGCGGGGATGCTATTCAAAAGTCGTGTAATTGATTGTAGGGACCGAGACAACGATTTGGTTGGAATAAACCCCTAACTGATTTGAACCATTGTTGGAATGTCATTGTTGTTATGAATCATTCGTTTGACGTTTTGTTGTGTACCTTTTATAAATAGTTTTATTAAAATCTCAACACTTCAGCACATGATGTTAGAGTTACCGTTCTATAGATCAGAATTACCAGGTGTCAGTAAATTTTTTAACATAAACAATGATTATCTATGTATGTATTAAATATGTGTATGCTGCCAACAAACTACCATTAAACCAAACCCTTCAAAACCTTGAAATAGGCACAAAAATATAGAGGCAGTAAAAGAGTTCATATATCTTGGCTCCCAGATAAACAGCACTAACGACATCAACACTGAAATAAGAAGAAGAATATATCTCCCAAATAAAACATATTATGGATTAAAAAAACACCCTGACATCTAGTTTCATCTCAAGAAGCACGAAATGCAAATCTACAAAACACTTTATCAGGCCAGTGCTGATATATGCTTCAGAAACCTCGACAATGACAAAAAAATAGCGAGAGACTTCTAGGTTGCTGTGAAAGACGGATTCTAAGAACAATATTTAGAGGAGTACAAGAAAATGGAATGTGGCGCAGGCGCTATAATTATAAACTATACCATCTTTACAAAGAGCCGGACATTGTCAGGATAATCAAAATACATAGGCTAAGGAGGGTTGGACACAGAGAGAATGGAGGAAGGACAGCCTACGAAACATATTTTCTACCAGAAACCAATGGGTAGTAGAAAAGGGGGAAGACCCCGAAGTAGATTCAAAGACCAGATAGAGGAGGGCGTCAGAAAGCTGAACATAAGAAACTTGAAAGCCAGGGCATGGAATAGGGAGGAATGGAATCGACTCCTGGAGCAGGCCAAGACCCACCAAGGGTTGTAGGGCCACCGTTGATTAATTGAAACAATGATTATCTCACAATTTATAAATATTGTGTTAATATTTAAATAAACAATTATAAGCGAGATGATTTAACTATTCTGAAATACGAAAAAGAAGGTAGCGTGAAAACATAAGTGGTTTTGTGTACCAATCCCTACACAGTATACTGAGGGACAGTACAAACTAATTACCGGGAAAGCCGGCTACGGAAAGAAACCATAGACAGAAATCGTACTAAGGCCCGTTACGGGTAAGTATATATTTTTTGAATGCGATATATTTGGATGTTCAGCACTTATCCGGGTTTTTTATAGTAGGAAGTGAAGGTGACGAACTGCTTAAACTGTCCCAGTTACATGTGATATTCGATAGCCTTGAGACTTCCGTTCGTGTCAGTAAACCGTCTTAAATCGCTGAATGCAGTTGTCATAAATGTTCTCCATTCAGTGCATGTAGGATTTATATACTACCTTGTATAGTTGAACGAGCGAAGCGAGCTTAGTTTTAACTCACTGTTTATCATTTGTCGTCTCTATGACTGTTGGCTTCGTTTATATTCAGACAAAAAGAGGTACATTCCCAACAACGTAACATGCTGAAATAAACCAATCGATTGCTTTCCACTTGCTCGTGTATATGCAGGTCCAGACTTTCTTAGTCCATCGTCAGTAAGCGTAGGCAACATGTCGTTCCACTAGTTTGAATAATGGAAACGCCAAAGTTTTTATTAAAATGACAAGTAATGAGTGCAAAGAAAATGTGTCCTGTCGTGCCGTTCGCGTAATAGAATATTGATAAAGTCGTCGGAGGCAGCTGTTTTTCATGCGCATTAAAGTGATGTTTTCTATCTCAGCTGATCCCATTATATTTCAGCCGATGCCTTAAGTAATTCACATAGGCCTATGTTTGCTGCGCATTTAATTTATAATATTTACCGTCAATCGATAACAGGAGCGATATCAGCATGTAATTTTATTAAAATTCTTTCGTTCAACAAGCTTCAACCAAGGTAAATATTTGTTATGCGTCCGTCCGCACAAGGTCGTATATTTAAATAATTCAGTCCTACTGAGCCCAATGCACCAGTACATTACTAACGTTATAGTTCCACGCGCACATGTTATACCTACCAATGCACTAACGAATGGACGGTTGTAGATTACGTTCGTCAGTACAACGCTGATTATAGGTCAATAATTACATAGTTATCAAGGGAACCATATAGAGTCGTGTTACGGCAGTGGAGATATGTATGAACGAGAAACGGTTAAATAGGAGCAAATATTTTGTTGACGGCAGTGAATGTACGTATATGTTTCGAATAACTTTCTTTCGTATACTCCGAAGTTTTTACTAGTGACTACCTTTCTTAGTGTTAAATAGGTTAGAGTTGGTAATGTCAATATTAAATAAGATAACTTGTATCTTATATAATTATACGTGAGCCGCCGTGTTAATTTACTAAGGGTTTTTAGCGTACAATACAAGAGACATTTTAACATGATTATCCATTTACAGTGATAGTAATTTCTTTTTGCGTCTGCGGATGAGCTCATAATTTCCCTTGAAAACAACAGATTTATCTCTAGACTTCAAGTTTTAATAACATGAGTTTGTAGCCACCGTTCAAGTGTTGGAATTTATTTTCATTGAGGCGGCCGTGTTTTTTGTTTTTGTTTTTGATCGGTGTTCGTGTGGATTATTGGAAATCTACATTTGTATATAGTTCTACTTGTATGCAGTTATAAGAAGGTTCATTGTCTCCAATATTATTATGGAGACCTAGGATATTTTAATTTGGATAATAATTATATTTATTATTTTTTGAATGTAATTTCTAATTTCTTCGATTTTACTGAAACACTGCAAGAAATATAGATCTTTTATATGATCCTTAAACCTGATACCCGATCGCGTGGATCGCGTATTACTTCGACCTTCTGCAATCGTTACGACTGTAATCGACATAATGTTCCGACCACTACAAATCAGTGTTCGTTTATCAGGTGCGTAAATGAGACATTTTAAAACAACCTGTAGTAAAATAAAAGATAGTTATGTGAAATAACAGGTTTGTCATGTCGTATCGTAAGGTTGAAATGTTGTATTGATTAGAGTCCGTTGCTGGCAGAAGTCCGAAGTAATACAGTTTACAAATTTTTTATGATTCTCAAATTATTATATAAATCGTTTGTGTTCTGTGGTGCCCGGCTCCTTAATGTCGTCACGTGTAACTAAATTTTCATGTACGTTTCGTAGGACTAAACGGCTTGAATTTAGAATGAAGTATGGTTTGTGAAATGCGCTTTAAATATGTGTTAAACCAAGACGAGCGGCACTTTAACTACTGGAATTTTAATAACTTGCGAGCATTGTATTTTTAAATGTAAGGTATAAGTGTAGGCCTTTGTATTATGTTACATGCAGACGCGTACGCTCGAGAGATTAAACTCCACTATATTAATGTGTTCATCCGTTTGAAGAACCTGTTTTTTCACTCAGGAATACTACTTTCTCTGATAAACAGGACTTTTTGAAATATTAACGTATTGTAAAATCTACTATGCAAAGATAAGTGTGTCAGAATCCGTGAATAGTTAGCGTTACGTGTGCATGTTTGGAGACAAATGATCTTTAAATGCACGAAATATAAAATGTCAGGTTTTGCGACGTATTTTACGGTGATAATGAGTAAAAACCGTAAGGAGATTAAGAATTTGATAAGCGAATGTTGGTGACTGCAGTAATATGAATGACACGGTATTTATTTGACAGTAATCACTGGTATAGAAGTGACAAAACAGAGAGAGAGGAGAGAGAGAGCGCGCGCATTGTTTTTGGAGATAAATAGCCAGCTATGGGGCAGATGGAGATGAAAAGTTTTGCGTGTTCAGCCGGAAAGGGCTTACTCAACCGGTTTGCTTTGGCGGAACATATTTTCAGGTCTCCTGGTTGCATACTTTAATCATCGATATATAATAACGTATGTTATTATACATCGATGACTTTATTTAAGATTGTACATTGTAGTTTAACTTTTCCTACACATTACGCTACTTTTGTAAACAGGGTAGAAACAGATGTGAGGTTATAAGATTGTACTATTTATGTTGGTACAGAATGGTTTTCTGTGCGTGGATTTATAGTTTACACCTTTTTTGTCAGAGTTGTTATGACATGTTAATATCATTGGAAAAAATCCGGCCTCTTTTCCTACTTTTTAAAATAATTTGCGCGGAATTTTGGTGTGTTTGTGGCATTGCACGTATACCTAGGTGTTAGAAACCTTCACTGAGAGGTATAGCGGGAGACGTTTGCAGTTTATTTAAAATTGTGACGGCAAGTAACGAGGGTTGTCCACTTTTAAATGAAAAGTATTCTTTGTTCGGTATACTGTTTGGTGCAAGTAAATCAACATCAGATGAATTGCGTCTGTCTTGTCCTTGCTCGTGGCTGCTTGAAACTGAACTGCACAGGATATTTTACCTTCACGCAAAAAGTGCAGTTGAAGGTTGCGCCCAAGAGTCATGCTTAAGTGAATACCGCGATGTATTTAGCATTGCTTGCATTGTCTCTCTGTGTAACATTGCATTGTAGTGTAACATTCACTGTAGAGGCGTATTCGTTATTCTTTTTATTTCATCGAGAGCTTGGAGCGGTGTATGAATTTCTGTACCCCAGTCTGACGCATATACTGTACGTTAGTGATTGACAGTCTTAACACGCTTCACGTGAGTACAAGTTACAGCTTTCCAGAACTGAACAACGTTATAATCGCAATGACAAATGGAATAAAATTACAGTTCAATAATAAAAACAGTTTAAGGTCTATGCACTATACAATTATAAAGAGTTGCGTTGTTGACTTTTCATCATTTTAGCGTATTTGTAACTTCATGAAAACCACTTGTAACAATACAGTAACAGTGGTCAGTAACAATATTGGTAAGTAAATATTAAGCTGACAAAGTGTAAGTGATAAATGTTTTAGAAACGCGTCTTCTTTGCCTTCCACGACAATATTGTATGCTCACAGTGTAATATTTTAGCTCCTGTTTCATTTATCTCCCGCCATGTTGGTTTACGCTAAAACTGCCGTACGTATTACTGGCGTATTTCTAAGTTGTGCAACTACCAGTAACCACTGCCGTCAACACTACTAAATATTAAATAAGGAATCTGTGCCACACTCCAGCTACGCACGATCGTTTCAGAATTGCTGGCAGTTCAGACTGCGATAATTAATAATAGTCATAGTCAGGTGGACAAGTGGATTGATTGCATCTCTCCGTGAAGTCGTGTACACTGCGTTAGATACCATCTTGTTGAGCAGTAAAGTTAAGTAATGCCTTCCGTTGGAATGGCGCCATTTAACTTTAATACATATCGTGAGCGTATATCATCATCATTTTTAACGCCAAAATTAATCGTCTGACAATCACGGTTTGGAAACGTGCCAGTCGCTATTTTAAGTGTTCCGACTTGATTCGCAAACCACAGTCTTGCAAATGAATCTCGCTTGTAAGTAAAATCCTTGAATAGTGTAATTCATTGACTAACGAAGCGTGGGTGTGTAAAAAAGTAAAGAGAAAATAATGTCTACTTGTTTGTTGTTTGAATTTTGTCCTCCAGTGTCCTAAAAAAGTAACAAAAAAAGTAAATATGTATCATCTAATGCCCGCGTGTTCGCGCGTGATTCGACGGCCCATACAACTTAATTGTTTTGCAGAAAGATTTTCTTAAACTGCACTTCACCAGGCTCTATCAACACCAAAAGATATGACTAGTCCTTTATAATGAAGCTGAGGATCAGGGTTCAGTTTTGTTGGTAATGTTTGTTTTGTTAACTGTGATGCATTTTATTCCACGCTTTATTGACTTGAGTATAAGCCTCTTTTGTAGTGTGTTTGCCAGTCTTCTGGTAATGCTATCATTTTATTCAGTCTTCTGACTTGCTCATTCTTAATAAACCGTTCGAATATTACATACAATTATTTGCAACGCAGGCATTTACGATTACAGACATTTATTATTAAGCGCTTATGTAAATCCCGGCAGATGATGATTTTTAATTAGATAACATGTTTTTTGAAATTTCTAACTGAGGTAACAGTTATGTAGAATGTTGTGCAGGACAAAAGAACAAACAAAATATTTTGCACGATTTGTGCTTAGATTTACCCTCTAGCACAGTTGTAGCGATAAAATCTCTTCATTGTTTTACAATTTGCGTATAGGCCCTACCTGTGGAATAATGAGTTTTTGTGTAGTTGGGACGAGAGTAAAATTAAGGATTCGAGACTGATAACGGTAACGGTCTTTTTATAAAAGCAGTAAACAATTTTTTTTGAAATTAACTAGTTGTGTATTATTTCAATTACATTTTGTGCTATTGTAATGTCGTTGCCTTTACGCGTATTCTGGTTAATGCGTCGGATGTTATAGGCCTACCGACCATACGCCAATCCATTCCGAATTCTAACAAATGAGAATCTATGTGTTTTCACGCTACAGATACACTGTTCTACGGTATTTTTCAATAGAGTGAATCCATAAAGTCGTACAACAGATTTATCTTTCGCATAAATGGTTCGTTAGAAATGAATAAACGTCGTCATCCAACTGGTTATATCTCGCACATAATGTACCTTAAATTTTGTACAGTATGTGAGCACATTTGAATTCCTACGGGTATGATGACCGTTTTTGTAAAATAGAAGTGGTTTATAAATTAATTTTCCTTAAATACGCGCACGTTTTAGGTTAGAGTGGAAAGGGGTAAGAGCGCTATGAATTTTATTTCTCAGTTGAGAAGCGAGGGAAAGTGCGTTTACATTTCAGGATGTCATCTCGCCCCACACTATAAATCTTAAACGAGCAACAACCTGAGACCGGCTAATATTACTGCAAAATACAAATCTTTTAAAAGTTTGGTGCGGCAAACGCGCATTTTAATAACGGTATTTCCTTTGGAACTGTTGTCAGACGTTTAACAAATGAAGATGTATTGCTTTTGGAAAACGTAAACGTAGCGGGAGTAGCCCGGTGCTGAATAACGTCCTGTGCGCTGAATTATTGAAACGTATCTATTCATAATAAATGTAGGTGTTATATGGAACCGCGCGAAGAGGTTTTGGATGTACAGTTTATTCAAAATATATGGTCAGTAAACGAAGCACGTTAGAGCTGTAGGTTTTTTTTTTATCATCTTACTGTGGTCAAAAGGGTGTAAACGGAGCACACGTAAGCAAAGTCGCTGAATGCGAACAGATTATTCAGTGTAAAGACTGCAAAAGTATAATGTGAATTTCGTGACGCCGACGGCTTGGAGAATAAAAACCGTCTGTCGTGTGATGTCGTTAAGCAGCATTGTTTTGTGAATGAAAGTTATTTTTTAGCCTTCCTTTAACAGAGGAATGTGGATTGAGTATATGATTGTATACAATTTATTTATTTTTTCATTTATAAATAATATCGGTTTGTTATTAGCTAACACGCTCATTGGTAATGCAAAAGTCTTTCATAATGTGTTTGACTTAAACATACAAATTCTTGTTGTAGTTGTCAGGTTATAATATTTAAACGAAAGTTTCAGATAAGTTCGTAAATTTGTGTTCCACGAAGCGAACTTCTGCTTATTTATACAATACATAGATGACAACATTATGCACGAAGCAGTCATAACATTTCTTAATTTAATTTGAAAAGAATGTAATGTTTATGGCGATTCTGTATGAGAGATAAAAAAAAAATGAATGGCTTAATTTAAAACATCGTAAAAGTATTTTTGATGAAGAACGCAGTAGGCTACATGTCCAGCTTAAGTTATAAAGTCTAAAAATTATAGGCCTATAAAAAGTTAATGACCTGTGTTAATGAACATATTAATGAAAGTGAGCGGAATAACAGTTATGATAGATGTATGTGTTGCAGTGTTTAAAATTTTACACCAACAGTTGATGTAATTTTTACATCACTATTACATGTAATTTCACAGTTGTGGCCATATTGGACGAATTAATATTTATAATTAAAAAGTTCCACTCCCTAGATTTGTCTCTTTGCGATTTTGTTCTGTTACCAGGTTTAAAAAAACGTAACTTCCTGGCAAGAAATTAGTGTGACTCAGACATAGAATTCTGAGTCGTATTCGAAAACAATCTGTTTTCAAGAAGGTATTAAAACTTGGATATTGTGCGACAACATATCGAACTGAGTACAGATTGCACGATAAAATCTTAAAAAATTTATTTTTAATTCGGAAAATTTTATCTTCTTATTTTGGTTAGGTTCTTGTTGAATTTGTATTTGATGTTTCTCCGCGTTGTTAGAAATTATCTTGGACATGAAGAGAAGAAAGGCTGGGAGTGCCAGCACCAACAACACATCCGAGAACGGTACGGTATACAGGGAAGCTGCACAACAGTTGCTACAGAAGCCGGTTAAACGTTTTCGTGGTGGCCGTGTTTCATGGTGGAATGAACCTCTTTATCATTCAAACACGATCGCGATCTCTTCACTAAATATAATTAGATGAGAATAATCGTTGCCACTGCCAGTAAAGATCTACCGGCACATCTGGGCGAAGAAAAAGCAACGGATCACGGGGCAACTGCAGAAAAACATGGCAAAGCAGAGATTCTTGTTTTGTGTGTAGGATAAATAGGGATACACAGGAAAGGTATTATTATGTAGCTTTTTAGTTTGTTTCTGTTCTATTGGTCAAGTAATAATAGTTGTAGTTGGTGCGGACATTTTGTGAGGTTACATTACATGTATTAACCCCCCCCCCCACGCCCCTCCACACACGCACAAATTCAATGTATGCAACGCCTTTACGATAGTTTAGTTCGGAAGAACGTGGAAGAAGGGACACCTTCGGTTAAAAAAATTTCTTACAGGCGTAGCCTACTTGCAGGAAAAATTTACTTATAAGAATTTGTGCGTATTTCTGCACCTAGTTACTTCGTTATATCATTATAGTCCATAAACGTGTCTAAACGTTTTAACGTTAAATATCGGTTTATAATGTAATTTCATTGTCAATCTTGTGAGCCAATGTAGATATTCCGTATCAATTATAAAGGTATGTGTATTTATTATTGTTACAAATTAAATTATTAAAGCTCTGATGATAAAAAAATTAGGTAAACTATAATTCTCTAATGAAATGTACATAAGAGAAATAAAATACAATTAGTCAATGGTAAAGTAAGTGTTTGCATTATGGAAAACGTATTGCGAATAAACTAAATAACGTGTTTCGAAAACGTATTATGGAAATGGGTTGTAAACAATTTTATTATAAATTAGGTATCAGCAATGTATTGTTCAAACGATTGCGCTATACTTTCAGTAATAGGTAGACATATAAAGAGACGTATACTCGTTTATATGGTTAGATAAACAGGTATGCGGATTATTTAGATCAGTTTGTAGTGTGTCGTGATGAAGGGCACTACTTTCTTATATTACGTATATTATGTCGCCTATATGTCCGAGACCACAGAAGGAAGGGACCACTCATTGCCTCTCCAAGTCGTAGCTCGTAACTCAAATACGTCTGAGAAGCAGCCAGACGTTTCAGGTGGTCGTAAAACGATTCCGCCATGGCGTATGACCGAGACTTGGATTCAGAGGTGACACTTTTATACTCACTGCTTATATTTTATAGGCCTGTAACTTCTATTCCCGTTCTATAATTCAGCAAATCTTTCACAAAGTTAAATTGGTTTCTCGTTAAGATGCGATATTTGAGAAAACTGAATGAGACAAGGAATACGACGACTTTTGAAAGATGTGTGTCATTAATTTTCCATTCGTTTAACACTTTATAAGTCGCATTCCTTTTACTGAATTTGTCGCGAAGTTTGTTTGCAAAATAAATGTACTTTTTCGTATACTCACCCCTGTTCGGTCTGCGCCACAAATTCTCCCTATAGACCAGCGTGTACGTACGATTGAGTACGTATTATCACCCCACAGCTCGAGTTTGTGTGTAAACTAAAAAAAAAAAAATTAGGTTCACCATTGGTTGCTGCTATCACAGTCGTTAAAGAAGGAGGTGAAGTTTCCAATTTCAATCCCATATTTCTTGTACTTTCTATTTCCTGTTTCTTATCATCTTGTGTAAGGGGTGGTTTGGTTATACCACACAAATGATGCAAGCTACGTTGTACTAATAACTTTCAGAAAATTGTTCTCTGAACATTTCTCATTATTTAAAACTTGGTTAGGCGAGGGAACGTTGATATTTTTAACATCGTAGGCGTGTGTTAGTAAAGAACATGTAAAAACTGTAAATATTCTTGTATGGATTTTTGTGTAGTTGTAAAGTTACGCAAAATTTATGTGGCAAGCGTATTTAACATATTTTTACGACAGTCGCAAGGATCATCGTGTTTCAACAGTGTAAATAAATAATTTAACACAGAGAAATCGCGAAGTACAACTTTAATTATACTCCTTACGTTTTCGGAAGGCACCTAAGAGATTAGGAGACCCTCGCCCACCAACGCGCACTCACACACACACACGCGACCAGTTTGACCTGCCTCTAGGCATTGAACGACAAAACTATGAAAATTTGTATTCTATATTCAATTTCCTTCAAAGTGGGTCCAAACACGAAATAATTATTACGCCGAGAATAGTGTTTGGCGTCTTTTTAAAGCTCATAAATGCCGTAATTATTTAATTAATATATATAATTAATTATACGCCTAGTAGGTGACTCATCGAAGCGCCATTAGAGGCAGATCAAACTGGTCGCGCGCGTGCGTGTGAGTGCGCGTTGGTGGGCGAGGGTCTCCTAACCTCTTAGTAGGTGCCTTCCGAAAACGTAAGGAGTATAAAGTCCATGTATACAAAGACAACAACAAACTATCGTATATAACACTTCATCAAATTTACGTTTGTCCAACACACGCTAACGTAACAAACAATAGATGTCACCTAATTAAGACTGTCGCAATACATAAACGCATACCACTAATTCACTACATTCACATTGCTCTAAACACACACTGAATCGCAATCTTAAAACTGACTGCTGCTTCGGAAAGAGCGCATGTATTGTGGAGTACATGATAAGGTTGGCCTGAACGCCGGTAGAATAATCAAACATCTGGAAGGTGTGACTGAAAAGATCGAGAGCATTTTGCGTAAGCCGCTGCTCAGTCACGCAGACCGTCATGCCATCTTTCTCCTCATCACAGCAGTTATGTTTTCGTTGAATCTACTTCTATGGCACTATTCAGAATATAGTGATCACATCAAAGCATTGATTATGTGTTACTCAAATTTGCTGTGATAAGGTAAAGATAATAGCTACGGACATTGACTTTTTGTGTTTTATACCAATTCTGACGTTCTTGGCCACGGTGAATTGAGTGGATTCTTCATAAATGCCATATGCGCAATGATTACTGAGAGTTATAAATTACGTTTTCCTTTTTGTGCTCCTATAAGAGCCGTAGTAGGGCAGTCGTTCTCAGTTTCAGTTTTTCCAGTCACTGTTACTCAGCAGGCCTGAATAAGGTTAGGGAATGATTTAAAATGGTCGGAATCTTTTAACATAGTTATGTTAGTTTACAGTACTCTGTCAGACCTGTTCTAATAAGAAAATAAGCACAAAGGCCAGTTACAACAATCAATCACTTGGCATGTCAGATACACATAAGTAACGTTTTGCACGGTTTATCCATCTCGTGACCTAAGACTTGTCTGTTTTGTGAGAAATCCGTTTATTGGAAAATGTTTCCGGTATACCCAGTTAATGGCGGTGGTGAACGGGTTCGGATAATTGTGGACTTAAGTGTGGAATTAAGAGCTGAGAAAGCTGAGAATTAAAAATAAATAAATAAAAAGTCTAGTGCACTAACACGCACACAAAACATCCCAATTTTTGGTATTTTTATTCCGCAAATAAATATTTCTGCGTAGAAATCGTACAATTTATCCGTGGATGGCGAAACTTGACCTGACCACGTTTCAGTATATCGTCCCGTACGATATAGGGTCAATCCATATCAAATCAACCAATGATGGTTGCTATCAAAATTTATTTAGTTATCATTTTTTTAAACAAAGTTTTACTATATTCAGAGAGTTGAAAACAAGCATTCATTCATTTTTTAGATGTCCAGTTTTTTTTAGCGGCCATTTTCTATAGGTGCGTTAGCCTATTTCGCACTTTACAAAGGTTTGCAGTAAACTCTGTAGCTCCTTTATTTGTTGAAGGTATTGATTTCAAACAAAAACCATTTTAAAGAGAATTAAATTTAGGCCTACAACATTTTATGTCCAATGCATATTTAAGGCTACTGCACTACAAATACCTTAAAAAAATTGGTGAAAGTTAAAGTTTTAAAAATGCAAATTGTCATTTTTGAAATTAAACATTTTAAAGAAAAAAAACTTAAGACTCACCTTTAATTTTTTTTCTAGGTATAGGTTTCATAGTATACTACTTCCTAAAAACGTTTGATACCTGAGTCTCATCCTTTTTTTATGGGTCTTCAAACATTGCGATTTTTCTAGAATCGGCTATATTCATCCTGAAATATCTCAGAAGGGGAACACTTGAAAAATTTCAAATTTTCACAGAACAATCTTTATTTGTGTAGCAATAAGTGGTTAAAATTTGATCACTGAGACTTTACTTTACTCACTGGGAACACAACTACACTTTTAACAGTCTTTAAGCTTGTAGGTTTGATCATACCTTATTTGAATTTCATTCAACCGTCGAATGTCTTAATTCTGTGGAGTAATCTTATGGTCTGACACGCTGTGTAAGTGGTGTCAATGGCGAGCACAGCATTTAATAGAGACCTGAGCATGCCGCGGAGGGGGGCGAATTCCTAGAATGTTTTAATAAAAGGTGTTACATTCCACAGTTACAGGCGGTACCGCAGCCCGCAACACGGTAAGCGGGAAATGAAGACGCTAGCTTGAAGTGGCAGCTAACGTTTGCTTTGGAGTCCTTTTGCTACGATTAGATTTAAAAACAAAGTAGTAAACAGCCGTCATTACCTTTATTAATTGACTACGTAAAACTATGCAAATTAAGGGTACGCGTACTTTTGCTGAAAATACTTTGCTTTAACACTTGTAGAGGTATAATTAGTATTTATTTTTTCGTTCGTTCAAAATGTAAGTACTTTATTCGTAGCAGCGTTTCTGTCAATATAAGTGGGTTACATAATATCCCTTACTATATTCAAATTGTTAACCATTGCTCAAGTTCATCAATGGCAAGAGGTGTAACCGATGATTACGGTAAGTCTACCTTAAAAGAGACATTTGGATGCGATTAGCAACCGCTTGGTTCCGTCGCGTCAATGAAATGCATATACAGAAACTATCACGGGGATGTTTAGATTATCGAGCAGAATAATCAATGGTGATACCTAAGAGTAGAAGGAAAGATGAAATTGTGAACTCAGAAGAAAACAGACACTACTTAACACGGTAACTGATCAAGAACTAATACATTCATTGAGAAGAAGAAGAATGTCAGTGTTTAGTTTTCCACAAGTTGAATCGTTCAGTTACGAAGTAGCTCAAGCGAAGTAAAATTATAATGAACGACAGTTCAAATGGAAGCGTAAATGAGGACATGTGATTTTATTTGTTCATTCACGAACGAAGACATGTACATTCGAAATTCGTTCACGTTTCGATATGTACAGCAATAAATATGACACCGTGGCGTCCCCTCCTAGAACTATTCAAAATATCAGTGAAATTTTGTAATCACGTAAAGTAGGTCTATTTATAAACCAGTTGCGTGTCTTAAAATAAGGCTTATAAATCATTATATAGGGATATCTTAAATATCTGATTTGCCCTGAGGGAAATTGGGAGCCTAACCTTCACGCTACCCCCCCCCCCCAACTAGTTACGCCACTGATCTGACGCTACCCCCTATGATTCTAGTAAACAAAAAGTTACGATCACTATATTTTCCAGTCCACTACGAAATTAACCCAACAGTTGTTAAAAGTACACTGTAAAAGGTCATACGTTAAACTTGTGCGCAACGTACGGTTCAGTACTGCAATACTGTACACTACGACCGTGTACAGTCGAAAACTAGTTTAAAATTTAAAAGAATACGAAGACGTAGACGTACACGGGATCAAGTAAGTGCTAAACTTTTATAAAAGAAAGGAATCGCTTAGCGAGGGATAAAAAAGAGTCGAAGAAGTTTATAAAAGTTAGAATTGTAATGTATTGATTATATTATATGGTATATGTATCAGCTATTGACTGAATGAATGTGAGTATATGGAACTGATTGTATTTAATGTATTGTAATGAACTCTGCCAATTGTTGGATAATAGGTTACGGGTAATAAACAACATAAATAAATTAATAAATGTTACCCTAATAGACACTGCTGACGTGTCTTTCATGTAGGGGATAAATCATATACGACGGGTAAGATTCCGTTCATTATTCATTGAATGTAGAACACTGCCCGACGCAGTTTAATAGGAGTCGGTGGCCTTGTCTCTGACATCGGTATAACTAATTGTCGAAATGAGGACCGAAATCTGCTAGAAGCAAGTATGCAATATATTTTTAAAATAAATTATTTACGGTGCTTGACGCCTGCAAAGTGCGATGCATCAGTGTAGGGATGTCTCCTTTGCCATTAATAAGCTCCACGTTATTAAAAACATACAGTAAACATCGCGTTGTTATTTTTGAGAATACGCGACAACAGATGACATTGGCGTAAGAATTTATCAAATTGTATTTTATTATTCTGATAACAGTTTGTCTTATTCAGAAGGTGTGTGTAATACAGAACTATTGTTCCAAGAGACTTGACAACACATTCGGCCTGTCACTTTTCCGCGTGCCATCCATAATGGCTCGTCATAGTTATTATCACTAACATACTAACTTCTTGCATATGTGGTTTTGCCTCTTCTCATTAATAGGCGCGTATCATTAAAATCAATTCAAAGCGATCCACGCTCTATAGATGTGAATGCTAATGTATATTTTAATTGTAGTTATTTCTTGTACACTAAAGAATTCATGTTATACAATTTCCTGGTAAGGAATAAGGTAGATTATTTCCAAGGCTAATAAAAGTGTCTTTGTATAGACATTTGTATAAAGATGTATTTTTATACGTCTACTACCAGCTTTTGGTAACAAAAGAATACATCACGGAAAAACGATGTCAGTGTGTCGAACGATGCATGAAAGTCGAACAGAAACGTGGAAGTATAGAAGTCTAATTACATTTGCGTACATTAGTTTAAAAAAATGTTCTCGGTAAAAACAACTCATTCATTCACTAGCATGAATGGTTTGTACGCTTTTATTTGTACGTATTATTTTTAATTTTTGTTCTGCAAGAGTAATAAAAATCTCATTCATTAGAATAGTTTAATTAAACAAACCATAATGACAAAATGAAGTGAAATGTTTCCATCGATAGCCGTGCGTATTCCGTACCGAGAGGGGCGTGTATGCAAATACATCACTTGTCTGCGATTAGTCGCACAACAGATAGGAAGTCGGTTATTTGGAATTAAACAAACGAAGGTCACAACGCATTATGGCCTTGAATAATCTACATGCGATAAGCTGTATTTAATAAGAGTATAATTGACACGATCGTATTGATAAAAGTGTAAAATCCAGAGTGAGAATGAATTTATATCAATGCCATGTAAATATATCAGGCTGTAGGTCAGTATTTAGGTCAGTGTGTATGTAAATTGAAGGAACGTATGTCATTACCGTGACAAAACAATAGGCCTACAGTGGCGAGCGATCTTCGCCCGAAAGTCGGTGTCTAGGAATTAGTGAGGATACTAGAGTTTAATGATTACGTGGCGTACTGATGATAATGTGAAGACTTTATTTAATAAGATCTTGATAATTTGTACGATTGCAGTTTGTATCAACTGAACAAGGAATGCAAATTTTCGAAAAAAAGTCTTGTCACCGTCTTTAAAAAAACGCCAGGTTTCAGCTGAACTGTACTCTCATCGTTATTCATTTCTGTGCCCCTATCTTCAGTTGTTGAGAATCTCTCCCCATCATCAAATCTGGTAACACGTATCCTTCTTCTTTCTCGCCCTGTCCTAACATCTATCTTCCCTCAATTAGTAACTGCTGTAGGCAGTTCCTTCTCAAAATGTAACCAACGCCGTTAGCCGTTTTTTTCTTATTTCTCTTAAAACATTTCTCTCTTCATTGATTTAACTAAGCACTTCTTCATTTGTTTCCTTTTCCTACTATATATATATTCACACATTCATGGTAATTAAACGTATTGGTTGTACTGTAATCAAAATATCGTTTTATATTTGTAATTAAAAATATGCATAGAAAATACTAAGTTGCGGTGCGGTAAAGTTTACAGAATTAATGGTGGATCCAAAAAGCGTTACCATGCAGCATGCTTTGATGTGTTAATGTGTTCATAGAAGACTCCTACTCTCCGTGTAACGCCCATTGCTCCGTTAGTATATAGTTGTTAGCTACATGTCCAGTCCACGTGACGCAACGCTGCCATAATTACTGGTTTATAAACTGAAGTGGATAAGTTAACGAATATTACTAATTTAATAGAAATGTTAATGTATTGTCAATTTGAACCCGTATTTTTTAGAAGTGGGTGAATAGAGAGAAAAGTTATAATTACACGGGCTACAGTCGCTAACAATTCGGTATCTACCAACCTACCGCTAAGGCCACATATATCGTAATGTTTGATAGGAAAGTCGTTATAAAACTTATTTACATATTTGCGATTTTTGAACAGCATTCGTTTTTCGCATTCTAGCTTCCAAACTAAACGGTCTTTTCAATCACCATGCTTCAAATTGCTTTGTTATTGTATTCCTTATGCTTTCCATCCAAGTCTGTCGCAGCGTCCCTCTTTTTCTGTTAGGAGGGATCCATTCTAGTCATTTTAGCATCAGTTGTGTCATTTATATTGGTACATTGGTGTATTCTTTCCCTTGTTCCTTCATTTTTACCCTATCCAGCAAAGTCTACTGCATTTTCTCCAGCACCCCATTTCCATGGCTCGTAATCTTTTCTCATATGTCCTGTAGTCTCCCACACTTCAACCTCCATAAGTTACAATACTTTTCACTAATATCTGATAAATCCTGATTTCTGTTTCGGGCCTTAGTTGAATTGCTCCATGAAGTGGAATGTAACTGTCTCGTCACTTGTTTCCCTTGTCGTATGCGAACTTTTATTTATGTTACATTTGTATCGTCTTTTGTAATCATGACACCAAGGTATATGCATGAATCTACTCCCCCCACAACTCCCCGTACCAACAATACATCTCTGTGTGTATTTCCGACGACAGCATATTCAGTCTTATGTGTATTTATTGTTAAGTCCCGTTTCTGATATTCTTCGTCTAACTTTCTAAGCAAATAACAGACGCAATCCTCATTCTCAGCTACAATTACTGATCGTCCGCAAAATGCAAACTGAGGTTGTCGTCATTGATAGCTATCCCATGTCGTTATAAAACTTTCATGCTCTAATTCCGATTTTATTTTATTTTTGTAATAGTGTTGTCCAGTTATGATTTGCTTGTAATTGTGCATGTTATACGGATCGTATGTGTCACAAATACTTGAATTTTTGGTAAACTGGAGATGATGAAATTCAGGTGCATGTTTTGCATGTGTGAACGAACCGGTACCAGGACGTTTTCATTGCTGTAGGATAGTTTAAAGCAAGCATATTTCTGTTTCTGATAGCTCTAATTCTGCGGTATATAACACGGCTTTGAGCACCGTATATGTAATATTATTTAATCGTTTGGTGATACGTATTAAATTAATTTGTACAGTTGGGATAAATTCACGTCCCATCGAACTGACGCCGCTTGGTCTCGTCACGTGATTAAATAATAGGATTGGTGATCAGCGATACCCGTCCTAATCGTTAACACGTTCATTGGTTGGAATGCAATAGTGTTTATTTTAGAATTTAATACATGTGTCAATATTTTGTAGGATAAACACAATTATTATATGGGTGCATTACAGAGAAATTATGAAAATATTTTTAATTTTTATCGGTTTGGTAGAAATATTTTGCGGAATCCAGATTATCCAGCATGATTTAATCGTGAATTAAAATTTTATACCGCATATGTTTGAACTGGTGAAGTACCTATACTTATCTTCCATGAATCACTACAGGGCAAAAAACACCATTGTTTCGAATTTTTAAAATAGATTTTTCAAGTACTTTTGTTATTGTTTGCAAACTGGAGTATTTTCAGACAGTCACTGCTATGCTCGAAGTTTTAGTTTTCGTACTGAAAACTCATGTTATACAGAAAACGTACATCTTTTTGGAGGTAAAAACCATGAAGGTGTAAGGGATGGTTCCGGCCTATCGCCTACTTTATTTAATATATGACTAGAGTGTGAGCGTAATGTTAGACGTTGGAGAGAAAATTAGAGGAGAAGAGGAGGCATTTGTTTGGATGGTAAACGCTATACTAAATTTAATTTTATACGCTGACGACCTGACTGTGACAGTGATCTCCCCTAAAACACAAATTACGGCTTTCTTGAGAGTGGAAGTCATAAGGGCCAAGATTGTCTTAGACAACAAAACATTAAAGCAGATAAGCTATTTTAAGTATGTAGGGTGCGACATTCCCTATGATTACAATAACGATCTGGACCGAAAATTAGGAGTTTTTAATAGCGTATGAGGTACAGTCAGCCAATGTCTGAAAAATAAAAAAAGGAAAGAGGCCATGCTTAAATTTTATGAAACGCTAGCACTACCCACGCTTGTGCACGGCAGTCAAATCTTGGTTACAACAAAAGCATAGGAGAGACGAATACTAGCTTAAGAGACTTCATCAGGTTTCTCGTATGAATCGAAGACTAACTAGAGAGGTATGATAAGGAACTTAATAATCAGAGAAGAACCTCAAATATTTAGTTTAAATGAAAAAATAAAAGAAAACAGGATTAAATGGAATGTGATCATTTGGAAAGGATGGAAGAAGCTAGATTACATGTAACAGCAAGAATGTACAAAATTAAATGAAAAGAAAGATTCGTCTTCTAGGTAACGATTGAAATAAAACACTCGCATCACTGTCGACAACTTGTTTATTATCGATATCACAAACAATTTTTCAAAAATAAAAATAAAACAAAAAAAGTACAATGTCGATTCATAACTGTGATATTGATTATTAACACAATATACAGCATAACACAACTATATACATGTCATTTAGAAACGTTGATATTCTGAATTTTGCGGAGATTTCAATTTTTCTGCAACTTTTTATTTAAGCGAGTAACCTCTTTCTTTCAATATTTTTGTTACATTATGTTATGTTAGGTTACGTTAGATCAGGTTAGGTTAGGTTATGTCATTTTAGGTTAGGTTAGGAGTTAATAGAATCTTACAGTTAATTTCTTATTATTATAATAACAACATGAAAATGCAATTGATCGCAATTGACCGTGTTCAGATTTCTACCTCGGTCGCAGCTGACCGGGTTTTACTCGATTGTGTTGCAACTGCCCACGGTCCGATAAGATCCGTCTCGATTCTGCGTTTAGTGGATTATGTTATACATTATGTTATGCGTATAACATAATCCACTAAACGCAGAATCGAGACGGATCTTATCTTCGTCCCCACGATTGTTTATATATAGTCGGTATTGACGTCATTCACAACATGCGTTACTGACTACTTCTGGTATAGTTGAGAAAATTCCAGGCGCTTAAACTAGAACATCGTTGAACAACCTACATTAATTATAAGTGTAGTACAGTTGATACATAACGTTCTAGTGTAATCTGCCTATAAATAGTGTGCATCAATATACATAAGTTGTACATAAATTGTGGATAATGTACCAAGTACAAATGAGTAACATAACCTATGTATTTAACCTATACGTATTATTCTAATATTTTTACTAGTAAGGCAGTTAGTTTAAAGAATATCAATCAGTATTCATAGTAGTATTACTTTGAATGTGGATTGGGGGTTCTGTAGTATACAACAAGTGAAACATAGGTTGACGAGAAAATGACGGGAACCGTAAAGGGCAGCAGTGCCTAAAACGTGACTGGAGATGATATATTGCTTGTCACTTTTCAGAGTGTATGGTTTAGTTAGTTCGTTTCAGCCAGTATTGTTAGCGACGTCTCGGTAGGCTCTTACATATTAATTACATTTCCATAGAGAGGTGTTTACGTTTTAGTTTTAAGGAATATTTGAAAATAAACACTTACAGGAAAGACGATCGTGGTGATCACTGCCGTCTTATGTTACATGTATTTGATGTAGGCGAACGTAATTCCTGTTCTTGAAAATTTCCCAAAACATGTTCAAACGAATGACCGTAATTGTGAATGTCGATCCTCAGAACTGTATTTGGGTTTGTGGATATAATTTTTAAGTTTATTATGACGGTAGTAGGTACAGGGTATTATCGGTTTTGTAGTATTAGTCACTGTATCCTCAGAACTGTATTTGGGTTTGTGGATAACAATTTTAAGTTTATTATGACGGTAGTAGGTACAGGGTATTATCGGTTTTGTAGTAATAGTCACTGTATCCTCAGAACTGTTATTGGGTTTTGTGGATAAAAATTTATAATTTATTATGACGGTAGTAGGTACAAAGAATTATCTGTTTTGTAGTATATTAGTTACACCAGATAGAATTTGGATTTGGATTAAAAGTCGAAAGCACAGTTTCGTACAGGCAATATCAGTTCTGGGATTTTTTGTGTGGGTGATATAAATAAATGATATTAGATTCTGCGGTTTGATTACTTTAACAAATCATGAAATTATCAGATAGCTGGGTAATTACTAGAACATTGGAATTACGAGGATTAATTGTAAGTATCGCGACAGTTTGTTTTGTGATGTTGAGATGATAATTATTTGTTTGTATGTTAGAGGGCAAGACATAAAGGGGACGTTAATGGAGTTATATATCTATATAGGCTATATAAAACTCAAAGTCTGACGATTTATGTGTACTGAATACAAATCCACACCGTTACACCGATTGCCACCAAATTTTGCACAGGTTACATTTGACACAAGACGAAAATACTGTCAGCCATTTTCTGTATTTAGAGGTAGAAGAAAAGAGCTTAAAATAATGCTGAGACAGTAGAACTGGAACTTGAATGTCAACTTGGAATTTGATATTTTGCCCCGTTCGCACGATTTAGGCCGTTTTAATTTATGCCTTTTCGTTGACGCGTATAAAGATGTGAACAACACCATGGAGACCAGTATTAATTACCATATGAACAAGTAATTAAACAAATGATATTTAGCGGAATCGGAACTGTACCTTTATCCGTTCCTGCAGTTTTTAATGTGCGAGTTCCTGCAGTTTTTAATGTTTTTAATATGGGAGTGTATCGATATATTTTGAAATTTTATATAAGATACGTCTATATATTTTGCAATTGTCTTAAACGATTATAAAATTTATGTTTATACGTATTTCTGATGATGCAATGAATAAGTAATGAAATATATTAAATACTACTACTAAAGGTGTCAACAACACCATGGAGACCAGAATTAATTACCATAGTAACAAGTAAATAAACAAAAAAAGCTATTTAGTGGGATCGGAACTGTAACCTACATTATCTATTCCTGCAGTACATGTTCGATGTTTTATGTAATATGCGATTGTATCGATATATTACGAGGTGGAAAAGAAGAAGTGTACTAATTGTAAATTGTCCTATTACTTAATGCAAAGCGAAAATACGTGTTGTTTTCATTTGTGAGGTTAGGTGACAACGGTTTTTGGTTTTCACCTTACTGCTGAAATAAATAAAAGCCATGGTTGAGGAAAACATAAGGTTTAATGTGTTATACAATGCTTCTAACACAGTAACACTTAGAATAAAGAATTTAGCGTTTTGGATGTAACGGGTACTTTATAAATATCTCCAAAGGCTTTATAAACGGGTACTTTTAAATCTCCAAAGGCTGTTGCACCAACATAATAATTTTTGTACAAGTGTTGAAAACTGCTTTGGAAAGAATTTGAGTAATGCGTACAAAATTGTTATACAAGCTGACAGAACGCCATATAGACATAGACAATACAGATTATATTAAAATACGTATTAAAAGTCAAATATTCGTATGCGAAGCCGCGGGTAACAGCTAGTAGGCCTAGTATATGAAACCTGGCGGTTTTATTCATTGAATGCTTAAACGTTTTCAAAACATTAATACGTAAAACAGCGTTGTACAGCATCCGACTCCGATTCATCCTCTGATGAATAGGATAGGCCTGTAGCGATATCTCGTTAGCGTTTTCATAAAGTTATCAGACAAGGATATTTATATTTCATACTAGGTTGTTGAGTGTTGCTTACGCAACCGTGTTCAGTACTGTGCGTGTTCTTTCACAGATCGTGCGTACAAGAACGGACGTTGAGCGGAATCTGCTAACAGGTGAATGATTTTGCGTTCCCTGTCAAATGAAGCAGTGTATGGGGGGGATACTGTAGTAGACTTTACATGTTGTGTAACCGTCAAATGCTTTGCAGTCCAGTGAAGTCAGTAGCTCCTCCAGTCAGAGAGAATTGTGTACAGAGGAAAATAACACTTTGACTGGTTTATCGTGACGAAATGCTTCATTAAATTAGTACAGTATTTAGAAGACCGAGTCCCTGTTGACGTAACAAAAATCAATAGAATGAATTTTTTAAACGAGTATAATTGTGTTTTCTTGACTTATTTTCGTACGTGAATTAGTAAATTCGTTTTTGTATTATTGTTGTCTTCTGATAATTTAAAAATAAGGCGAAATATTAATATTTTTTCATATTATGTGTAAGACCGACCTGTCAATACCATCAAGTGTCTGTTAGTATTGACTGCCATGTATAATAAAATACAGTCAGTACGTCATTGATGCAAAGTCGATATATGGTAACGATATGCTTTAAAAATTTTACATTAATGTTAGATGTCTTTTTAATTTTGTATTCCGTGGAGAGAATAAAACGCGTTTTATGGTAAACGAGAATTATTATACAAGTTAAGACCCGATGCGGTACTATATCGTGATCAGTGTCGCATAATACGATAGCAGTTTGCTATTGACGAGCAGTGAAGCCTTTGTAAATAATAAAGGTTTGTGGCATTGTTTCACTGTGATTCAGTAACACGTGTGTAATCGACAATAATACGCGTATAAATTTGTAGTTTGTGGTGTGAGACATAAGTGGTGGCGCCACGTAATATTTGGCGCTTTCATGCTAGTTGTTGATTAATTTGGTTCCACATGACATTTTAATTACCTTGTAAAAGACTAGAAAATTTTACAGTTCATCTTTACTTTTGCAACACACATAATTTGCGGAAGAATATAGGTTGATGGCCTAAGGTCTTATGTAAGAGGGGCTTATTTTAACTCCCTTCCTAGTGTCCCCTCTGTCTTTGCAACACCTGCACTCAAACCTGTTCAGTGTGCCATACCTTACCTCTTTTATCATCGTCATTACGACGTCTGTAAGTACTTCGTTTTCAATCTGTTTATCCCATGAATTCCCTAAAAGGTGTTCACATTCAATATTTAGACTGTTATAATGCACAAAAACATCTTTTCCCCCATAGGTATATAAATTGACTTGGAATAATTTGGTTCGTTTACATTCGAAACGCTAGTTTGTACCTTTACATTTCTACATTCCTCCGTGTTGGATAGAGACGGCCTTTCTCCTTCCTACACAAGGTCCAGCCTTGATTCCGTCAACGGTAGGTAAACGGAAAAATTCTAACATACGGTAGCAGATAACGCACACATTTGTTTTCATAATTTTATTTATTATTGTCTCGTTATTAGAAAGTAATTTTGGTGTGAAAGGAATAGCGTCATTGACGTCTGCTATAAGTATGCTACAATTATTTCATTCCCTTTGTTGGAACTGTAAGTATAAAGTAAGCATTTCCACTTTGCTTTACATTAATAATATTCACATTGGAAGCTTTAATAATAATAATAATAAATAAATCTTGGCTTACAGTTCATTATAGGTTTCATGTTACTCTTTGTCGTTTAAAAAATACACGAGTAGGCTGGCAGTCATAAAAGCTGACGCTTTGAGAAACGTTTGTGTCGGGTGTATACGAGTTTTCTTTCTTCTCTATATTGGCCCGAGGGAAGCTGACGCCACGTGTTTTGTTAGGTAACTCGTTGGGTTTAAGTAAAGTGCGTTATTCGCGCATCGATTTGTGTAAAGATTTTGTTTTAGCCGTTTCCCACTCAGACTGTTCCTTTGCTTATTGCGCTGTTTGTAATTTTTTTTGTTATTTTCAGTATTGACGTTTAATTATGGTTCTGAATTGTATTATGTAATAAAGTAAATTTGTAATATGCATTCGTGAAGATAAATGTAATCCCTTTTTTCAGTTATATGTAATTCGATAAATTTCTATGGATTGTACACTAATTTCGAAAATAAAGAAACAACTTGACCTTTTGCGACCAGGACATGATTCAATCAGGATTAAAGTATTTAGACGTCTACATTGCTGCTGAATCGCTGGTGTAGCGTAAGTTGAGAGAGCAACGCTTTATTTACAAAATTGTTGGTTATATTGAATCAATGGGATGAGGGTTTGTGAATGTTAATTGTAGCTAAGATTTCTTTGCACAGTTGTCAGTCCGACTGTTACGTTTAAAGCTAGTAGGACGGACGACAAATTAACTATTAACTCGCTTTGAGACCCCACGTCTGTTGTCGGTGTTGTGTACTTTCGGGGCCAACGTTTCTCAATTACGTAGGTCAGATTATTGAAATTATTTTGTTAAGTAGAAGTATCGGTTATTCTAGCGCCGTGTTATTAGTTTCTAAATTCTGTCAGTATGCAGTCTGTGAAATTATTTAGCTGGTTCGATGGGATAATTTGTTAAAGGGTTTACGTAGAAGCAGTTTACTGCAGAGAGCAGGCATATTGTGCTCAGGAGAACTGAGATTAATGACAGGTTTGTACTCCCTTTCTTTACATGTAAAGAAAATGTTAGCGCTTATCAGCATACAACTTGCATTTGCACGAATGTTTTGCGATTCTCGTCCTTTTATTTTGTAGGTCGTACTGAGGAAATGATAGTGTGCAATGGCTGTCAGGAAAATGATAAATGCTAGAGTTTGTGAGAGAGAGGCATGTCTGGAAGAGGT
The DNA here is from genome assembly GCA_034769895.1 of Magicicada septendecula. NCBI lineage: Eukaryota > Metazoa > Arthropoda > Insecta > Hemiptera > Cicadidae > Magicicada > Magicicada septendecula. The sequence goes on along the minus strand of CM068367.1, from coordinate 228,060,196 downwards.
CAGTTGAGGAGACCAGAGCTCGATATAGGCTGCAACGCTATCGGAAGAAGTACGTACTAACGATGAATTTCATTACGCATTTGAGGAGACTAATAGGGCATGGGAAATTTCAGTGAGACTCGTCATAATATTACGACTACATGGAACTTTTGTTCGCCAACGTGTAAATTATTTTGTGGTTGTTCACATTTCAGTTGCAGGATCATTTTATGTTGTACCAGAATTATTTAACAGTAGGTACACGTCAAACAGGCCTATATTGTGAAGCGGTCAACTGATTTGCATTTGTTACTGCTGGAACTTGAAGTTACGAATAGCATTAGTAATGCCTTTTTTGCTAAGCAGAACGATTTTAACAGAATAATTAATTGTTACTTCAGTTAATTACATTCGAAACTCCCATGTCTAGATCCATTTGGACCAAGCATAATCCCGATTAAGAGAAAATCTAGATATGGGGTGTGAGTAAATGGAAAAATTGGGGTGTGAGTAAATGGAAAAATCAGTAAGATGTACAGTCTTTTCTTATTTATTTACAAAACGTACACGTCGCAAAAAAGACAATAAAATTTTATTTTTACAGTCCCTTGTGGGCCTATGTATCATTATAGATAACACATTTTTTGACTTGTAAAAAGTTATCAATTGTCGTTTGTCGCAAACAACTATTATGTTTTGTTAGCTCGAGCTGCAACAATTGGATGCTATCGGATTCCTTTTGCTTTTCGAACTATTTAAATGCTATATGAACGGCTTCAAAGGCTTCAGCAAGAAATGATCCGGGGTTCCCTCCAGTAGTTTCAGGTTCTTCCTCTGCATTCTCAGTTTTTCGTCGTCTTGTTTGTGTATGTCCTGAATCTTTGTCCTCCGACATTTGAAAACCGTCATCGTTGGCATCGCCATTCAACCACTCCTACGATGTCAGTATCGTTACACTCGTAATTGAATGTTTGAGCGATCAGCGACTTTTAAATATGTCAAATATGTCATTTCCTGCTTAGCCTTTTTGTGTAGCAGTTACACGCACGTTCTCATTTTGTTTTTCTTCGTCTCTTTTTCCTCCTGTAATAATTTATTCCAAGCTCGTTTTAATTTGCAAGTCGAAATTGAATTCCAGTGTCCATGTTCATATAGGAACAATCTTACAAATTCCAAATAAAAAAAGCGAAAACGCTATCTACATAATCATGTTTAGCAGAGAGTCCACGTAAAGGTGATTTCTATAAAGTTTCATAAAAGTTGCAATAACGCTTAGATCTGAAGGCTAGGTGGTACGTTAGATGGCAAGAATTTAATAGGGAATACACCATTTTCTCCGTTCAACAGTTCGTGATGCATGATCTGGCACTTTTCCTTTTCATTTGCCGATATTTTTGCGAAATTTCTTCGCTACCGGTATGAAGGTGTTGTCATACCAATCGTCAAACATTTGGGTATTTTTGCATTTTTCAAACATCGATGATCAATACGAAACTTCGTATCCGAATACGGGAGAATTCGGATAACAGAAGATCGGGATGACTGGGGCATGGCAATAATCATTGTAGCGATTTCTTTATTGTTCGTACACGTTTATTCGTGTTGTTTTTGCGCGAATCAAGTATAGGATTGTTGAGGATACAAAAATCAGAAATGTACAAAAAACAAATTCCTTTAATAATATATATAACTTTCACTAATGAACTTACTGTTGTCACTTCCCAAACGTTTCGAGGTGTTGTTTCTCTTCTTCAGTGGGTGTATACTGATTGTCGATTCATATCGATTCAGAATCGACAATCAGTATTCACCCACTGAAGAAGAGAAACAACATCTCGAAACGTTTGGGAAGTGACAACAGTAAGTTCATTAGTGAAAGTTATATATATTATTAAATTAATAAAGTGAACGAAGAGGATGCAACAACAAGACAAATTCCTTGTATGTTTCAGTTTGATATAGGCTATATCGTTTCATTTTATGTTGTTTTAAGTTACTTTTCCCTTTTACTTTAGAGTTCAGTCGCTATTCTACACGGTTCTAGAATGGACTGTTATAGTTGTTTGCATTCTTACAGTTGTTTAAGTTGTTATTACCGTTGTTGAGTTGTTTATTAATATTTTAGTGGTATTTATACGATAACTAAAGCATTTGTAAATTGTATTGTCTTTTTACATTGTTGGGTGCATTAGCAACGTTGTATGGACGTGCGCGCGCCCATATACAAATGTGTGTAAACGCATGCTGTACAGTTTAATTATAACACACGAATGCAATTATACGTGACAGTTCTTAATATCGTAATGAAACCTATTTTTAATTTGACTCCTTTTGGTTTATGTTGCAGAAGTTTCGAAGGCACAAGCGCAAGGGGTGAAAACAAAGGAAAACCGATACGTAGATATATATAGGGAAAAACCAATAAGAGTTGCCGTCAAAGTTCTCGTTCCCGTTAAGGAACATCCTAAGGTGAGTTCAGTTCTCTTATTATGTTAAAACGTTTCAGTTTCTTTTATTCACTGTGACAGAAAATAATACTGCCTAGATGTCTTATGCTGACGCCTGATGTGTTATTTACATTAAGGTTCAGAAGTTTTTGGATTGGCTGTCATACGGTGTGCCATGTATTGCCTTTTTAATCAGGGACGCTCGTGTATCGTTTCTATGTAACCAGTATAACAAAACGGGTTTTACCCTATTTATTCCTCACGTTGTAAGCATCAATTTGTAACATTTTTTAACATGTGTCTTGTTTTTTAATTAAGCCCAAGTGGTTGGCACCCATTTGTAATATACTTATTAATTATATTTCTATTATAAATAAAACACATGGAATGGTATCTGGTAATAATAATAATAATATTGTAATTTTTATTCAAAATTTATATAGTCCATTTACTGTAACTATTAATATGACTCAAGAAATCTCAGGGTCGATTCTCTTCTCTTATATTAATATTATTTTAAGGTCCTTTTGGCTGATATAAAAGGTTCAGTTATTATAAAGAAAAAACAAGTACAGAAAGTACATTACATTACAAAACAAGATAATAATGAAATAATATAAAATTAATATTAATTATAATAATATATATACGTTACACAATGTTTATCAGTTCAGTTCAGTTTCACACAGCCTCCTGGTATCAATGATGAAAATTTCCAATGTCTTCAGTTTGTTTATATTATTCAAATGAAGAAATCCACTTCTTTTGTGATCAATAAATGTTACATCTTGTCATTTCATTTATCTGAAGCCTTCTGGTGGAATATAATGATTGAAGTCCAGTGTTTCTGTTACTAATAAGTTGATTTAAGTGTAGTTGTTCTTCAATTGTAAATTGTTTTCATTTAAAGGTTAGTTTTTTCCATAACTTCATTCGTTTTTTTTTAAATTTAATGTTCTTTTCTGGTTGTTGGCTCAGTAATGTTTAAAGGCTGATTTGTTTATGCTGTTTCTTTATTTACTCAAATTTTACATTCTGTTATAGGTTGATATAGTGTTTCTTGCTTTGTATTATATTGTTTTTTAATAGGATTCATATTTTTTGTTGTATAAATATTTAGCTTTTTTCAAAATTCAACTCAACTCATCCTTTTTGTTTTTTTACAATATAATAATAAATTCTTTTTCTTTTTTTTTCCTGGATACATATAAATTACTCTGGTCATATTTGTTCAAATTGAGATTTAGTTGTCATAGGATATTATTTTTATATAATACATTATTTTACCTTTTATGTACAAGTTGCTTTTTAGTTATTACATCATAATACTTAATACAATTTACATATTATTTTATCTGACAAAACTATGAACAATTTTAATACCAAATATTATAGTTATTTGTAATTTGACAAATATTTTGAAGAATTTAGTATTTACTGAACATAATGATCTAGGCCTATGTTTGACTGAGATATATTTTTATATTGGAAGACTCATAATCGATCCTGCTTACACTTGTTTTCTATTAATTAACTTCTTTACATATAAACAAACTATTAATTAACAATTGTATTCAAATTACTATAATTCCCTTTAGGGCTTAACTGAATGCACACTTTTAAACCATTGTCTGTGTGATCAATACCTATTAAACTATATAACACAAACACTAATAAAGAAAAACTAAATGTTAATGTCTGTATCATCGGCTACTATGGATTAGTAATTCATTTCTTTAAATAATTGTTTATAATTACTACCCACTCACAGTTATTCTTACTTGAATACCAACATCTCACATCCTCTTACCAAGTAATCACACTTGTCTTATATTACATTTGTATCACATCTTAATTACATTTTACATTTATCTCTAAATCTGTATTCTACTTTATGTGCCGCTCTATTTGATTTATTCATTATTTGTTAAATTTATCATCATTAGTTATTTGTTAATGGACTACAAATCTAACTGGGTACTGTCTATATAGTATAGTAAGTTGTCATAGTAATGTCTGTTGTAGGACTTTTGGTTTTTAATTAGGTTCACACTTTTATTTATTACTGTTTCTTTTTTCAAATTACTTTGATTTTGATTTGTTTAGATAAATTGTTGTTATTGCTTGCTGATGTCTTCAATAGTTGAGGTGTATGATATTATGGTATTAATATTGCTTGGTGATAAGATTGATATTTATTAAACAAATTCTTCATTATTATAGGCAAATTGAAACCTACCTTTCTTAGCAATACCAATTATTTTCTTCTTTATCTGTGGAGTTTATTTATTTGTATTGGTGGCTTTAACGAATTGTAATTCTTGAGTTTTCTCTTGGTTCATTGTATATTTTATTTATATATTCCATTCTTTTATTAAAATTGACTCCATACTAATGTTAAATGATTCCCCCTATATTAATATGGTATTATGAATGAATATCGGCGTTGAGTGGCCCTTTTACGTCCAATTGCTCACCCGAACATTCACATACCTGGTACAGTGCACTTTGGCTGCTGCCCATAAAATAATTCTAGAATGACGCCTTAGCTTTCTACACTCTATAAATAAAATAATTATAAATCTTATATCATTATACACACCATTGGAATCTTTTATCTTCTGAATATTTTTTCTTATTCTACCTTGCCTTCCAATAACTCCATTTATTTATATTATATTCAATATTACTGTTGGTATATTTCTTAAGTAGATTTTTTTCTCTTTTATCTAACTTCACTTCAGCACCAAAGCAGAACAACGGGCGACAGTGCGACATTGTCGCAGAAAGGAAACGAGGCCTGCAGACGACGCCTCCGCAAAAGATCGTCCACCGCGTTAACGAAAAACGCGTAAAAAATTTGCTGCAGTAAAATTTCTAAAAAAAATAAATTGTTGCATAAAAACAGATACGAATAAACGAATCAATTGAATAACAAAATCTATGTTAGTGACTCAATAGGCCTAATATACGGATAAATTTCCGATGAGAGGCCGATCGGTAAAGGTTACATGTAATCTATTGAAGTGAGAGCGCCGGCTGCAGCCGGCAGACTGAGTCATGCGGCCGCGCTCCGGCGTAGTAATTCACAATCCGGATAGTTGTGTATTTCTGGACTGATTTTTTATATCAACCTAAAATCAATATCCTATAATATCAATATATTTAAATGTAATTTACAAATTTATTCAAATAAATCCTGATAGACCTTATATTTCCGGAAACCTAAATCTAAAAATATCTCAATTTTTGTCTCCTGAAATTTTAAGGATTATTATTTTAATACTTGTATAGAACGGAGAGAGCCGTCAAACAATTTTAACTACGTTACTACTGAAATGCTTGCAGAAAGATTTGGTTTTCTTAAAATCCTTTGCAGAAAGATGAAAAACATTCTGCTTTTAGGCACTTCAGAATTCAATGATTTATTAGCCTTAATGTCATTCACCTTTGTTATTCAATACCTCTTGTAATATAGTAGTTTTAATTATCCTTCTATTATTCTATCTGTTTTTATACTGCATCTCTTCTTCAGCAAGTTCATTTTCTAATTAGTGTATTAAATTTCTCTTAGGCCTATTGTCATTAATATTGCGCCCCATTATTATTATTATTATACTACTAAATGTATTATTTATGCTTGATTTAAATAAGATGTGCTTATTTCTTTTAGAATTTTGGTATTATTTATTTTTTAAAACAAGATTATACACATTCGCTCACACTCACAAAAAATATATATTTTATATATAAATATAAGTTATATATATATTTTTTTTCAATCACTTTCTGCTACAGTCCGTTTCTTGATGTATATGATACATTTAATATTTATACATAAATTTACCTCAAGATGTTATTTTTCTATTTGGAACATGTTTCGGGTACTATCTTGTACCCATCCTCAGCCTTCCGGTTTTTTTGTCTTGTGAAGTACATATGTGTTGTTGGTTGACTATTGTGGCTTCCTGTTGGCTTCTGGTATTTCAAGTTGGTTTTATTGTGTGTGATTGTGGTGTATGTGTTAGTTTTTTGTGTATTTTCAATATTGAGTGCTTTGAATATTGTGTCATGTTTTGTATTGATTTGTATTTGTTCAGGTATTAGTTTGTTTTCTGTTTTATGTTTGTATATTTGTAAATTTTCCCATATGTTCATTATGGTGCCTTTGTGTGGTATATGTTTTATTAGTGTTACATTGGTTATGTCTGGGAATTCATGTCCTGTGTTTATTGCATGTGTTTATTTGAACACCTAAATGCATACAAAAAACCAGAAATATATAAATCCAATTTAGCCACACATGCAATAAACACAGGACATGAATTCCCAGACATAACCAGTGTAACACTAATAAAACATATACCACACAAAGGCACCATAATGAACATATGGGAAAATTTACAAATATACAAACATAAAACAGAAAACAAACTAATACCTGAACAAATACAAATCAATACAAAACATGACACAATATTCAAAGCACTCAACATTGAAAATACACAAAAAACTAACACATACACCACAATCACACACAATAAAACCAACTTGAAATACCAGAAGCCAACAGGAAGCCACAATAGTCAACCAACAACACATATGTACTTCACCAGACAAAAAAACCGGAAGGCTGAGGATGGGTACAAGATAGTACCCGAAACATGTTCCAAATAGAAAAATAACATCTTGAGGTAAATTTATGTATGTATATATATATATATATATATATAAAATAATAACACATACCGGTATATGTAATATACCAAAGTCCGTGTGTTATGTATCCGCCTCTTTCATCTGTGGGCGTTAATTTCGCCATCACGGATGTACGGCCTCGCCGCGGGCGATAACGGTAGTGTGTCAGCTTCACATCAGTTAATTGTAAGTTCGATACTTTGCGTTAGCATCGAATGCAGTGTCTTCACTGCATGTGGATGAAGGCAATTATATGTCTAGTCTGCTATTTAGCTCCGTATCTCTGTACACAGCTGTTTTGCGCAATTTTGAATACGAGCTCGTCTCGTTGTTAATCGTTTTTGTTTGTTGCTATCTAGCCTACTAATGCAGCTGTGCAAATTTACGTATCTCAAATGATAAACGTTAAACGGTGTTTTTATAATTCGTTGTTAAGCTTGAGAGCAATGGCGCAACTGCCATCACGCAACTTTATATATAATTTAAGATTATAAATTGGCAATGAGATTGTTTTTGTAAAAATAAAATAATGTTTTATTTCGTGCCAGTTTGCTAATAATTTCTAAAATTAAAATTCCCTGTAGGCTACATTGTTTTGAAAGAATGACAGACGTTCGCGAAATAGCTTGATCTTTAATCCTCATCAGTAAATTCGGTATGATTTGCTGACATTGATTGCCCTTACAATTCTGTGAGACTACATGCGCGTTAGCGTGGAACGAAAATGGTCTTTTTTTTGTGTGGGGAAAAGTTGCCTTTTAGGTTCAAAAAGAAGAAAAAAAATTTTGGTTGCTATACTACAACATCTTGAGGTGCCGCAAAGAGCTTAAAGTTTGTAAAAAAATTTAAAAAATTGAAAAATTATAAACTTTGATAAATTATTTTTTATGGTTTTCTCGTACATATACAGTAATGTTACAAAAGATAGTTGTAAATACATATATAAGCATTAGAATTGGAAAAAAATTATTAATTACAAAATATAATAATAAAAAAATATTTTTTAATGTCAAAAAGTTTGTATTTTTGCTAATTTTGAAACTTTTGCGAACATTTTGGTTGTTACAAATAGTAGTAAATAAGGTTGAAATAAAAGCTCGTCAAATCAATTATATATTTTTTTTATTAGAGCACACGTAAAAAAAATATCATAATACACTTTTAAAGACATTGAAAGTTCATTTTTTATGATTTAAAAAACCCTTAATAATTACAAATGTTACAGCTGCAAAATGTTTATTTCTACTTTATTGACACAAACTGTTTTTTTGTATCAAATTTGGCATGTTCTCACGTGAGTCAATTTTTGCTCTTATATATCCTTCTCTTGCGATTGAACCACAGACATTTTGAGCCGATTCGGTCACCAGTTTCACAGCTCTTTCCACTGCTTGCGTGTGACAAGGAAGCCGGGGAAAGTCGATAAGCGGGTCCACTTTACTATTTGGTTGAGCTTCAGATGTCTTCCGTATAAAGTCTTTGAGAGAGTCAATGGAAACATGTTTTACCAAGGGGGGTTCAGTTACATCATTTTCAGCCCATGAGATCATGTCGATGTAATCCTTTGCGTCAAAGTTTGTCTTTGGAACTTTAAACTTTCTGACTCCGCCTCTACTTTCTGTTCTTGCTTTTAAAACACGTCGTAAACCAAGTTCTCTTACATTTTTGCGCTCATCACATAGCATGGACAAAAGGAGATTTTCTGCAGCAGCAAAGTACCCATTTCTTTGAATAACCGGTCTAGAACGTTCTTGAAATCATCAGAGAGATAGCGTGAATATGAGATAAGTTTAAACAGATGTTTGGAACCATAAGTACATGAAGGTTTTAACTTAATGTTAAACCACACAGGTGCATACACTTTCACAATTTACTCAGCCAGAGTCTTAAGGTTTTCAGTTGGATTTTCAGTTGCCACATACAATCTAAGTATACGGTTTGCTAATGTAAGCCACCTGGAGTGAGCAAGTTTTCCAGGGTTTCTTAAAGATAAATCTAGTGAGCAATTTCCACTTGATACAGCGATATACACATATCCAATAAATACTTCTGATCTGTACTTAAATCATTTATGTTCTCCAAAAGAGGAAGGTTATTTTCAATTGGCAAGAAAGTAACCACAGGAAGATTAGCACAGTTTTCCAGCTGCTGACCTATTTCGCCTTTAAACTCATTGGGTCCCTTCGTTTTACCATCCAAATGACAAAAAAGATGTCGCAAAGGTAGCTCATTTCCATGGAACAAACAAACTAACCATTGTAAAGGTCTTCCTATTTCATTTTCCATCAAAGAAATCACACCATTATTATGTCCAGTGTTTACAACGGTTCCATCACACCCAATAGCAGTAAAGTTCAAAAGTTGTTCGTTGTGTTCTCTATCTTCAAGAAACTCCAGTATACTGTCTGCTATGTCTTTTCCAGTGCCAGATTTAGGTGTTACGTGGCCTAAAAACTTTGAGTTTGGTTCCTCTATTAGTGAAACGTGCTCTTCTGAAATAACTTTTTTGTACAACTTAATTCCCGGATGCCAATGCAATAGTTAAACTGTTTTTATCTTTATATTCATATTAAAACGCCTATTTGAAACTTTTTATTGCATAATCGAGACACGTAAAATTCTTTGAAAAAGTTGCAAAAAGTGTGTTTTTATAAAACTTTACCGCTCTTGCGGCACCTCAAGACATAATCCAAAAAGTTAAAAAAAAATTGTATGTCTTTTTTGATATAAAAACTGCTTTTTTGACAGTATTTGAAATAAAAAAAAATTTTTGACAACTTCTTAAAAAAACTTAAAAATGTAGCGAAAATTGCAATTTTATGAAAATTATCGTCCTTGCGGCACCTCAAGACGTGCTCCAATATTTTTCATATCTTTTTTTTTATCTTATCTACACCAAAAGGCAACTTTTCCGCGCTATTACAAATTAAAAATCCAAACTTGATTTTTCCGTTCCCCCTAATGCGCGTATCGCGTTTGTATGACGTAGTTTCCTACACGAGCACATTCACGAACGAAAACAGTTATTTCGGAAATATTACATAATATAGTTTCCATAGATCTGACATTAAGGCGCCCGATAAAACACGAACTATGAATGTTAGCGTCCCTTTACTTACTTTTAACTGGTTCATTGTTAATTGCGGACGAGCCTGGCGGGTTTGCATTTGTGCAGCGTTTCCCTGTCACCACCATTTGTAAGACTTAAGTGGACCCCCCTTAACATTTGTTGTTAGATGTTGATTACTGACTCGTTGGGCACTTGGTGAAACATATTAATACAAAGGTTTTAAAAAAAATATATAAACGCTTGGTAAGTTTCACAGTTTATTATTTTTTGTTAGGTGTTGTGTCAGTGTCGAGTCAACTGGCCGTTGGGCAGGTATTGATAACAAACTTTAAATAATAGGGCGCTAGGAAGCAGAGCGAAATTACCTTTTTTTAGTGTATTAGATTTACTGACTGTTAAAATCACAAATCTAAATTATATAATAGTTGAATAATTTATATTTCAGTAAAACGTGGGTTCAGGTAACTATCCTTGTAAATTCTAGGATCAGATAACCGACTTCTTCGTAAACACTACTGGGTTTCGTTATAGTTCTTACTAGATGGTGCTTATTGACTGACGAGGCATTATGACGCATCTAATCAAACTTGCGCTTAATTTCGCGCAACTTCAGATGGCGAGAACTTCAGAGAAACATACGCGTATTAAAACATTGTAGCGCCGATTTGATGGGAATCCTACTGTAATTGTAAAGCGCATAGGCTACATTGGAAACGCAAACACAGATTGTAACGCAAATCTTAACACTCGGATTACAAACAAAAATGCTGCCGGTCAGGAAATGGAGGACACGGCATCAAGATGTGTTGGCTGTGTTGTCTGTGTAGTGTTTAATCTCACAACTGAAAAGTTTCATTTAGAGAGTAGGCGTTTGATAGCACAAAAGTAGTGTACTAACGGAACATTGCTTTGTGAACACATTGTTGAAGTATGTGCATTGTAATTTCTGTTGGACGTATAAAGGACTTAAAAAAAAAATGAATGCATATAGAGGAATTGTCGCGATAGGAAAGAGTAAATAGAAAATCCTATCTGTCCAGGAGATTATGTGATTGTAAACGTCCATGAAGTCTTAACAGTGTGTTTTTAAATTAGGAGGTTGTACAGAGGCGTGCAAATTTTCGACGCCACACCGATTTCTTATATTTTTATGATTTAAGTTTATTTTATACCACAAATTGAGATTGTCGGACTGTTTTGCAGTTTTGTAACATTTTTAATTTATTTCTATGGCGAGGTCTTCTTTTTCAAGAATTCCGGTAGGTATTTATTTTTTAAAAATGTCTTCGAAACTGTTTGTTGCACTAATCCAGAATTCAATACCTTTAACGTACTTGTTACGTTAATGATGTCATTGATTTTTTCCACAGAAAAGTGAAGTTCCGAGAATGTTTGAAGCATAGTCCCCAAGGAAATATTTGTGCATAAATATCTTGACCTTGGTTGGATATTTATTAAAACAAAAACGTGGTGTCAACAAAACTCGTTTCAAATCAGTCAGCTGTATTTATGTTTCATTCAAATGTGGCTAGAGTCCAATTTCGAAGCAGACGGGAACTGCGGTCGGAAACCTAATACAAGCTCACAAATGGGCAAAAACTTGTCAATACTTAGCTAAAGTAAACAAAACGGCATCCAGTAAGGGGATTTCTAACTGTGTAAATCTTATGGCATGGAAGTATCGTTCGAGTACAGCTTTGTGTTGCTGACCTCTTATCGCACAGGTCAAATATTAAATCCAGAGTTATGACTGCAATGGCTAAGGAAATACTGACTTGGGGTGGGGAAGTTCAAATGATGTTTAGAAATGACTACAAAAAGATAATGTAGTTTATAGATCATCTTTTAATTGGATTATAAATATTTAAGTCTCTAGACTTACTTTAGAATTTTCATATTTCTTCCTATAGAAATGAAGAGATAAACTGAGGATATGCTACCATTTGATACTCGATAAAAATATTTTAGACTCGTTTATATTTATTTTATATAACTCTAGTATTATTTTATATTTCCTAAAAATCGTATTGTAAACAGGTGAAGAGCGTGGTCAGTATGCACACCGATTAAAAGATGAGATTTTCAACCTCGTTTTATTACATAGACTGTGAAACACCGAACGTTAATAATGATTTAGAGTTGATTCCAGAGATACTGGAAGAATATAGTATAAGGGATTGTAAAGCCAAACCATAACAGAAGAGTCCTTGAAAGACTGTGCCTGCAATTTACGGACTGATTCCGAACTGAGACTTTGTTTCATAGGAGGTGGGACATCTTGGCATAAAGCCAGTCGTGATTGGTACTAGCATTTTAACTAGTAGAAAATAATGTGCCAGTGCGTTTTTCTGGCCAGATAATAGCCTAGCTTTTCTGGCCTGCAAATCCAACAGGGAGTCATGGCAATTTAAAAAAATCAAAAATAAGACTATTTCCACAAAGACTAATCTTACAGCTGAACTTACAGGAATACGTATAGGGATGAAGACCTATCAAAATGATTATAAATAATAGACTAAAGTTATACTACTAAATATTAATAGATGTCTACAGTGAGCCATAAAAAGAGATTTATCAAAAACATGTGGTTTTGTTTCAAATTTCTTGTTTGAGTTGAATAATTTACACACCTCTATATGTGCCTGCATAATATGTTGTCACTTATAAGTAAAAATTTTGAGCGTAGCGCAATAGCAGCAAATCAGGAATTGGAGGAGAGGGATTGGTTGTCATGAAGTTTTAAACGTTTATAGACTGATATAAAAATTGCATCTGCTGGTCGGAACTCTTGGCATAAATGTGGTCAATGTTTTACGTTCTGCGACCAATTGTAATCGCAGTGGTTGACTGAGTGAGTAACATCGGAAATCAACTCAATCGCGATTTGAAATCGTTTACATAGAAGCGGTAAAATAGCATTAATCCGCGTTACATGGTTGCTACCCTTTTCCGAAGTTTTACCGTTTATGAAACTTCACCGAATTTTTAGAGCTTTTAGATGTTAGAAAGTGTCGATGATTGCGTAAACATTTTTCGTAATATTTCAAAGTTTCGTCTGTGTACCAGAAGTAATTTCTTGAATTGTTTCTCTGCTTTCCCAGTCTTGAGACTTTTTTTTTAATCGATTGAATATTCAGTGGTGGCCCGTCTTTTGAAAGTTCGTTAGACTTCAAAAGCATTCATCTGTAACCTTTTGTTGTTGTATACTTTTGTTATCTCTTCAGAATCCTTTTATCTATGATTCCTGATACCAAAAATTACCACCTTTAATTTGTTGTTTCATCTCAGTCACGTGGAAAGTTCTTTAGCTACCTATCGATGAAGTTGTAAAATAGTATAACCATTTGTCGCTCGCCAGGATGACTACGGTCACTTACAGGCTTTGAAAATTTTAAATTGAAACTACCTCCTTGCAGAGGTATGTAACTACTACGTTGGGGAACTTTACACAAGGATACACAAGTCTGAGGTCGTTTTCAATCAGTTTTTTTTTACATGGATAGCGTTTACATCGACACCCATTAAGTAACCATTAGCGGGGACAATAGTACGAATTACGAGGATAATTGAAGCTACGTATGAAGCACACCATGGGAACTCGAGTTTAAAATTGAAGCTGTTTTTATGGGCACTTGTGGGAAGTCGTGAAACGTAACATAATAATTGACGAAGATTTATTGATTTCGCATTTCTCAAGTAAAAAACGTGCGATTTTCGCAGTTATGCTACTAAAAATATTTACATATAGTAAGAATAACTGTTACTTCTTTTCAAATAATTTTATCTTGTTAACATAATTCGAGTGTGAATTTTAACTTTTTGAAGTTGTTCCATTATAGCCGATTTGCCGTTCACACGTATAAATTGACACTTGTGGAATATTTGATTAAAGGCAACAGATGTCTAACGTGTGTACGGTTTCCAAAATCGGTTGTTGATGCGAAATATCAGATACTCCTGATATATTTCCATAACCTCAAAATACAAGTTCAGATTTCACCATCAGCAGACCGTAGAAATGAAGTACGTAGACCGAATTGTTAAAATATGTAACTTTCATGGCTCTGTTGTACGGATGAGGACTAATAGAAACAATATTTTACGAATAGCAAAAGATGATAATCTTTTGATCGTTGATACGATCTCAGTGCGTTTAAATAAATGGAACCATGTAACAGTGTTGTTAAGCTCTAGTAATTGGCACCTAGATTCTTTTCATGATGTATAGACAAGATTACGCGCACTTTGGTTATAACAGGCGCTGTGGCATAGTGAGTCAGAAATGTTAAAAGTGGAGAGTTTGTGTGAAGTGTAATCGTGAGGTCATGGTGGAACGTTAGATTTGTGTTGGTCCTTTTAGCGAACGTTTCTTTCGTTCAAATGATCACGCAGGTGGGGGAATATAAGAAGATGCTTGCGGTTCTCTGAAGTCGGATCTTTGTAATTTTTCTGAAAACTTGATGGTTGTGAATAATCACCATAAATTTTCTGTGCTTTGAACGTTTCTTGTAAGGCGATAAATAGGTTGTGAGAAGCGTCTGAAACAAGTTCTGTGCCGAACGTCCATTTGCTGAGAGCTTGAGTTCGTTCGCCCTCTGTGATTCCGCTAAACGTATTGGGGCGTATCTGTTAATTGTGTTTGTTATATCACACAATCTGTGAGACATGCAATAAATAGATATTTTCACGTTAAAAGTTTGTAAAATGTTAATAATGTGTTCAGGTAAGCATACCTGCGTAATACATACGTTGGTAAAGTTTGGTAACCGAGAAGTTTGTTGAACTGTCCGGGGGGTTGGATTGTTAATTAGTTTACGTTGCCCGTAATCATGTTCGTGGCTTACGTTACTTTAATAAGATGTCGCTCCGGATTATATGATTAACTGTGTTGCATGTGAAGTTTGTTAATCATTTTTCCGGAAGCTACGTCACTCCGAATGGAATTAAGCTTACCCAAATAGATATAATTAAACCAAAGTGGAAAATCAGTATTATATCGTTACAATAAGTTTCAACGTTCGTTTTAAGATCGAGTATAAATATTTGCATTGAAAGGTAGAAAGTGAAAAAATTAACTAAAACCAAATTAACCAAACCATTGGATTATGAAAACTAGTACGCAGGAGATTTGGGCATTACATATGTGTGGTGATAAATCGCGGTTTGATAGTCGAAACCTAGGGGAACAATATGAGTGACCACCGACGGTTGCATCTGAACATTTGTGTGATAAAAGAGGCAACACAAATGTGTGTGACAAAAGAGGCCACGCATGTGTTTGTGAGAGGGGATCCCACTTAATGAGCCATTGCGGTTATTTTTATATTCTTCTGTAATGTCTTAATTTTTTCTATCTGGTTGCAGACTAATGTAATGCGTATTAAGTGACGCTAATCGCATTTCGTAATTTAGGGCTACTTTGTCCAAAGGGATAACAAGAGGATACTGTCTTTGAGTTTTTATTCTCTGTTCAAGAAACAAAATTTGAAGACAAACGTTGTTGAGGAAAAATTACAATTTTGTTCAGAACAGTTCATATCTAGATAATGAGGGTGATTTCAGTGGGCAATATGATGAATTGAAGTATGGTGTGATGTCACATCAGACAAAACCAGTTCATCTTAGTTCCCGTTGTCTTTCGGAAATTCATATAGGCTAATTGACGAAATTTCTTGTCGAAAGTATTTTTTAGCAGACTATTGATAAAGACAGTTGACGAAATATGTGTAGGCGTGTGCGAATCAATGCTTTAGCAAGCCTCTTTTGTGTATCGCTTAAGTCGAATTTATGCAAAGGTTTTTAGAAATAACAATTTGATAGATACAGCAGATTGGTTTTGTAATTTAAGTGGCGCTTGGATGCAATGCGAATTACAAACGAAAGTGGAGATTCACTTGCCCTAAACGTTTCGCGAGTGCCTGCTGTGTTTTAATTAACTAGCGCTACTATTTGTAACAACGCTAATAAATAGGACCTTTAAGTTTTAAGAGTTCCTGTAATAGTTTTTAGACTACACAGAGACAGTAAGTACGCTACTTAGGTACAGTTACTGTAAGAATAGTCAATTCGTCCTTGCTGACGCTTTGAGTAGGAAGTATATTAGGTTTGGGTTGTTTAAATTGTGTGCGTGAACTATCAGTATCCATGGAGATAATAAAACCGGAGATTTATGTGGTGAACTGTGTGTTTACTTAGTAGGAACTAAGGCATGGAGTAGGAGCTACTTAGCCATGGAGTAGTCAGTTTACAACAGATGTGTGCGGACAGTATTTGCACTGCACCGTCGTGTGCTGCCTGCGGTCTACTGGGTAACTGTCCTTATTAATGACTTACGAACGGGCTCATTACGTTTATATGTTACGGCTAATCGCTTAGCAATGAAAATCAAACTCCAGCACCACTGTAATAACACTTAATTGGTTACACTGTGACTGCACTTAATTGGTTAACTATGTGTACATGCTAGTCTCTTTGTCGTGTTCAGATGCAGTTTTCGCACATGAATATCGTATTGAAAATTGTAACGCAATAGTAGGCAGACCCTAGACCTGATTGCTTCGCATTGTCTGTGAACTTTTGTCCGCGCGCGAGTGTATATGGACGTATTGTACGAAAGCAGACTGCTGTCGGATGCCTCTCCTGTCGTTTTCATTGTCGGAATAAGTAATGAATTTGCCTAAAAACCGGTAAGGTTATTGACCTAACGAAGTCTGGTAGCTAACGTCATAAGAAAATGAAAATCATTTATAATACAAAGTTCCGGCCAGAGAAGGGGTGGGACGATATTATTATTTTAGCGCCCGGCTCTGGCCGACGCTGCGTCGCCTTTTTTTGGTTACTCGGGATAAATTTTAGCGGGGCGCACGGTCACAATATTGCTGACGAATATTTCACACCTTATGACTTAACCAACTCTGTCAAGAAATATTGATGAACGATAGACAAGGGAAACGGATGATCGTAAATAAGAGATTGGTATAATGTTAAGATGAAATAGATACAGAAGACTGAAATTAAGTGATTGTAAAGTAGGCTGTAAAAAGATATAAGATGCGGGACTCGAGGAAAGTGTATT
Source organism: Magicicada septendecula (assembly GCA_034769895.1). Classification (NCBI taxonomy): domain Eukaryota; kingdom Metazoa; phylum Arthropoda; class Insecta; order Hemiptera; family Cicadidae; genus Magicicada; species Magicicada septendecula. The sequence goes on along the minus strand of CM068367.1, from coordinate 228,042,927 downwards.
CACATGACGGACGATTAAACACCACCAACGTGAGGATCGCAGAATTTACAGTAGAATCTCATGGTGGCATGTTAATAATTTTTGTGAAATAGAATTTATTGCAGTAGGTCTGAATGAGTCGATATAGTCACAAAAATGTGAAACTATATTGTTCCCTAAGCAGGAGAGTTAAGCAAAATTCATTTAGAAACTGAAATACGAAAGCGAAAATAAGTTGCTCGTTGTATAAAGGCCAAGGTTGCCGTAGTTCACATCGCAGCTCCATGGGGAGTCTGTCCTCTGTTTACGGAGGTCACTGGACTATTGTACTACCGTTTGGTTCTACATTTAATGGTGCAACTCGGTTTAATATGGGTAAGAAAACAATAACTTTTTTTTAATTCATGGAAATTTTAAGCATTTTTGTTTATAGATATAGATTTCTTTTCAATGTTAACAGGAAACCGCGAGCATTTGTACGTATTTTATAAAAACTACACTGTACTGAATTACGGTACCCGATATAGTAATAGCTTTTAAAGTTACTTTCGGACAGAACAATCCGTGCGAAATCCACTTCGCTTGGATTGTTTGTACCACTTCTTTGTTTAACTGACTGTCGTGTTTAGGATTACGCTTAATCCAGTTTTGATTGAATCTTTCTAACCGTTTTATGCCGTGTGGCGAATCCTCCGTTCCTCGGGGAAAAGTAACTGGTTATTTTTTTTTGCACAATGCTTGCACGGAAAATCAAGTAGCTGAAAACTATCTGTACGTTGTTATATGCTGTAAATCTGTTATACGAAGTTTCATATGGGGATACGATGACGAATATGATAAGTCGGTGAGTATGAAAGGAAAATCTTATATGCCGAAATATATAATTTTCATAATTATGTCAAGCAAATTTTCTGTGTAAATTTGACCACAAGGCAGAGCAACAAGTTCGGGTTTTGAAAGAGTTCGGTTACCAAAATGTAACGATGTTCTAATATCTGGCCCCACTCTCGTAATAAAAGACTGTTTAGGTTGTTAGGCGCCTGTCGTCCAAACAGAAATAGAGGTCCGTTCATAGTACAATCGCGTATACTTTACGTAACATTTAAAAATACAGAGTTCTCAGTTTTAACTCGACCGTTTGGTAGTAGTCTATTTGGTCGGCGGATCTCCAACGATAACTTTTGAACGCATCCACTGATTTCTGTACTCTTAACTGTTTTTAAGATTGATAATCCAAAAATAGGTGGCAGGAGGCAAAAATGCTATTGTAATTTGTCGCCTGACTCATAGTCGTCTGCTAACCAGTCATCATTTATTCTGTGCTGACGCATTTTACCATTTATTAATTGTTTTTTTTTGCCAGTACGTTTTTGCTAGAAAGAAATTCAGGTTACGTATTCTCCGTATGTATTCTACGTATTCATTTATACGTAGTCAAACTACTAACTTCGTAAACGTAAAGAGATCTTTTTTTTTGTGGTTTGGTCTAACGTATATGTGAAATTTAGCTTTCTTTATGAACGAAAAGATTTTTATTTGAAAATTTTAACACTATGTATTTCTTTTTGGTTGTATTTGCAAATTGTTTGATCGTTGTATTAGCTTTGTTAGCCAATGTTTCAAATTTCGTATTTATTACTTACTTTAATGGAAAATTTTAAATTATTGCTTCAAAAAATTTTTAGCGAATTTTGTGACGAACTTTAAGTTGGAAAGACGTCATATTTAAAAAAGAAAAAAGTCTGTTAAATAATTTTTTATAAACTCGTGTGTAATTTTTGGGCCTGTTTTGTAAATGGAGCGACTCCTTATTTCTACAAATAAAAATTATGGATAAGGTAGCAGTAATAAAGTGTCAGAGCAATTTCAAAATTAATTCTACAGGCAAAGTAGGTTTATGCTCTCAGTTCTTAGAACGCCTAAGAAGATATTTTTCAAAACGAATGTTGACCCATTTGTAGATGAGGTGATTAGACGACTTGTTAGTTAATATCGTAAATGTAAGGAATTTTCCCAGACTGGGGGGAGCTATAGCCTACATTACATTGAAATATACGATAGATGCTTGGGACCATCGCTTTAAATTGTGTTGTTCAGAAATGCCCAACAAAATAGAGCTCATCAGAGACTGCATAAAAAATGTGAAACGCCCGTGTGAGACGTTTTGTAAGTATTTGAGCGCGTGCTGTAGCAGAAGCAACGTTGCACTCAACAGGTTCTCCTTCTGCATACAGTATTCATTCATTGTGGCCAACGAATCGCGTCTACATGGCAACATGTCTCTTTACGTCTCTTTACCTCTGCGCACAAAGGATTATTTCAAGAATCTGAACTTAACGTTCTGTAATTAAAACGATTTTAAACGTTAGGCTTTTAACATACAGACATCGACTTGGATTGATGATGGTTTGATACGGACTGTCGTTTTTGGGAAAAAAGGAATTAGAAGGCCGAAATGCAAATACCTCGAGTTATGAAAGAAGGTAGAACATTGGGGCAAGAAGTTGTTGTAAGCAGAAAGCGTAATTGTTTGCTGAGTAGTGAATCTAGTTCAGTGTGATAGTAGGATTGTCAGCCACCAGTCGTGAGAAAAAAACCACGAAAGTTGATGTAACTTTACGAACTCAGGTGCTTTTCGTTGAGTCAACTGTTATCTTGAAATTAAAGTAATCCCGTAAAAAACAGCCGTAATTTGTAATCCCACTGTCAGTTGCTTTGGAGTGTAGTAGTGACCTTCATGAATTAAACATGGCGACATAGGTACTGATTTCCGCGTATCAGGGAATGATTTCTGTGTAGACCTGATATATCCTTGTTATTCACATGTTTACATTATCGCGATTATGTGTTAATTGTGGAAATCCGAATAAGTATTCGGCGTTTAACATACGTTGCGCAGCTGTGATTATAACGTGGTTATGATATAAAAAGGAAACTCGAATGGAGTTTATCAATATTATGATGAAACGTATTTCTCTTATTTTGTTACGGTAGTAGGTTATTTATAATTTTGTAGTTATTTCCCCCCCAACACCTTTTCAGATTTACTTTAGAAACTCAGGCCTAACAGAGTTCTAATTCGGTTACGGGTTTATAAGTACGTTTGTAATACATTAACAGTTTTATGTACTTTTCAAGTTTTATTCCATTAACTTGAAACTAGTGGTTTCAGATGTCTTTAGCTTTGTAATCAGTAACGAAAAGAAAAGAATGTAAGAAGGCGTACTGGATAACGTTGTATACACGAGAAATTGACCTCTGCTGCAGGATCCGCCGAAGTATAGAACACCTCAAACATAAAATCAGCTCTTATTGTTGATATTATACAATGTCCATAAACTAGTAAGTTTTGTGTGAGCTGAAAATAGACACAAATAAAATTGGAAGTTTGTTTTCTGTACAGTTAGTTTTATTTTGGCAGACATAAAAGCACCTACTTTTGTAAGTTCTACGTGCAGACTGGATTCCGTTGCTAATTATGTGCGTCGCGTTTCGCAATAGAACTCCATTATAATGCAGGTTTGGAAGTCGGGGTTAAAACCGCGTTAGGGAAGTGTGTGGTAAAATTCGTACACAGACTGGCCGTACCTTACGGGAATACAAAGTTGACGATACTTGCCATTTCAGAGCGTACATACTCTTGTGTAGGCCTATTTAACTGTGCTGCGATTGGTTTTTATTAAAAAGGATTAAACAGTATCGTTTGCATTTTAATACTGTCCACTTGTATTAAATATTTGTAGTAGTATGTTTATAGCTATTTATATACTTTACAAATTTTATTATGTATCGAAATATAAGTGTAATTGTAACAGTATTTTTGTACCCGTACAAAATTATTATGAGAAACTATATTTTTCTAATGTCACGTCTATATATGCGCAAGCGTAGAATATTGTAATAGCTCCAACGAAAATCGTACACTTTGATAACAGTTTACAGTGCTAAAATTGTGGTATATAAAAGTACGTGTTAAGAAAAGGGATTCCAAGAGTTCGCCATGGAGGATAGTTGATGCACGTTTTTATTTCATCTGCACTGTATGGGACATTCAGGTACCCACATCATGCTCGTTATGTTCGAAATCGCAGTTTAGTGAATTGTGTTATAGAGGCGCTGTACAGGATATTGATAACGCACTACGGTTGTTTCCAAACAACCAGAGAAAATTTACGGTGGTGGGACAAGCCTGTTTCGTTAGTGTTACCAGCACGTGGGATTTAATTTCTGCTACTGTAGTGATACAGTAGAAGAGCGATGTAGCTAAAAGCTGCACTGAATGTGAGTAAATGAATGATCAAACGTAAATAGAAAATTGCTCTGTTATGCGTGCCTCTTAACGGAGTTATTAACTTAACAATAATAATAACGGAGCAGTTTGGTAATGATTCAAACTATCCACTGTGTCTGTTTTGTTTCAGGAATTCTCTTTGTTCGAAAAGAAGAGAATTTTAATCTGTAGACGTCGTAAACCTTTCGTGCTCTGCTGGTGTTTGACCTTGTGTTTGTTTATGTGTACCTGTTGCCGCCAAAGCAAGAAATACGTATAAATGATAGTGTAATCAGTTGGGGCGGCAGATTTAAGCCAATATTCTATTCATTTTCCGGGCGTTCGGAATGTTGACCATATCACCTCTCGCGCGAAAGTTTTATGACAAGCAAAATTGAATTCGTGCGTGAAAACAATGAATAATGAGTATTACATTAATACTGGATATAAACGAATGTAAAAGGATATCAAAACTCAACTTTGGCGATAATGTCGACCAAACCAAAATATCTTAGTACGTCACAAACGGTGCCGCAGGAAATTACATTGGTACGAGAATTGTGTAGAATAGGAAGGGACGTTATGCGAGACCTGATTTCAATGTAAAATGTCTAAACGATTCTTGAATTATCAGATTAGTAGACAAAGAATGACGAATATTGTGACTGTTGATGGCAATTGGAAAATCTTTTGTTTGCGTTAGAATTTATTATTTGCGGTCATTGATAGTTTTTCAGTTCTATTGTAATTGACGTTTATTAAAAGTCATGAAAGAGGCTGAATTTGGCATCAGTAATTTTCTTTTTGACATTAAATGTCGGTGTGTCCGCCAGTGAGGCAGTGCGCCCTCTGAGCCCTCCTCTTCTTCAGTTCACAACATGCACCTGTTTACGTATAAATGTAACAGGTTTTGACGATCATTGGTTTCTGTATTCATTGTACTGTATTTCCTTGTAGACTGACGAACTCCGACGAAAGTGCTTCTTTTTATTTCTTTGATAAGTAGTTGCCGTATACAAACTGTATACCGAAAACGTTCTTCGCATGGCGAAATGACATGCTCTTCGGATCGGCGAGCCGTGAAGGATCGTGCCGCAGTTTGGGTAAAGTGTTTTTTCCCTGGCATGTATAACCGCATGCACGCATACTTTTATTACAAACTGCCCTTCACTCATTTCAAGCTGCGTATAGCGTTGTTTTTTTTTTACTTGTAAAGTGCCATTATTATTCACCTTTATGTTTAAACGTTTGGTGTGTCATCGTTTTCATAAGAACATTGTCTTTTCATGAAAAACTTTGTATTGTTTTTATTTATGTCCTGATCATCGCTGTGTAAAATAAATGTGTAATTTTCTTTGTCTCCGACACACATTTGTATATACATGCGTAACTATAATGATGTGTTAGCTAAACTAAAAGAAAAATCGTTGTTTAAATGGGCAACGAAGTATTTATAGGCCTATAATTTTCGAACAAATCAAAGCCCGTTTAATGCAGATACGGATGTTAAATAGTGGCCTTAGTAGACCGCTGGATATGGCACTTTAGCCAGTATAATAATTTAAAATCAAAGAGTTTTTCAGCCTGCATGTCAACTCAGCCTCGCATAACAGTGGGCGGCAGGAGCTTAGTGCTGGCCACACTACGTTCCTTGTACATCAAACGACTAGGTAGTTTAGCAGACGTTCCAAAAAGAAAACGGAACTCTGCTCAAAAAGGACCTTGTTATTCAGCCGTACGCATAGTAAAATTAAAGTATACGCATAGTAAAATTAAAGTATACGCATAGTAAAATTAAAGTATACGTAGATTTGTCCGTAATAGGTACATACAGATACCTAAAAGTTTTTTTAAGCTTTACCTTCTGGTTATGATTACAGTATAATCTTCGGGGAAAAAGATGACTATTGGTAATGTAAACGTTTATTTGAATGTAACCTTTAAGAGTATAGTCAGTCCACCATGGCTTATCGTTAAGAGTTGTGGCTGTACCAGTTTTGCTGCATTTAATTCATTATAAATCACTGTTCGGTGAGAGACTTATCGTATGAAGGAGAAAATTAATTTAATAAATAACAGTGGTGTAATTACAGTGGACCGATAAATGAGCGAACTCATTACATTAAGTAGCAGGCAGCTTTTATCTGTCACACAGTCCGCAGTAAAACTTGATAAATGAACACTTATTAGCCAACTGCTGCAGTTGTAATTGAATGTTTTAGATCTTTTTGTGTCTCTGTGTCGGATCTTTTTTACTTATTTATAAACTCCAATTATCTGTTAATTACTTTCTTGTGCGAATGTGTCATTACACCGAAATTAACGTAATAAGACACTAACAATATTATTTGAATGAATAATTGATATTGTTACAAAGTTTATATTTAGGTTTGTGTATACATAGCATGGGCGCCCGCAGAAATGTTCGCAGGAGGGTGCAAATCCGGGGATCTGGGATATGTATATTGTAACGACAGTTTTTAAGCCTCACTTCTAGCCACACGTTGGCTGTGTCAATTCTATAACGTTCAGTTTTTTCTGGTTATTTAAAGTGTACTTTGTTTATTTTTTAAGGATGAGTATGTTGTCAGGGTAATATTAGTTGAGCGCCAATTTGCAATCATATGTTGCAAGTAAAATTAATTTAATTTAATAAAATAAAATTAAATAAATTAATAAAATAAAATTAATTGTGGATGCTGGTAATTTGGTAAGTAATATTTTAAAAAGCATAAGGGTTTCTTTTTCTGCTATAATTCTATCTCTTTTAATCTTTTATTTAACAGAAGATTGTGACTACTAAAGCTCAGCAAGGCAGATTCAAATCAGGTGCCATACTTTCCTTGTTGAGAGTGTTACCAACCTATGCTAGTTAACCAACCAACATTCATTAATATGGTGTATATAATATCATATACATTTACTTATCCATTAAATAAAGAAAAGAAAGCCTTTTATCTGTTGTTATTGAACTCAAATCCTTTATTATCCTTTTTAAATTCTTTTGAAACACAATTATAATTATTAACAAAGTCTGACCGGCTGTTCTTTAAATATGCTCAGAATGGCAGCAGTAGCTCTTATGTCTCAAGGCAAACATATTTGCGTTTTTATAATTGCTAAATAAAATACAAATAGAATGTTTTTAAGTTAGGTCATTTTGACTACGATATAAACGACAAATATCTTAGGAAAAGTACCAAAATACCTGGGATTATAATAAATTACAGAGTGTCTTAACAAGAGTCTATTAAGAATTTTACAATGTTCAGTGTGTTAATTTATTACAATGTTATGTTACTTTGTGTTTTTAATGTCTAATACACTTTAAATGTTTATATTACCATATATTAATAGTTTTTTACACTGAAAATAAGATTATTCGTTAATTATTTTCACAGTGAGGGTTCAAAATAGTTTTAAAGTGTAAACAGTGTCTTTGAAAAGTGTAACTTAGGCCAGCGGTTCCCAAACTTTCTGTCTTGGGCCCCCCTTTGAAATATTGAACCATAACGCGCCCCCTCACATAATGTGGTAGCCACGTACATTTAACAAGGTATTAATAAGGTAAATAACAAATATAAGTATTTGATAACTGTCGTTTATTAGGTAAATTTTCACCATTTATACTATATATAAAATTATAAATACAGACAACAGTTGTAAATATTCAATTACATTTTTGATTTAAATACTGTTGCAGTTATGAAAGTAACAATATTCTTAGTTTAAATACACAGTTTCTGATAAAAAATCATTATTACTTTGTAAATAAATAACAAATAACGTCAATTAAGAATCAGCGTTTCAGAGAGTTTAATTATTGTCTGTTCATTCAGAAGTATTTGTTTTGAAAAATATCAAATATTTCGCTTGAGCTTTTTTTTACACAGAATTTTAAATATAACAATAGTTACTTTCATTAACAGCATGAAGTATAAAATGGTAAATCAAAATATTTCAATAATATCATATAGTTGTTGTAGCAGTCTTTAAAACTAATGACTTGGATGGGCCTGTTTCTTGTCACAAAGTTTGTTAAATTGAGGTGTTATATTGGTAAGAGCAACTCTCATTTCTTTGGTCACATCTAGTCTGGCTCTGTATTTATTTTTAATCGCAGCCAAAGTTGAGAAACCTGTTTCACTCAGATAAATGGTAGCAAATGGAATTATAACTTTCATTGCTTTTTCGCTCAGCTCCGGATATTCCTTGGCAATGCTAATCCAGAACTCTGGTAATGAACAGTCAGTAAGTGTCTTCTTCAAAGAAGGATCACATTGCAAATCAATAAGTTTTTCTTTTTCTAAAACACTCAGTGATTCAATTTTTGAGACATCTTCAAACGGGTTTCTAATCCAAGCAAAATTACTCAAATCCTCATAAAAGTAGTGGTCAAATCCTCGCCTCAGAGATACAGTGTGATTTAAAAACACATTTTTTAACTCCCCATCAGAAATATCCTTTTTAAATTCGTCCAAGATTTTTAATAAGGTTGGAAACATTTGTAATAAGGTTGTTGGTTTTCATGCTTTGACCCCACAAATCAAGCTTTCTGATGAATGCTTGAATCTTATCATTCCAAATTAGTATGTTTGCATCTTGTATCTGAAGGGATCTGTTCAAAATGTTCAGTTTCTCAAAAATGTCACTGAGGTAAGCCAATTTTATAAGAAAATCTTCATCACAAAAGAACTCAGCTAGGGAATGGTTATCTTTATTTAAAAAACAAAAAACTTCGTTTCTCAGTTCAAAAATACGGTCCAACACTTTACCCCTGGACAGCTACCTTGCTTCAGTGTGAAAGAGCAATGAAACATGTTTTGCACCCATATCTTCACACAGAACTTTAAAAATTCTTGAATTTAAAGGGCGAGCTTTTATTAAATTTACTGTTTTCACAACAGTCTTTAACACATCATGCAGTTCAGGACTTAGTCCTTTTGAAGCTAAAGCCTCCCGGTGAATAATGCAATGTGTCCAAACAGCCTCTGGAGCCTTGCCCGTAGGCCAGTGTACTCACCAGACATTGCCCGGGCACCGTCTGGACAAAGCCCAATGCATTTATCCCAAGTTAGCCCACTTTGTTTAAAAAAAGTTATCAATTATATCAAAAATCGTTTCTGCATTTGCATTATTTGAAAATGGTTCACAAAAAAGGAGCTCTTCCCGGAGTATGGTTTTGTCAACAAATCTAACGTAACTAATTAAATTTGCATCCCTATGTATGTCTGTTGCTTCGTCAACTTGAATTGCAAAGTCCTTTCCTTTTAATTTTTCTAATAATTGGTCACATTCATCTTCAGATATATCTGAAATTCGTCTTGCCACTGTATTGTTTGACAGCGGAATTGTTTTCAAAGTTTCTGCTTCTTTTTCACCTATCATCGTTGACACCATGTCTATTGCCGCTGGTAAGACAAGAGTCTCCCCAATTGCGTGGGCTTTTTTGCATTGAGCAATTCTGAATGAAACTTGATATGAAGCTAAAAGAGCTTTCGGTGGTAAACTTGCCGTTTTAGTGAAACATTTTTGTGCTGATCTAAAACTATTAAGTTTCCTAACAAAAAAGTCCCTAGGTTTACTACTGACATCTTTATGTTTCGTATAAAGGTGCCTTTTTAATTTATTTGGTTTCATACTGTCTGAAGCCAAAACTTGCAAACAAATAACGCACTGAGGGCGTTCATCACCGTTAACAATAGTGCTTGTGAAACCTAACGACTGGTTATTGTCATCATACTTTCTTACTTTAGCAGTCCGTGACGTAGATGCGCCCGTAGGTTCTGGATCTGTGGTTGACTCTTGGGAGACCGAACGTTCCATGTCAGAGTTCATACGCTTCATAATAATTGAAAGACGCTACTATTTTTAAACGAATTAAAAAGACTGGTTCACATCAATGTCTGAACTTTCATTCACAACACATAACCTCACTACGCCGACAGATATTTGTCAACAATACACAGGTTCTTCCCGCCTTTACAAAAATACCTAAGTTCCCTCTCGATTACACAACTAAAGTAAAGCATTCAACGTGGAACGAGGAACCCCCACCACACCACAGTCAGCGAACAGCCAAACGGCCACACCACAACAGCAACACACGGTACACAAGGACGAGCTCCTCGTCGTAAACGCTAACCTACGACGTTACAAATAGTGCATCAAAATTATAAGACAACACTCATGCTATTTCATTAATAAAATGAGTTATTCATCATTCCTAATTTTACTTATGTCATGTCGACGACTTAATTATGTGAAATATAAATTTGTTTTAAATTTTGCTTGTTGAACGAGCTCCGCGCCCCCCTTGGGGGGGGGGGGCACAGTTTGGGAACCGCTGCATTAGACTGACCGTAGCCATATCACAAGTAGCCAACCGCGGGACAATTGATCTTACGTGACATTGGATATTAATGAGATTTTAAATGTAGACTTTATTCGTTTGTTGCAACAACTGTTTACTCTGAGCCCTGACACACCAGCCATGATTAAATGCAGTTGATAGTGGGTGGATATTCCAAATAGGATATGGAAATCTGGGATTTGACATTACAATGTAACGTCATCTTTGTATCAGCGCCCCAAGCAAACTCAGGAATTCCAGAATGGTATGAGGCCTGTCTACATTGTCATTGTATCGGTACTATGTTTGTTGAGACGTTGGCATCAATTGCCATCAATAGTACCAGTTTGGTGAAACTGTCATCGTGAAGGCATTGATGGATCGATCTCCTGTACCAGTGATTTCCAACCTTCTTTCCCCATGTAGTCAGTAAATTAGAAATTTCTAGTGAAATTTAAATTACCTCTCTACAGCATAGGGACCTGATTTTTATAATGATGTAGTTTTATTCTTAGCAGTGTGCTCGGTTTTATGCCGCCAACATATTTTAGGCATTTAATCCGAAACCACGGCATTTAATCCGACGGCATTTAATTCGTCGTCGTTAGCCCGGCTGGTCTATTCATCCGTGCATAAAATAATATCTGGGAATTATTAAATTAGTGAATTTCAACAGAATTAATATTAAATGGGCTTATACAATAGCTAGCTGTGGAGGAACATCGGCTCTATTGTTTTCCATTCAGACGACAAAAGCGTTAATCAGTTCTGTCATTTCACGTTGAACAAACCGAAGCCTTTGAACCGGTAAAACATGACGCTGTATGTATTCGCCCTAATTTAGTATGTATTGTTATTAAAAGATTAACGAATAGCTTGTAACGGTATTGTGTTCAGTTATAAAATTGATATTTAAACCGTGAACTGCGTTTTTTTTGTTAGAAACTGTATTTGTTTTACAGATATGCGTTTACTAAATTTACTCTTTTGTTGTGTAAACAATTGTTTAAAAAAAATTATCACCGGCTGGTGAATACACCAACGATAGGTAGCTAAGTAAAGTTAAAATTGAAAAATTAATGACATTTATAGGTACCCAATGTGCAAACAAAATGAATTAAACGAGTGTGATCATGTTCCTAGAAATTCACAAACATATTCGATCGTTATAATTGGCTATACCAAGTATGCTTTTACATTGTCACATACGCTGTGGTGATGAGCGTTATACACTTAGATTAGGTGAGGATCCACCGAGTTATGAGTTATTTAATAATTTACTTTCAGTTGCGGTTAAAAGAATATCAAAATGGTAATTAATTGAATTTTGGTCTTAAGCTCATACCAATAGGCCTACTGCATTACAGTTTTCATGTTTGAAATGAACTTGCTCACAAAGGACGTGCATTTGTTTTCTCCCAAACCTATGTGGTACAGACAACGTGTATAGTGCCGCCGTTTAATTTATACGTCGCAACTTGACATACCACTGATGTAGCAGCAACTCGGTATTTCAAATAAACAAATTGCTCCACTTCTTCATCCCGTTCAGTGTCGTGTTCTACATTAAACTCGTTTGGGTATGAGGATGGATCTGTAAAGGGGAGCCCTAGTTTTCGTTGCCAGCACGTTAAATAAATGTTTCTGAACGTAGTCAGCGTTGTGAGTGCTTTGTACGCAGATGTAAAACTTTTACCGTTGTGAATGTTCGTCACAATGTTTGTAACATACTGTATAACACACCCTGTTCGGGTATTGGGGGAGGGGATTAACCAAGTCTGTATAATCACATACCACTGATGACACTGGTGGAGCTTAGATTGAAGGACTAGTTAAATGGATGGATGTTATTGAATTATTTTTTGTTTTAACAACCATAGTATCCAACCTGGGAAAATTTTGTCTGTACTAAAATTCTTCTGTAGACTAACAATTTGGCAAGACCACCCAACGTACCTAACAAAATACGTTCGTGTGAATTTCATGATTGTACGTCCGGTATGCTGGTTGTATAGGCCTACTAGGCTGAGACTCGGGCTGAGCAGTGTTTTTATGTTTTTACACCTTGACGATTCGCGTTGTGTTTAGGGCCCGCGTTAACTGTAGAGGAAACAGTATCCGATACAACTTAATTTAGAGGAACTAGTGTACAGGATCAGAAAGTAGATCGCATCCATGTCTCCTCTTATTGTGTGTCTAATTTTGATCACTACTGTCACATAGCACGGAATCTCAAGAACTACTGTCATCTCAAGAAGCACGAAATGCAAAATCGACAAAAACACTCGATGCTTCAGAAACCTGGACATTAACAAAAAATAGCGAGAGACTTCTAGGTTGCTGTGAAAGACGAAGAACAATATTTAGAGGAGTACAAGAAAATGGAATGTGGCGCAGGCGCTATAATTATGGACTATACCATCTTTACAAAGAGCCGGACATTGTCGGGATACAAAATACACAGGCTAAGGTGGGTTGGACACATGGAGAGAATGTAGGAAGGACAGCCTACGAAACATATTTTTACCAGAAACCAACGGGTAGAAGAAAAAGGGAAAGACTCCGAAGTAGATTCAAAGACCAGATAGACGAGGACCTGGGAAAGTTGAACATAAGAAACTGGAAAGCCAGGGCATGGAATAGGGAGGAATGGAATCGACTCTTGGAGCAGGCCAAAACCCACCAAGGGTTGTAGAGCCACGGTTAATTGATTGACTGTCATATATTCCCGTCGCCACGAATATGCTATTTGCCAAATGTAGTTTTGGTGAGCATTCTTTAAACTTTGAGGTTTCCCCATGACGATTTCTCTTTCGTACTGTGTAATAGTGTGTTTTCTTGAACGTGAGGGGTTTTTTTTACATCATTACCGCGTCTCCCGGGGTCCGTGTCTGCAGTAGTAATAGTACTGTCGTGTCTCTGGGAGCGTGCAATCAGCAATATCGAGATAAATACGAAGCGTTCTGTTGATATCGTTTGATAGTTCCGTCGTGATGAAGACACACATTTGATGTTTATATATTTTTGATATGCATTAAATAACAATGATATTGATACGTAATTGCTAACGAACGACGTAAAACCTCTTAAAGTTGGAAAGCCGACTTCTCTGCTATATCGTTGTGTACAGAGACTGTGAACATTACAAATTTTAGTTAGTCTCTATTATGACTAGCGGTGATAGTTCTTTAACATTAAGGAACTACGTGGAAGACTAATAAGTGCACCGACAGCGGGGACTGGTAATGTTTTGTGACAAGCGTGTCTCGTGAAAAATAGTAATAATTTTATACAGTGTACGCCCTCAGCTGTAGAACTGGCTCACTATTTTGAACGAAGTACATTTATTGTTACGTAAATTTTGATGTTAGATAATTTTTGAAATATGGAAAAATTACAAAAATCCCGATTACTCAACTATATCTTTAGTAATATAACAATTGTAGAGCACACAATAATGCAATAAACAGTAAACATTCGAAACATTCAGATTTGGGTTACAGTTACTTTTAGTTTGACACCTGGGTGGAGTTTGTCAAATTTTTGATATTTTTGTGTGCCGAGGGATCACAAAATTTTGAAATTTCAGAAACGTAACTCTGCATTAGATGTTAGTTAAAATTCTCTTTAATTTGATACCCCTCCACATGAAATTTTACGATTTTAAAAAATTTCACCCACTTTTGGGAACCGGACGTCCAATATTTTGAAATTTTTACAAATGAATATAGAATATTTTTTCAGAATATGTATATAGTTCCTGTAATTTGACCCTCACATTTTGCCCCCCCCCCCCCCGTTTTTGGGAGGAATCAGTCTGAGGAATAATGGGGTTCCGTAGGGTAAAAGTAAGGAAAAAAGCATGCCAAGGTTTACGAACATCAATTGATGCGTTTAACAGTTATCGCGGACATACCCGACATAGACAGGTAAACAGACAGACAAATTCCAAACGATCGAGTTAAAACTGGGAACTCGCGTCGCCCGTTAAAAAATACAGTAAGATTGTTATTTAGTCGTTTTGAATTCTCGACACTCGCTGTAAATTAGAATTACAAAATTATAAAAGTTCATTGGATATGGACGGTTAGATTGTTTTATACTCTAATGTGCGCTGACACGTCTATAGTGCTTTCTAAGTACAGACTGTGTTGAGGCAATTACGCTGCGGTCAGATCAACGTGTGCTCGTTGGGCAATTGTTAGTATATTTCAGTTAAAGGTAATTTGCGATTACTCTCGCCTGTGTGGAAAAGTTTTAAAGCCATGTTATAATTTGACTGATCAGAAATCGTAGGAATGGGTGATAAAAACACGGTGGAATATAATAAGATAGTAATAATTCCGAAGCCACTGCTTCCAGGCGTGAGTGCACATAAAGTGCTGAAAATTGCAATATACGCTGTGAATAAAGAGTTGCTACCAGATACAGTACAATAACTGCACACGTCAGATGTTTCCTTTCTTCGCAGACAATGTATTGATTGAGACGAGTAGATCTCGTATCTGTCTCACCATGTAACAGGTACACGTATACAACAAGCTTTATATAACATTGTTTTCGCGTTAAACCACAGCCGATAGTGTCAACGTGTTAGTTTTACACCTTTTCAGTATTCCGTGACGGTTTATTAAAACCAGTGCACTACTGTTAGAAGTCAGTGGGTGGTAGGAGGGGATAAGTCGTGGTTTAATGCCTTATTTCCAAACTTCTTTATGCTCCTAATGTTTGTATTGGCGCAGCCTCATGTAGTTGTGCATCTACGGCCAAATTGGCTTGAATATCTGTTTGTACGTTAGTGGTTAGTTTATAACGTTAGCGTTGTGAGTTTTGCGTAGTGATCCAAACAGTTCCTATAATTAACGTGCCTACACGTCTTGCGTAATTCACAAGTGGAACTGTGCACGCACATGGCGTGCACGCTTTTAAGCTTCTTAAAGTCTTATGTCGGTAGGTTTTTGTTCTTAGCCTTACGTTTTACTAGCTATTTTTTCATGTTCTTATTCCACAGAAAGAAACAGCGTCATATCAAAATGTTTCCCATTGTCTTGTATGGCACCGATCGCCAGCAAATTAATGCTTATGATTAAAATGTAGAAGATGCCAACAAAGGTAAATTGTTTAAGAAGTACTGATACCGGATTTTCAGATAGCACGGGTGTCTGTTGTAATTCTTAGATTCTTAAAAATCAGTACTTGAAGCGAAAAAAAACTTTTCTACATTCGTAATCACTGAATATGAAGTTTATATTTTTTTATGTACAGAAATTAAATAAGTACCTTTACTCTATCTAAATCCGACAGTAATTCAAGGTCACATCGTGTTATCAGTAATGTTGTTAGTGTTTCTATCGTCCCTCATTGAATTCATAGTAGACGGTTGTTACTCATGTCTACCGGTGAAGCTTAATACTACTAAAGGCTTCAGTATTCACGAAAAGCAGCTACATTCAAGCTTTGTTTTTGTCTTTTCTGTAGAAAAAGAATTCTAGACAGAATTGTGCTGTCATCGTGACCGCTGTAAACGCTAATAAAATAGAAGTGTGCAACACAGCCGACGAAAAGAATATCATATAGTGTAGAGTGGACTGTAGTAGAATAGACAACGTACGTAATGGTGGAATTATTTTTAGCGTTTGATGCCAATAAACGGTACGCCGAGGGGTATTTTCGCGAGGAGCGGAGCGGTAGTGCAGCGTAACAGCGTCGTTTATGGTCGCTTTGTGACGAGCCGTCTGGTACCAACGTCAGAGCACCTTGAAATGATTCGTTGCCCCGAACCCCTTCTAGGCACCTTCTCTGGTGAAGCTGGCAACTGATTTGGCAAACTGTTCCTCAAGCTAAGCAGTGTGTAGTAAATTTAATCAGTTGTGTTGATCTATATTCAAATAAATACTCTGGGGTTATGAATTTAAACGTGTGCCGCTAACAAAATGCGAAGGGAGTTCAGTGTTCGCCACATAGGCAATTTCGTGGGTATCATTCCTCAGACCCATACGGTATAAGTTGTGGATCGTACTGTAGGAAATGTGTAGTAAACTGTGTCGGTAATATCATGCGGCGTTGATTAAAATATTTTTTAAATAGTTTTGTTAAGTGACAGTGATTGAATTAATCACTGTTAGTTAATGAATCTATTGACTTTCTGTAAAGTGTTTTTGTCAAATCGTCCATCTAGGACAATAACCGGTGGGAGAGTTTACGCCATTTGTTGCTCCTTATGGTACAAATATTGTAGCGTGACAGATAATCCACACAAATACATTACTCAATGATCATTAATAAAACTCTAATATATGGAATATCCAGATAAGAATTAATTAAAATGCACTATTTAATAATATATTCACAAGAAAGGTTAAATAAAGAAAAATTCTGCAAATAATATAATATAATACAAATTTAAAAACCCAGGAAACTAAAAATGATAACAACAAAATTACCCAGGTAAGATAGAAGCAGGCAATTAATATACCCCGTCAAAGAAACCAGACCAGAAAAAACAAAGCTACTGAAGACAGAAGAAAGAAGAATAATTAAAACTACTATTACAGAAGAAAGAAGAAAGAAGAATAATTAAAACTAGAGAAGAAAGAAGAACAATCAAAGATACAGAAGACAGAAGAATGAAGAAAGAAGAATAATTAAAACTAGAGAAGAAAGAAGAACTAATTAAAACTACTACTACAGAAGACAGAAGAAAGAAGAATAATTAAAACTACTATTACTGAAGAAAGAAGAAAGAAGAACAATCAAAGATACAGAAGACAGAAGAAAGAAGAATAATTAAAACTACTATTACTGAAGAAGGAAGAAAGAAGTACTAATTAAAACTACCACTACTAAAGAAAGAAGAATAATTAAAACTAGAGAAGAAAGAAGAACTAATTAAAACTGCTACTACTGAAGACAGAAGAAAGAAGAATAATTAGAACTAAAGAAGAAAGAAGACTAATTAAAACTACTACTACTGAAGAATGAAGAAAGAAGAACAATCAAAGATACAGAAGACAGAAGAAAGAAGAATAATTAAAACTACTATTACTGAAGAAAGAAGAACAATCAAAGATACAGAAGACAGAAGAAAGAAGAATAATTAAAACTACTATTACTGAAGAAAGAAGAAAGAAGAACAATCAAAGATACAGAAGACAGAAGAAAGAAGAATAATTAAAACTACTATTACTGAAGAAAGAAGAAAGAAGAACTAATTAAAACTACTATTACTGAAGAAGGAAGAAAGAAGAACTAACTATAACTACTACTACAGAAGAAAGAAGAAAGAAGAACGAAGAACAATCAAAGCTACTGAAGACAGAAGAAAGAAGAATAATTAGAACTACTATTACTGAAGAAAGAAGAAAGAAGAACTAATTAAAACTACTATTACTGAAGAAGGAAGAAAGAAGAACTAACTATAACTACTACTACAGAAGAAGGAAGGAAGAAGAACAATCAAAGCTACTGAAGACAGAAGAAAGAAGAATAATTAGAACTACTATTACTGAAGAAGGAAGAAAGAAGAACTAATTGAAACTACCAATACTGAAGAAGGAAGAAAGAAGAACAATCAAAGCTACTGAAGACAGAAGAAAGAAGAACAATCAAAGCTACTGAAGAAGGAAAAAAGAAGAAAAATTAAGACGATCAATATAAAACAAAAACCCCATAGGGAAAGAACCCCCAAAAAACCCCAAAATCAATGAATGCCCAAAGAGAAAGTATAACACCCTAAAAAACCATATCACTGTAAAACTGACAAAAACTAAAAGTGTTAGCAGTAGTAAATATTAGTGCATTCAAAAAGTTATTGTGTAATGTGTATAAACAAATCTTCACAGTTCCCCCATGGTTGAATATTTCATATTAAAAACTAGAAAAAGACTAGTAAATATAGTAATAATTCACCATGGAAAAGTGTAAGTGATCAAATTATAACTAATAAACTTTAAGAAAGGTGCATGAGTAGTAGTACAAAGTAACAAACTTTAAGTTTTGTGAACAGTGTCTACTTTGATAATGAAGTAGTAATTTTACTAATAAAAAGCTACTAAAACTGTATGAACATTCCATAGAATGGAATATAACTTAGATAGCCAGGGTTATACTTTAAGAGGGGGCATAAATCTTATAAAATGGGGAATTACAGAACTAACTGTTTATGATGAAGTAGTAGAAGGTATTAACAATTATATATGGATCCAAATGTGGGGTTCCAATTAAATATAGCATTTAGATAAGTAAGGGTTAGTCATAAGAGATATTAGTATTATAATTGTTATTTTATTGTTCATGTTAATTTAGGAATGTATTATCTAAAATTAGATATCATTCCAATGTTGTAGAAATACTTTTTATTATGTTATTAGGTGATATACCAAAACAATGTTATTAAGAACACCAGTTTTATATATCTGGGTGTTATATTTTAATTGTATAATCTATAATTACTGTTATGCCAGATCAGAGAACTAATTTTTAATCAAATATATCAGAGTCAGAAGTCAGAGAAGGAAATAAAATAATTACATTAGTAAAACATTCTGCAAATAGCCACAATTCAAATCTAGGCAATATAATAAAGTTAAAATGCAGAATAATTAATAAACCTAATCTTATAAACCAGTCAAACTGACAATATTTAGGCAAGATACACTCAACATATCAAATACTATGTAAATAAGGCTTTCTAAAGATATGGTCATTATATGAGTAAAATTATTTAATTGTCTAATAAAATACCATTAAAACTGAAATAGATTAACTGACTCTATCCTAGGGGAAGTCATATACAATTGAATTATATTAAAAAACCATCATTAGTATACTAAATTGCAATAAAATAAGTGAGAATTGATAATTATACAAATTTCAGATTTCATAGAATAATAATTATATTAGTTAAAATGGCTATTATTTACATAGAAGACAGGGAAGTATAATTTTAGGCCTACCTCCCAAAAAATTATAAGAAATATAATTTTCAGATAAAACTTTGTAATACTAACTTAATTACTATCAAAATAAGTAGAATAGAATAGTGAAAACGAATATGTATTTTATATTTCAAACAGTTAACGAATAACGAATTTATTTTTTGAAAATAAAGTATATTTTTAAAGTGTATCGGAAGTTATGGCAATTTTAAACAATGTCTTTTTAATATTAAATTGGCTAAGACGTTTCGGATGAAGAAGAAAATAGGACAGTTAATTAATATACATGGTAGAGAACACTTGAACGAGGTTTTGCTCCTATTAACCTATATAAGAAGCAGAAATGGCGTGCGGTATATAAAAACCTAGTCTTCAGTGAAAATTTTTAACTTTTTCAATTTTGAGTTTAAATGTTAGAATCAGTGAGCACAAACCATAACACGATTAAAATACAGTAAAACAGAACAATATAGGACTAAATTATTAAATTAACACCATCACTAATAATTATTACTAACGAAACGAAAAGTGTTAGTTACAACCCATTTAACCAAAGTGAAGTTAGACATTATCACACACATTTAAACAAAGTGAACTACGAAACACTGAACCTGGAACAATCAATTAACACCAGAAGGAAGATCCACCATTGCTGAGACGAGGAAACGGTGAAAAGGCAGCATTTATTACAAGAAATATTCGTCGAGGCAACTACGTACAACCTACTCAGTCGGCAGGCGGCCATCTTTGTCTTCTCAGCTTTCTATGCGAGTTTGACCAACTGAACATTGAATCGTCACTGGTTCGAATTTTATAATATATAAACATTCAATATTATTTAATAACATTGTATTACTTCCATATTCCTTAAGGAATGGAAGTATGGTGATTTTTAATTTTAAGACCTTTAACTGTAAGTGTTATACTTTCATGACCCTGACCTTCTCTGGCTTTTTATATAATTAATCGTTAAAAGAACCTATTTTTGTAATACCAATATAAAATTCATAGATCGACCGGCCCTGAGCGCGTCGATACGGCATTATAACATTGTTTTCAATTGAGCAAATTCCTTATTTTGTTGAATAAACGTTTGTTATCTAGTAAATTGAATTTGATTTCTCTAATAAAAGGACATAACCATTAATTAATAAAGAAAACTCGACAACCTTTAAAGGCAGTATATGCGAAATACTACATTTCAAGAGTAAGAAGAAGAGAGCCGTTCGCGCCTAATTTGAAGTTAACTGGATTGTCTTTTTAATAAATTTACAGAAGGGAAGATTATTACTAGAATACACACCATACCATCCTATTTATAATTACAATCAACAATCTCAATTTATTTCTAAATTTTAAGAATATAAACACATCGAAAACAATTTTTTCAGAATTTATTTTTTTTGTATAAATATAAATTTTAAATTTATATCACCTTTCAAATTGCTGCAACAGCAACATACACCTAGAATATTTGATAACAACATTATCCAGGAACATTACCAAATCGACGTCTCCCAGAGCGGAACGTCACTACTACACATACGCACCATAAAAATTATTCTGGGTAATATTATGCCAGAACACCATTACAATTACCATTATATATTACAAAATTGAAGACCAGTAGTGAGAGCCGAACGAAGATTAGAAGACATTAGCTACATTACTACATACAATAGTGAGAGTACAATTCTCATACATCAACTACTTATTTATTTTTATATTTAATATTTATCGTATTATTACAAAACTGGCGAGTCCAACTTGTGGGGCTCGATTACCGCAGAATACCAGAACAAGCAACACTTTATAAATTTAATTATAATTTGTAATAAATAAGTTATATTACAATATAAATTGTCAAATAATTATAGTATTGATCCATAGCTACTTTGGGAGGGGGGATGGGCTTAGGATGTAACGCAGGGGTGCACATAATGGAGGGGGATGGACTGTAAAAGATTTTAGTACACGAAGCAAGTTGGAGTGAACGTGGGATGTGGCAGAGAAGTCAAGCAACTAGTAAGCGCGAGGCTGTCGGGTCGACTCAAACAGGCCCAAGAAACTTCAAAACGAAGACATTTTCCTACATTTAATTTGTAAGGGATTAGCCGAAAAAGAAAGAAACCATATCCGACAGGTGACTACTTCTCATGTGGTGATGTATATCAACGGTGTACACACAGGCCTGACAGAATCTCTCCAAGTACATACCTCTCCAACATTGGACTTCATTAAGAAGGAGTACGAGAAATTGAATCGTAAACTAACAGATTTTGTTTTGAAATACGCGTTTCATAAAACCTTAATAGTAGGCCTGTATGTTACGTAACTATTCTATGTGTTTTTACGAATATATGAAAAGCAGTAAATAAGAAAGGTGTACGTATATTGACATCGTCAGTACGTGTTATTTTATGTGAACTTTGTATTGCACGTGTTCGGTTATCGCTGCCGCTTTTGTTGCCAAAGTATTGTGTGTACAAGTCGGGGCGTAAATAAAGCCGAGGTGACGGCAATAGCGCGGCGCCAATAGGAAACATAAAGCAGTGTGTTCTTTACGGAGGAAGCAATACACGGAGAGACCGGGTTAAACCGTGTTAGTTCCGTTTCCAACAAAAACAATATACCCAGTAATGTGTCTGGCGGCGTGCCATATTTATTTCCAAACTGCTCATAAAGCGGCACATGTGTGAGTGAGGTAATACCGTGTGGGTCTCAGTTGTACTACTGTGTAATTTATTTATACTGATGACGCGACGCAAGTACCGTTAGTCATCTATCATGGCCACGGTCGATAACGTTACGCTGTAGTCAGTCATAAGACTAACTGTGGCTGTCTGGCTTGTTCTGCTGTATACCCTAAGTCTTGTTTCCAGCTAAGCATGTACACGTCCGAGTACGTTGACGTGTATACTAATGAATAATGTAAACATTTTCTGGCGGTTTTGTTATTTCCCCATTGTGTTTGCTGCACGACTTATCTAGTTGCGTAACATCATAAGTAATTTATTTAGTTAATAACTTTATAACTTTGTGCGTGCGTAGTAGGTTTAACAATATTGATCTGAATTTCATTTTTTAACCTCTGATTACAGATTTCAGGCATTTTGGTAAGATCTCTTTCGTGGCGCAATGAAATGCTTCACGTTAAAAAAAAGTCGTCACTCTCTCAGTTTCTGTTTTCTTATTTCCGGAAGTTTGTATAGTAAGGAGTTTTCAAATTTATGAAGATATATTAAATTTGTTATTCTTTGTTTAATCTCGACTATGATAAACTTTCCAGGATACTAAGCCTGCGCGTTCCATTTGTCCACATTTTTTGTAGGGTTACGTCAAATAGTGCGTGGTTTTCCATAAGACGCGCGAGGCTCACTTGATTCAGACTGATGAAAACGAACCATACAACTGTTACCAAGTAAGTAGGCCTAAGTTGTTTACCAAAGAAGGCATTATAACAGATTTGCCGAACAGTGAAAACGAAAAAGTATTGTTTTAAACATCATTTAGTGTCGGAAAGGATGGAAGTCGGTCGATATTACCAACCGATGTTAAGAGGCAAGCGTGTACCTGACTTAGGCCTATAATAAAAAAGACCGTATATTGTAGTGTTGGGAATACAGGTTTGGATTTCATAATACACTGTATCTACAGTGTATATCTTCAGTAATTGTAATTACGGTATCAGTGATGACGACCTGTATTTGTTTTCATTAAGCGGTGAAGAGCATAAAGAAAAAATACTCTTTTCAATACATTTTATTTATAATTTATTTTTGTGAACGTTCAGTTTTTAAATCCTGAAATTAGAGACTTTACTCGCTCTAAATAAAATGAGGATAAGTAGTATCAAGGGTGTAAAATCTTGTATTAAAACTCATTGTATTAAGTCACGAAAGAACAAATTGTTGTAATTGACGATAAGCTGCTCTTTAAAAATCTTCAGAACACCGTATTCGCGTAAGCCGCTGAAAAACGTGCTACAAACCCATCCCCCAGTCGCATTCCCACCCGCTCACGTTGCTTAACAATGAGCTTGTTCCGTACGACGGTAGCTTTTAACACTTTGGAGAAGCTTCACATCACAGTAGTGTTTGTGCGTAATTTTGTATAGTTTGTTCTTTCTTGTACAGACCTACTTTTTATTGTAATCTATATAAATCTATTTTTCCAAAAGGGCGCTTTAATTAAATACAGTCAACAGCGCAGCCACTGACAGAACTAATAGTAAATAGTAATTGCTAATTATTTGAATCGTTTGCGAAGGAAAACGTGTGATGCCACCATGAATAAGAGATTGAACAAAAATGGCCGAAATTAGATTCCAAGTGTTCATTGGACTGGAAATAAATTGAAATTAAGAAAAGTGTTATAGAAATTGTGATCGTCAAGATTTATCGAATTTGGCGTTACAAAACTAATGCCACGAAGAGACATTACAGGGTACATGGAAGGCAAAAGACCAAATCGCATTTAGTGTCATTGCCTTGGATGTGAGAGGGCAATTCGCTACAAATACAGTAAGGCGGTGGGTCAAAGTAGAGGGGCCTGTAGCGCCATTGATAGGAACAGGAGGATACGAGAAAATTAAGAGGTCGTACATTGTAAATAGGTACAATGAAATATTTATTTATTTATTTATTTTTATTATTTGAAAAAATTGTGGTTTATAAAAATAGTGAACTTTTGTATGCGAATAATATAATAGTGCTATCAAAGAAACGACTTCTATTTCTGGAAAAATATTTAACCATCACGTATACGAATGCAGAAGGAATAGGCGGTGTTACTCTAAGCTGGTGTTATGGCAGAGATTTTTTACATTTTTGACGCTGTTTCAAGGTCTAGGCAAATAATGCGATCACGCGGTTGTTCTGCATACAATGCAAAGTTTTGATTCGAGTTTGGCTACTTTCCGGTGTGACCAGGAATCATTAAGTGCTTATTGGAACATTTGTGATAGCTGTATGTTAAATTTTTGAGGAAGTTTTTTTTTCGGTGTGACATTTTAGGAATGCAAATTTTAGAATGTGTAGAAATTTTAGAATTTGCATTCGTATTATACTTAGTTTTTACAGTCACTTGACCTTCCCTGTACTAGTTCCTCCACTCCCTACACCATACACACCCTTAACACATGTTTACCACCCTACACATTCTTTATATTGAGTTGTTCTTAGCAGCTCTTTGTGAGTAGCCTAATAGACTGAAACAATTGTTAGAGGTTAAGAATAAATTGTGAAACTACCAAATGTTTGTGTGTAGTTTTTTTAAAACCTTTATAAGAATAAATGCCTCCTAGTAATTGCAGTAACATTTAACGACAGTTAAGGCGGCAGATTCAATGAACTGACGTTCGACCGAATAGATTGATCCGATCGTTTCATCCCACAACAGACGTAGTATGAAAATGTGAGATCAGTGGTACCACTAAAATATGCAGTCGGCTTTAATAAACGATCTTATTCATGGCCACTGGTTTTTTGTTGTGTACTTTATGTGAGCGTAGTGCGGGTTTTTAATGTAATTAATAAAATCGTTTTTTAATTTTTAATAATGAATACGCATCCCGTTATAACCAAAATATTCCGCCAACGTAAAAGTGTTCCTACAGGAACGTGAACATCGTTTTGCTAATCATTTTTCGCAACGTGCAGTTAAACGATTTTTTGTTTTAATAAAATTTAACGTTAGCAAGTGCACAGATTTTTTTTAGCGTCTAGTTTGCTCGTAATACGCTTGTAATGTGCGTTATCAGCCGATATAACTCGCTTGATAATAACGGTTTATTGCGTCTTTCACGCGTATTTATTAAATATTGTACGATTATGTTCCTTTGACATCGCTCTTGATCAGCGGTCGATAAGCGTAAGGTTAGTGAAGAGGAGGGGGGGGGGTCTGTCAGAAGACTACATTAAATTTTTTATTGCATAAAGTAAATAAAAAGCGGCCTTATTGAGTTGTTTGTCAATGATGAACGATAATCATTATCGACTGTATACTATAAAAAAATAGAATCCTCAAAAAGCGACCTTATTGAGTTGTTTGTCAATGATGAACGATAATCATTATCGACTGTACACTATAAAAAAATAGAATCCTCTTGATAAATGCCCCAACGCTGTGCACGTTTTCCATTAACGAAAAATGTGTGTCGGCTTTGAATTCTTACACAGGCAATACCGTAACTATAAACTAAGTTTGGATTACACGATTTTATTACGTGGGTCATAAAAAAATGTTCGTGTGTACCTAGCCGCCGGGTATATGAAAGAAAAAATAAACGTGTTTTTTTTTTATTTAAAATTTTCAATAGCATTAAAGAACCACGTGAAGATTAATTGATCGGGTCAAAGTAAGGATATATGTAAAGGATACTGAAATTAAGAATATTCAGTACTGTATATTACTAATGGGAAGGAGATAGCCCTTTCTTTAAGTACAAACACATCTACATTATTCGTTCTTGCAGTTGTGGGACCTATTTCGTTAATTATTGGAAATCGTTTGATTCCATATAATACGAATAATTGGTAAAATGCATTATTTGAATACTAAGGAAGTGACCGAATAGAGACAGGCAAAACCAACTGTCTATATACAGGAAAAAAAAGAGTTCGCCAAATTCGTTTATTGTCTCCCACGTGATTTAACGAGTTCTCTCTGAACGGTGAATCAAAATATCTGAAAGACTGTGAGAATCTTTGGTGTTCAAATACGATTAGAGAATGGCAGTGTAAAACGCACAGCTCTAAAAACTGATGGAAACATTAGCAACAGAAACTGAAGGATTAGATCTATTTCATTGACAGTGTTATTACTAAAAGCATTTTGCCCATTTTAGATAGAACCCAGCAAGCCTTGAAGACATAAATCTTCCGTAGGCCTACTATTTACTTGGATCACTAAGAAAGCAACAGAATAGAGAAAGGTAACACTTAATTGTAAAAAAAGGATTCCTTCTAGGTTGTGTATACTCCTAGATGTAGTTTAATGCATATTTGTGTTCATAAAAGCGAATTACAGCGCGGTAGTGTAAAAAGAACAGCTCCAAACCTGATGACAATATTGGCAACAGAAAGTGAAACAATGGGTTAGTTCATTGATAGTGCTTTTACTAACTCACTGTGTCCATAGAACCTAACATGTAGATTTATCACATAAATCTAGAAATACTATTAATTATGTTACTAAGTTAAATGTATTCAATAGAAACATCGATGTATTTATTTGGCCATAGAAGTATGAAGACGAATTTATGTGACTACGGGTATTTAGTAAATACGAAATAGTTGCTTTCCAACTTGAATTGGTCACCATCAGACTGAGTATATAAAATAAAATCTTCTCATTCGGTTTTTGTTGTACATACGGCTACGAAGGATGGCCGTATGCAAACAGTTGTTCTGTATGCAGTTGAACCGAAGAATGTTTTGTGTATGTTGGACGTGATAGAAAGGAGACAAAGGTTTATTAAGAAAATAAAAGACTTGACTAGAATTCCGTGAAGATAAAAAACGCCACTTCTAGGGAACTTTGTACGGGGTACGATGGAGAATAGTGTTCCGTGGAGAACGCGGGCTGGTGTTACGGTCTTCAGCTTTTTAGTGTGTGTGTCCCGTAGGAAAATTAGAATTTTACATGACTAAGGAGTGTTATCCTTGTGATACATTGCTGTTCGTATCGTAATCTTATGCTGCCGAATCTCATTCAGAGTACTGAATGTCTCTTTTGTATCGCCGTATACATTTACATGTATCTAACAGATATTGTGTTCAGATATCTAACAGATATTGTGTACCCGACCGAGATAAGTAATCTAATCTACAATTATTAAGCGATTTCGATTGTCCAACGCCACTGTTTACCCAGCGTACTCTGTAAACATCAGTTGTTACGAGATCTGTCATAAACGGCTGTCTTATGTGTGTCCCCCTACTTTTCTTTCAAACCTTAGAACAAACCTAAAATTAAAAATAATCTTAGAATCGGTATACAACTAGAGTTTATTCCTTTTTTATTTAATGCATTTTTTTTTAAATTTAAGTATTTCTGTTTTTCGTATGGCGAAGTATATATTTAATTAACGATCCGAGCTTTTAAAATCGTCGGGTGAACAATCTTCGTACGTCTCTAATCCAGTGTCTTTTCGGTCTACGTTTACGGTAAGAGCTACTGTAGAAGGAAACATTCAGAACATTGTATTATTTCAGCATAAGTTGAATTTTTATGTTCTGCAGGTCAACAAATTTTCATGACACTTGTACTTATTGTGTCAAGGAAATTGGATAAAAGACATGAAAATAATATTCAGCGAAATGTACTGAATATCCTAGGAAACGATAGTCGCAAGGGTAGAATGTGGTTCAAAGGGTATCTAAGGTTCATTGTTATTGTAGCTTGTGTATTTATGAATGTATTGATTGGATAACTGTTCCTAAACTAGCATTCCGGTTTTAATGTCAGTAAACAAATATCGTGTTAATTTCAGCACTGTTAAAAATTGTAATTCTTACTGAGTCTTATTCCGATGAGGGAATTATCTGTAATTATAATTTTAAACGAGTTTTCTGCTATCTAAAATTCATTGCGTCTCGTTATTGACGTTTGTGAATGGGCTTTGTTGTCATTTCTTAAAAACGCACTCGTAGAGCTCCGAGGGACGAGTGAAAAAGTTCAGTTGCCTGGTTTACATTGTAAATGGATTCATTTCTTCTTCTTATTTCCTGCCAGTCGTTATGATTTTTCATATTTCATTTCCTTATTTGTTTTCGTTAAACGCGAAGTCTTCAAGTACGCGTAAATGTTTCTTAAAATTACTTTTTTTTTTTTTGTAACGTGAATACACATGATTTACTGTGTTTTGAAAATGGTATTCTTGTGATCCATCGTTTTACATTTGTTTGAAAACTGCTACTGTTGTATTTCGTCACTATGTAACACCAGTGTCATAAGATACATCTTATAAGAAGTTGCGATTCGACGAAAAATGATACTGCGCGTGATACATTCATATTCTGTATGAGCTGAAATCTATTGCGCAGTATAATAACATTTTCAATTCTGGTTGAATTCATTTAAATTTTAAAATTAGGAAATATTCCTACCAGACGTGATGTCGTAGTAAGTTCTACTACTTGATAAAGAACGTTACCATTTAGGTTTCCAGTTATTATCGTCTTTATTAGCGTTATACTTCTAGTTGCATTATTAATGGATTGCATTAATTAAAAGACCCCACCCCCTTTTCTGTGTAGAAGTTTTGTTTCCTCGTTATTATTAATGAAGTCCTGTAATTTATAATGAGATCAGTTCCACAATAATTGATGTCATGGGAGTCTTAAGTCGGTTTTGTTTGCGCGTTTTCCGTGCTATCGTGCTAATTAAAGAAAATCCGGCTCTCCTGTCAAGACGGCGCTGAATCCAATAAAAGTAATGCTTCTCATTAATCTTTTTTTTTCTGCGTTTAAAACGTAAGATATTTTTTAGATTAATGCCGAATTCATTTCCTGAAGCATGTATACATCTTGACTGCAGTTAACAGGAGTCTTGACAATGCAAATTTTTGTGTGTGATTCGCCAGGTTTTTGTATATTTCAGGTGTGTTCGAACGATGTGACCCGTTAGCGCAAAAAAGAAATTAATTAGAAAATTAATTAGACTGCAGTTATATTCATCTGCAAAATAGTTGTCTTTTTTTGTAATCGCCAGTATTTTTTAATTATTGGTACACCATCACCTTTGTAAGGGTACTAGAATTCAGGTTTATTGTTATTTCCGGCTGTACAATGTTTACGCATTTTCCGCAACCAAAGATTACAGAAGTGATTGAATTCTCATCTTCCACTCCTGCTTGTCCATCGAAAGGTCTTCTTCAATTTCTCGTCCCCTCAATATAGTCTGAATTTCTTCCAACCAGGTAATAGGCTGTCTTCCTCTTTTCTTTCTTCCTGGTGGGGTCCATTCCATAACTCTTCTCTAGAATTCCGGTCACTTGTATAAATAAGTCTGTAGTTTTTAAGGATGGAATGAACTGAGCGAGTTTACATGTGAATTGCATCTTCTGAGTATATTACAAAGTAATTATTTCCAACCGGTTTAATCGAATTATGAGTTATAAGAATGTATTGAAATTAGGCCATTTTAATAATAATAAAATGGACGTGTACTCGGTTGTTATAAGCAACAAACTGGTATGTTAAAAAATAATTGAAATGCCCTTGATCTCAGGAATTCTGAAAACTTGTTTTTATGAGTTACCTCGAAAATAAACATATCCTAGCAACTTTGGTACATTGGGGAGAGATAACCTTGTAGCAAAATTTACAAAAGCCGAAACCTGTTGTTTAGTGATAAAATATAATATGTAAATATTTTGAACAATACGTAAATACTTTGAACAGATGGGTCACCTTTGAGATCTAAAAACTCGATTTGTGAAGAAAGGACGGAAAGAATGTACATGAATGTAGGTTTGTGTAACGAAACTGTATAGATATGCAAAGACTACAATCCTATAAGCATGTTGTGTTGAAACCAGGTTTGCTAAATGGCTCTATTAGTAAAGTAGTTAGGTATTTTACTTAACGAACGTATTCTAGCTTCACAGCCCATCGTCAGATTGGAATAGACAGGAAATTCGTAAAAACAACCCCTTCACCCCTCTCCCCCACCCTGCTCACACACAACAAGCTATAATATAAAGCTGGGTAGGGGAGAGGGGTGAAGGGGTTGTTTTTACGAATTTCCTGTCTATTCCAATCTGACGATGGGCTGTGAAGCTTGAAAGCGCTAATTGGGATAATTTTTATATAGTGGTGTGCAACTGTGATCATTCTGATTGTGATTTCAACCACTAACACAAATTTCTTCATTGAACGTATTCTGCCACGCTTCACCCATCGTGTGCTCCGTCTCGTCGTACTGACTCGCCGTTTATCGATTGAATCACGTATGCGACAAGAGTCGACATTTTAAAAGTCTATGACGAGATTCCTGTACATTATATATCACTTGACATCGGTAAGCCTAAGTGTGTGCGCGCGCGCTCGTGTGAAATTATCAATTCATAGTTTTTTCTCGTCAACCAGGACCTGTTATCATTAACCTGTCAACCAGTTAATCAATTAGTGTACTGCTGACAGAAACGTCAACCAAAAATTATACGATCAATGTGAGCCGCTAGCATCAACAACATAAACACTGCAAACAGCAATGAACGTATTAGTACTGTAAATTGGAAAATAGCACATTTGATGAGCTTGGAGATGTTTTTACCTTTCTGGTACAGAAAGTATATCCTCCCCCCTCCCCGTGAATTCAAACAGATTGGAACTGCTCTTTTCCTAAGGCGGCCAAAACTTCTTCCTTCTTACTTGTGACGTATGTAGGAAGAATAATTTGGTAATTTGGGGAGTCGAACCTTGGACATGATGAAAACATGCCCATGCTACTCTGTCCTTTATTCCTTCTTTTTCGGTATAGTGCTCATAACTCCCAGTTTTTGTTTGGCTTCAGTATTCCTGTTTTGATCACATAATTTGTACCCAGCGAAAGGCCATCGTTTCTTTTCTGAGTAAAAGATATTCATCATCAGTACGCCTGTTTGGGAAGAATCACTGTTTAAGAAACTGTACTAATTCATTTTTATAATTTTTGTGGTCGCTAATGACCGTTGCTGTTGCAGCGACCTTATAAATAAATAAATTAAAAAAAAAAGTATTTGGGAAAGTGGAGCAATATTAAACTTGTTTCAGATTTATATTTCAATATGTAACAGCTATATAGAAACATATTAGACGTATTTTCATCAAAGGATGGCACCCACCACAGTACAACACAGTAACGGAACTGACTGCAACTTATGAAACATCGAGTAGAGAGGAATATGTTTGTACGGTGCGCGGAACAGAAAGTAGTATGCATTACCGTTGAGGTTACTTTTGTGATTTTCCAGTTTTAATCAGGGGCTTGCGTAATACTTGTGTGTAATCTGTGCGTCATGTAGCTATAAATAAAGATAACAAAGACAGGGACTGTCAACTCCCGTGACACTACTTTGCTCGGAGAACGGTTTCAATGAACCCATTGCGGCCACTAGCGGTGCCTTTGGTAGTTCACGATTTACTTGGGCGCGAAATAATTGTGAATTCTTTGTTATCAAGATTGTGATACATTTGACAGTATGTTGTGAATTAGTTTGGCCACTGGCATACAGAAACAGTCGTGTCTAGGTAAGGTCCTTTAATTTTAATGGATAGAATAATGAAATTGTTGGCGGATTCCTCCGTCCGTAGTACGTGGCTCTGGGCCAGATTCGGTCGCTGTGTAAATATGATTAACATGAAAGTTTTATTGTGAAAGCTACGTGGAGCGCTGTAAAGGTCGGTATTAATGTAAATAAAGTTTTGATTGTGACGATAATTCTTCTGTAGAATTCAACGCATTTAAATTTCGTACTTCTTTTATTATGTTCCCCTTTAGATTTTGTTTCATAATAAAGTCAGCCCTCATGGGGTTACATTAAAAATGTAAACCACAGTTATGTCACAGGTGTTCTCTTCAGTATGCACGCTACGGTCCTCTGACAATTCTGCAGAATAATACCCGTGTTTGTAGCAGAAACATTGGTTCTGTTTCCAACGGAACAGTTCATTTATCAGTTTCTGTCTCGTTTCATATATTATTCCTGCTTTATGGACGATTTTTTTCATTTTAATTATAGCGATTCGTACATCAGAATTGATTAATTTCTCTCCGTGAGATGCTTGAACGTTAATGTATATTACAACCCCAGACCATTGTTGTAGAATGCACACTGTGTACAATCAATTTTGCATTTAGATAATTAAGCAGTCCTGTTGTGAAATTTATTTTAAAATCTGTACAACTTCATTAACGCTTAATATAGATACGTTACATTTAAGAGTCAAATTTTGAAGGGGGGAAAAACCGCTAGTTTATTTTAGAACAATAAATTGGTGATTTCAGTAAATATCTACCCTAAAAACAATTATTGTAAATAAACATAAATATTGTGGAACTGAACGAAAGTTGGATGTGTAGATTTCCTCAACAAATGTGTAGGCTATTTTTATGGAGGTTTTCTCACAAAATGTTGTTTACCTTAGAACAAACTGAACGAGATTTTGAGAAGTGTTTGGGGCAGGATATTGTGTCTTTTTCTCGTTTTTGCAAGAATATATTTTTACTTCGTTTGCATTCGTTTTCGGAATGTGCCGGAGGATACATGCGTGTTCCAGGTCCCTTCATGTGTCTGCAGTCGTGCGTAACGTACTGTTATTTTGCCAATAAACTATCTATGAAACTGCTGCTAATATGCCTTCCACAAACCTTTTCCATACACGATCTCTTTTGCGTACCTCGAAGGCGGTTTCGCAGTGCGGATGAGGACAGTTAGATTTAAGTACGCACGTTAAGTACACAATAAGTAAAATATCGCTTCAAACTTTGCTTTTTATTTTGTCATCGATAGGCCTTTAACAAACGTTTTTGTTCCCTTATAGCTGTATTGTGTTCTTTCGAGCCAATGCTGTGGTAACCTACACTTCTTTCACTGTAGGTAATTTTAGAGCGCGAGTTAACAGAGTTCGACGACCACGTAAGATTAAACACAACGACAAACGTTGTTTGCCTAAGATACAATCTGACTTCCACGGTAAAATAAAGCATAAAGTGTATTGTCTATGCGAGTAGAACGCAAGAGAGATTCCACTCTTGAACCCAAATCGTTTAAAAAAATAAGTTGAACAAACTTTGAACTCTGTTCAGTCCATTAATCATGCAACCATGGTCGTGTGTCTGCGCAGGAAGTGTTGTCCTCAGTTCTACGTGCGGTGCCCAAAATCCTTGCACGCATACGCATGTAGCTAATAAACACGTACAGTCATTGGGTAAAGGGACATGCACGTTGGCCGTCTTCCGTCATCGATTTGGTATTACATGACTCGCTTTCTGATAGACTTGCAACCAGGCGGAAAGTATTCCTAGAACTTTTGTTAAAGCCTACAATATTAAGATAAAGTCTGCTGCTAAAATGTGTTCAGAGAATCCTGACTGCGTGTAATATTTATGTAAAATGTAATCCTGACGTGTTTTGGGCACGTAAATACTACTGATGATTGTCTAATTTGGCTGCCAACATTACAGTCTAATTCCTCAGTTTAATGATCAAATAATCATCTTTAAAAATGTGTTTAAAAACGTTGATCCGAACCGATATCTACTTGAATGTTTAATTACTATTAATACTGTCAGGATTTGTTGTAACCAGAAACACTTTTCGTAATGTTTGATATTTTTCTATATGCGTTGTTGCTAGTTAGGGTAATAGATAGGGCGTGCTTAGACTTAACATCGGTTATGGTTAGTGTACCGATGTATTCTAGTGTCAAATATTCGCCAATCATACACTGCGCGTGTGCAGTGTTTATGCAGTTTACGTCGTAATTAAATTGTACAGTTTTTGCATCTCTCGCTTGGCCCAACGCATATTTGTTTTACGCAGTAGTAGTGACGACCGTGATAAAGCCCCGCACGGTTTTGTGGTTTCGGAACGTAAATATTATTACAGACTTTGTCGGGTTGTGAATCTCCCGTAAAAATATTTCCTCAGAGCATCATCCCTTCACGATGGTATCTTGCTGAAGGGAAGTTTATAAACTCAAAACAGTGTATCTCGTAGCAAGAGATTTATTGTAGTACATTTTCTGCGTATAGTTCACATCTACAAAGTATAAAAAGAACAGCGGAAAAACTGTGAACTAATAAATTTTTTAAAATTTAACAAAAATTCAAGGCACGTTTTTGTTATATTTTGTTATTACCGCGAATACTGTAACTATATTTTTCGATAGTATGAGTTATTTGCGATAACCACAATGACTGAAAGGATCGTCATGGAAAAGACGAGTTACGAGGGTGGTCTGAAAAGTTCTCGGCCTCGGTCATAGACATAAACTCTATGAGCATGATTTGTTTTTCTTAGGTTGGTATGCCTGTCACATAATGAAGTAGCGTAATTGTGTATATTTTGTACAATGGATAAAATTGAATATCGTGCAGTGATAAAATTTTTTGTTAAAGAAGGTTTGATGCCAAATGAAGTTCATTCGAAGTTCACAAAAGTTTATGGGGAATCTTCTTCATTTTCGACAATTAAGAAATGGGCTGCCGAGTTTAAACATGGCCGTACGAGCCTTGAAGATGATTCACGTAAGGGACGCCCAAAAAGTGCAACAACATCAGAAATCATCGAACAAATACACGATTTAGTATTGGATGACCGACGGATTAAAGTGCGTGAAATTGCTGAGGCTGTGGGCATTTCGAAAGAATGTGAAGGTTATGTTTTGCTTGAAGAATTGCATATGAAAAGGCTTTGTGCAAGGTGGGTGCCGCGCATGCTCACAGCAGATCAAAAACGCATTCGGATGAGAATCTATGAACAGTGCTTGGAGCGTTTTTACAAAAATAAAACTGATTTTGTGCGTCGGTTTATTACTATGGATGAAACGTGGATTCACCATTACACACCAGAATCTAAACAGCAGTAAACAGTGGACAGAAGCTGGCTGTTCAGCGCCAAAGAAAGCAAAGTCAGTCCCATCAGCTGGAAAGGTCATGGGCATTGGTGTTTTGGAATGCTAAAGGCATTTTGTTAATCGATTACCTCGAAAAGGGTAGAATAATAACCGGAGAATATTATTCTAATCTTTTAACCAAACTAGACAAAAAAAATCGTGAGAAAAGACCCGGTTTGGAGAAGAAAAAAAATCATCTTTTATCACGACAATGCACCCGCCCACAAAATTGTTTTGGCAATGGGGAAAATTGAGAGATCTGCACTATGAATTGCTGGAGCATCCACCGTATTCTCCAGATCAGGCTCCCCCTGACTTTCATCTCTTTCTGAAACTCAAGCACTTCCTCGCAGGAGAGCGATTTTCTTCTAATGAAGAGGTGGTTGCAGCTGTACAGGGGTATTTTGCGGACCTTCCAGAGAATCACTACAGAGATGGGATAATGGCATTAGAGAATCGCTGGAACAAGTGTATTAGTATTAAGGGAGATTATGTTAAAAAATAAAAACCATTTTTAAATTATAAATTTGTTTTTTGCATTGTTAGGCCGAGAACTATCAGACCACCTACGTAATATCGTTAAATACAGCAAGGCATTATGTAAGACTTTGGTTTGATTGGTAATGATCGTCTACAAAATATTTCAGAGTAGAATCTGTATTGTCAAAATTAACAAAAGTAAACAGATACTCAGGTAGGATGCGGAAGGTTGGCGGTGGAAAGAGAATGTACTTAATAAAGATATAAAAGAGGAAGAAGGCCAAGAAAAAGATAGGAATAGAGGAAGTAGAGTAGATCGAACGGATCTACTGATGTGTATGATGGATAAAATAGTTAAACATTTAAACGTACTTTCTACTCGGCTTTCTCTTCAGTTAACATTAGCATGTTTACTTACTAAACGATACATTTTCGGAGAATTGATTTTTTTTTTTTATATTTCTGTACTGTTATGGAATTTTAAAATTTTACAAACGTATTAAGAATGTAGATGAAAAATTATATTAAAAATTACTTATTTATAAGCGGTCAGATTAATTACGAGTCACTCGTAGACAAGCGTGAACATGTTGAACTTTTCACCTGAGTAATATATCTTGCTAAATAGTTCATTAGTGTGCCTAGTAGGTAAGGTCTTTTTTTAAGTACATGTTTTAAATGCATATACCTAATACTTTTTCGGTTCTTACGAGTTTCGTTGGTATCAGTGTTAAAATATTCCGGATACTGCGGGCAGTACATTGATTTATGTCACAGAATCAGCGGATAGTATGCAAAAAGAGAGGTCAAATACATACGGTTCGTTTCATAAATCCTGCATTGTGTATTTCAAACAGAGTGTTGTATTTTAGATTTTGGTTACAGAATAGTATTGCGTAGTCTGTTTAAATGGGCAATCGTGGTAAACAATTAGGATTTACTTATCTCTCTCAGGTAATCCACTCTACTGATCTTATTGTTGAACAGTAAATTCACAGTTCACTGCCAAATTTTACAATACTGTTTAAGAGAACACTGTTTACAATACTGTTAGATGAAGTTGAAGTGTATCGGAACACCGATTTGATACTCTCGCTTTTGAATGAAATGGAAACGTCTTTAACGCTAGGCGAGATTCCCATCGAATTTCAAATCGTTTTATCGTTGTTTGCGCTAATTGGTAGATATGAGATAAGGAAGTATCGTAATTAAAAGTCCTACCCAACATAAGTCGACGGGGGGGGGGGGGTCCGTTGTGTTCGCGATGTAAAGTGTAGTAAGAACACGTGGTCGCACTACATAGTATCGTACACGTCGAGTACATAGTATGTACTGGACGGTTTTTTCGCTTCTCGTGTGTGTGGCGCAAAGATTTAATTTAGGAGTTAATACATACCACAAGATGAAGTACAGATTTTTGAGGTCCTGAACAGACACGACGTGTATGGGTTTTTTACTATTTTGTTCACCAACTATTTTGCCCGTGCGTACTATTTGTTTCTGTTAGGATTGCCGCTAAAAAATTTAATCATATAACGACTGGACCCACCAGTGAAAACAAGTAGGCTCGTGTGTGTTAGATCGCGGGAGACTTAACGGCAGAGGGAACTGGCTTTTGATTGGTTGGTGTGACATCGCAACTAACGTCGTTACGCATATAATAATAAACTTATTTTGTCGCTGCCGTAATACTGGTAATGCATTAAATAATTGTGTAAATAATAAATGTATAATGTGCATTATAAATGTGTAATTGTTTTTATAATAAATACCGTTACCAGATAAGTTATGTAATAGTGAAAACCCCGATGCAAAATATTTGTACAAAGGAAATTGTATACCCTGTTTGTCTCGTAATATAGGAAAGAATAGACTAAAGCTTGTAAATAGTATATGGATACCTGGATACCTAGATACTACACTGTTACAACTCAGGTTTCAGGATTTGAAAAAAGTTTTTGTGTAATATATTGCAGATGTATAATTAAAGAAACATCACGTATACAGTAATTAACTGTACGCTAAGCGTGTAATAATGTATATGTAATTAGTTATTGCATAGAAG
Organism: Magicicada septendecula; assembly: GCA_034769895.1. Lineage (NCBI taxonomy): Eukaryota > Metazoa > Arthropoda > Insecta > Hemiptera > Cicadidae > Magicicada > Magicicada septendecula. The sequence goes on along the minus strand of CM068367.1, from coordinate 228,005,240 downwards.
CGTACATGTGATAAAAAATATACCAGTATGTAGGTATACGTCGTAGCCTTAATTTAATAAAATTATTATTTTTGAGTTACAGTGTGTCAGTCGCATATAATTGTTTTATTATGTTCTGTCGATAAGCCTGCTTCATGTTTAAATGGATGAATGCGGTTTCCCGGAGGCCCCCCCCACCAGAAAATTTTCTTTACGGTATCAAATGAGCACCGCGAGACCAAATGGATAGCTGCATTGTGCAACGAAGTCCTGGCAAAGAAGGTCAAAATTAGAAGTGGGAATTAAGGCTTCCCATCCGATTCCCCGTAAAAGGATTCTTGGGTTCTTATAGTAGACTGTTTTACTGTGTACACATATTATTAAACCACCTTGTTTTATTTCTCTCTTCAAGTGGCTTCTATCTTGCAAACTACCGCTCATGCTGTTCTGAAAGTTAGTGTTGTAAAGGGTGTACGCCTATATGACGTGCACCTTGGGTAATATAACATGTATTCCTATTCTCATTGTATTCAGTGGAAGCTGTGCTGTCATAATCACATTCCCCTGAGTGGTCGTATCGAGTTGCCTCGTATTCCGTGGCGAGATGTACTGAAGTCTGGAATCCTGCTTTCTTAGAGATTGCGTTTAAATCTTGAAATTGTCTGTTCATGGACAATACCTGAAGGCATACCGAATGGACATGACATGGAAGCTGCTGCTGGTGACACTTTATTACGACCTTCCCCGTCGTCCCTCGCGTGTTGGAAAACTTGACCGTCTTCAGAAGGCCAGATTCAACAACAACTTGGAAAACTTACTGGTCGTTGTCCCAGCCTTGCAGGTGTTCATCTGAAGAGGAAGAAGCTATTACTCTATTGTGGTTATCTCTTAAAAACAAAAAGAAAAAACGTACAATGTGGGTACACGATATAAACAAAAAACATTTACAGTTTGGAGAGTACAAGAAACTATGTAGAGAACTTTCACAGACCGCTTTTACAGATATTTTCGTATGACACTAGAATGTTTTGAAGAAATACACGCTTTAATCAGAGATAAAATAAAAATGATTTATACTAATTGGAGAAGGGCCTGTGTTAGATGTGTTCGTTTTTAGCAAAACTGACAGTCTTAGTTTTGTACCGGTTTCCTTTAGTGGCTGTCGTAAGATCCTGCTTCATTTCCGCTTGTAGGTCGGTTTGGTGAACCAAGGGCATTGAACTTTATCAAATGTGTATTATTTACGTAGAACGGTTTCATCACCGGACCACATATTGTAATTTATATTAGTAGGCCTATGCATTTCTTATATATCAACGAATATTCTTGTAAATGTTATAATACTTGAGGTGTGTGTGTGTGTGTGTGTGTGTGTGATCTTTTGTATAAGAATAGAATACTACTACGCCATTTGATAAATAATAAGTTGTGATATATAAGTAGAAATACCAGCGAGAAATTAATTCTGGTTTGGCTGCCCCCTTTTTACTTCCATGTTCCTTAAGGAAATGGAAGTATGGTGATGGCAAAAAAAATCGTGTTCGAGATTATTGCAGATTCTGATTCTACTACACTCAAAACATGAAAAAAAGTCGTTTTCCGAAAAGTGTCTGTGTGTCTGTCTGTCTGTCTGTAGATTTTTTTTCTATGGCAAACGATAACTGCCGCAAATTCAAACAGAATCAAATAATTTTTTGCATACAGCCCGGTTTTGCAGAGTTCTCGCGACCTATTGTTTTTGGTGAAGATCGGTTGAGGGAAAGGGGTAGTTTACCTGCAACGGTTTTTTTTTAGCAAGGGAAATTTTGTTTGTTTGGCAAACGATAACAGCCGCAAATTCAAACAGAATCAAATAATGTTTCGCATACAGCCCTGAATTGTAGAGTTCTCAAGACCTATTGTTTTTGGTGAAGATCGGTTAAGGGAAAGGGGTAGTTTACCTGTAACGTTTTATGTTTTAACAAGGGTATTTCCTATGGCAAACGATAACAGCCGCAAATTCAAACAGAATGAAAAGATTATTTGCATACAGCCCTAAATTGTAGAGTTCTCAATACCTTTTGTTTTTGGTGAAGATCGGTTAAGGGAAAGGGGTAGTTTACCTACAACGTTTTTTTAACAAGGGTATTTTCTATGGCAAACTATAACAGCCGCAAATTCAAACAGAATCAAATAATTTTCTGCATACAGCCCTGATTTGTAGAGTACTCAAGACCTATTGTTTTTGGTGAAGATCGGTTGAGGGGAAGGGGTAGTTTACCAGCAACGTTTTTTATCATGCGTATTTTCTATGGCAAACGACAACTGCCGCAAATTCAAACAGAATCAAATAATTTTTTGCATACAGCCCTGATTTGTAGAGTACTCGCGACCTATTGTTTTTGGTGAAGATCGGTTGAGGGGAAGGGGTAGTTTACCTGCAACGGTTTTTTTTATCAAGGGAAATTTTTTTTTTTTTTGGCAAACGATAACAGCCGCAAATTCAAACAGAATCAAATAATGTTTCGCATACAGCCCTGAATTGTAGATTTCTCAAGACCTATTGTTTTTGGTGAAGATCGGTTGAGGGAAAGGGGTAGTTTACCTGCAACGTTTTTTTAACAAGGGTATTTTATATGGCAAACGATAACAGCCGCAAATTCAAACAGAATCAAATAATGTTTTGCATACAGTCCTGATTTGTAGAGTACTCAAGACCTATTGTTTTTGGTGAAGATCGGTTAAGGGGAAGGGGTAGTTTACCTGCAACCTTTTACGTTTTATTTTCTATGGCAAACGATAACAGCCGCAAATTCAAACAGAATCAAATAATGTTTTGCATACAGCCCTGATTTGTAGAGTACTCAAGACCTATTGTTTTTGGTGAAGATCGGTTAAGGGGAAGGGGTAGTTTACCTGCAACGTTTTTTTATCAAGCGTATTTTCTATGGCAAACGATAACAGCCGCAAATTCAAACAGAATCAAATAATTTTTTGCATACGTCCCTGAATTGTAGAGGTCTCAATGACTTTCGATTTTGGTGAAGATCGGTTAAGGGGAAGGGGTAGTTTACCTGCAACCTTTTACGTTTTAACAAGAGTAAAGTACTTGAAAATTTATTTAAACTTTTTGAAACAATGGTAATTGTTAAAAATAAAATAATTTTGTTGCCAGGCAATAAAATTATAATTTTTTCATTTTAATGTAATATAATATTTTTCATTTAATACAGCAATAAAAAGGCAGGTAAGACACAGCCTGGCTGTTTGGCTGAAAATGATTTTAAATATAAATCTTAGAATATGGAAGTCATGTATGGTTCTCCATACCGATATTTTATATAACTGTTACGCGTTCTATAACGCATTTGTAAATGAAACGAAACAACAGAGTTTGTAGTGTAAATGATAGGCCTAGTGATATTTGCTCGCAGTAGCTAGCCCTATCTGTTGAGTGTACAATATGGACTCTATTTGTTGTGGGATTACATTAGTGATAGAGATTGTAGTCGCTGTGCAGTGGTACGTGTGTAATTATACGCGTAATTTTTTATATAACGACAGACGAGATAAAACCAGGTTGCTTATAATGTTACAGAATAATAATACTCTGTGCAACTTTTAATTGCTCGTGTTTTAGTAAAAGAGTAGTTGATACGATTGGAGAATTTTTTTTAACGGATGTTGAACAGTCTTTTAATGAAAATTGACTCATCTTCGTGATCCAGAACTTTCATCGGTGTAATTGTACTGTTGTTTTATGTATAGAAATACGGCCTGAAAACGATCGCAACGCTTCACATCCAGGCTCCTTGACAATATTGATCTCTGCCCATTTATTTGGTAGTCGGGTTGAAACCGCCAAAATTATCGTAATCGTATAAGAAGACGAGTACTAGCATATAATGGATTATCACTCCGTCGCCGAATTACACGTTGTCTACGCGTAGGATTACAAACTGATAGTAGGTTCGATAAACATATCAACTCGGCAACGTTCCTGATCCAAGCCGGCAGCTTTACGGCAGGTTCGTCTTCGTTGAATACATGTATCTGTGATAACGTGTTTCGTACGGCGTAAAAGGCCGGTTCGGCGTAAACCCAGCCTAACCGTGTCTTGCGATGCCTGTTATGTTGCCTTTGCCTGACAACATTAGCTATGCTTGCCGACGTTATGTTCAGGGCCGCCGTAAGGGGGCGTGCAACGCGTGAATTGCACGCGGGCGACATATCACATCATCATCGACGTTTATAAATCGTATGTTTTACCCGCCCAATCTCAACTTTTTAATGTCTTTCAAAGCTTTACAATTGCATACATATTACGTCTTTTTCGTATAATACATAAACTATCATTTGTATGTAGTAGTGGATGTAGATGTAAATAAACTTCAAGAAAAAGACCCCGACTCTCGGGAAAATTCAGTGGATTGCAAAAGTAACTACAAAGTTTTTTTTTAGGATCAGATCTTATCCTGTTTGAAGACCAGGTTCGAAAACTTATTAAAAGTATTCGGTAGAGTATTAAGATTTTTAATAGTAATTTGTTTAATTACCCGAAATAATTATTTAACGCCTAGCGGCCGTCCTGATCATGTTACTATGCTTGCTTAAAATATATTGCCACTTACCGGTTTGATAAGTATAAGGCGCAAATATTTTTATTGTCAAATTTTTAATCTCAGATCACTTAAGAAAACCGTTGCGCGCAACAGGAGGCGTAAACGACGTCCAAACGTGCCTCATGCTATGATCAAACCTTCATAACTCGAAGTTTAAGGAAATTACTTTGATCAATAAGGTTTGCAGCGAAATCGGCGTTGTTCGTTGTTCCATAAGCCTAGCTTATAGTGTAACGAGCTGCAGTTCAATCGAACGAGTACAGTAAAGCATTATTGTTATGATTCGTACGCGTGCTTGATTGTGGGCGGTTCACAGATTATGCTCATGAATTACGTTACATTTATTTAGCGTACAATTGTAAATATACGTATGCAGTACTGCATATACAGTATTTCATATAATTTTTCCTTGTCTGAATGTCATTTTGTAAAAGACAATAAAGCAGTACATAGAATATGTATCCTGTTCTATATTAAGTTACAATTTATAGGCAATAAATAAATCATTATTTAATACGTTCATTGTATCATGTTTATTGATTTATAACACACTGCAAAGAACATTTTCTTCACTTTTACTTAAAAGTTCGAAAAAATGTAATAAGCATTTGACGATGGAAAAGAAATTCTAATAACGGGTTTTCGTTTTAACGAGACTCGAGTTAATGAGGTTCGATTGTATTATAAAGCAGTGTTATACGTACTTCACCCAGTTCTGCTTATAGTTATCAACGATTAGTGAATCAGCGTCTGTACGCTTATAATGCTCCAGTAATGCGTCGTTACTCATTACGACGACATTTATTAGACAATTATGTTATATAATTGTGCTTGTTCTTAACAATTTTACCCACGTGAATTGCAAATGTTCAAACTACTTTCTTCCAAGTATCATCATGGGCGATTTACAGAGGAGGGTGAACGGGACCGGACCCCCCTCCCTGAGGGTCGATAAAAGTTCACGAATTTTATTGATATCTTTAATTTTTTTAAATTATTTTTTCACCCATGTACGTTAAAATAGGATTAACTCTTTTTTTAAAATATACAAACAAGTTTATTAAACAGCAATTGGCGTACACGATTGAAGTATGAAATATAGAAAAATGAATCCAATCAATAATATCTTCTAAACAATGTTTCAATAACGCGTATTTTTATTGTTTTATTACCGTTTATTTTAATGGTATTTATCCCAGGATATTATCACACGTTATTCAATCACTTTAAAGTAATGTTGAGTGATCGGCTTCACTTAGTTTTTATTTTGTATGAAGCCGACTCGACCGGCCCTGTCCCCCAAGACCAAATTCTAGATACTCCACTGAGTATCACGTTGTTAGCGCAGAACATTTTAAACATGTACAGTCTCAAGGGCACAAGTAAAACCGAACACATAATTGGGCGGGTGTGTCTGGAATACCTTGGGATTTTAAACAAACACTGCATTAAAAATAATGCACTTGAAGATGTACCGCAGTCGCCTCGAAGCTTATATTGATACGTCTCACATTATAGTGGCCTTGGATTCGTTTGGATGGAGTGAAGTAGGGCGTCGTGAAGTGGAAAGAGGTCGTTAGTAGGAACGGAGCTCCCTGTATGTAAGCGGACGCGATAAATCTCTCGGCGGTACTGCGTCCCGACGCGACCGACGGTAATTAGGAAAGCTGAAAAATACTGGTGAGAAATTAAGAAGAATTCGTCTAGAATAAATGGGTGTGTCATTTCGGTATTCCGTAAATTTAAATTTGTTCTGTCTCATTTTGGTGCGGTCGTTGTACGTGCAATGTCATGGGGTCTTAATTTAAGGGGAGCGTGTTTAGCAACTAGTGAGTAATGGCACACAGTTAATAGGACAAAAACTAGACTGTACTTTGATGAAACGCATCTCAGAAAATCTATATTAACGCGTTGTCAACGAATTATCAATTGTGATTTTTTAACTGCGCATACACTGTTTTAATGGCAGATCGAGACAGTTCTTTTTTAAACCAGGAAGTTTCGTTAGCATATAGAAATCGTAAACTTTTCCGTATTTCTAATGGCCTTGGGAAACTTGTTGGTCGTACCCATGTCATTATGTGCTGCGTGACAATCAATACTACTTGCATGTGTAATCGTAAACCGTTTAGATGCCTGGGAACAAGGCAGAGACCATTCAGTCGAAAATCGATGCCGCCGTAATCTCTACACATGCCGACTTGCTACTTTTTCAGAAACGCACAATAATATTTTTGTAATTAGCATTTTGTCAAGACACATTAGAACTCGTCACTGATAATTAAACAAGACGTAGGGAATATATATAATTCCTTTTACACAATAAAGCAACAAGTGTAGTATTATAACGTATTAAACTTCACTGACATACTTGAAATTCAGTCGCCCCGTGACGCGTAGAACACACGGAGCGAATTCCTTGTGACATAATTAATTTATTCATTCTTCTCGTTCCACGCTTAACGCGAGAACTGTTATTTAATTCCACTAGCAGGTTATTTACTCCTGGCGTTTTAAATATTAATACCCTGAAAAATATGTTTTGTATTCACAGAGAACAAATATTACGTTGTTTCTATATGCAAGGAAAATGCATTTCCTAGTACCTTGTTTGGATTTAAACAAAGCGTTGGAAAAACTTCATTATCGAAGTTTATTTCAAAGGATGGTAACAACGGCACATTTTTTGTGCATGCCGAATACAAGATGCATGTTGGGAAACTGAACTCTCAGTTTTAATGAAATTTAAACGTAGTGTTGCCGTATTACGTATGCCGCTAGGTTATAGAGCACGAACTTTGCTCGTTTCAGTGTTATCGCATACTGGTACGTGTTTTGGGTCAGTGTTGACACGTTACCCACCGAACGATGTGAAATAGTTATAGTACTCGGAATTTTAGCTTAGCCAATTTCTGGGTGTCTGCTATCTTCAGTGTACAGTCATGCGAAGTAGGAAACGTCGTATAAAACACGGAAACAAATTATTAGAATATTTTAGCGGTTGAAATAACAAATTAGTCGTATATACGTACAGTGATATGTTAACTGTGTGTGTGTGTGTGTGTGTGTGTGTGTGTGTGTGTGTGTGTGGGGGGGGGGGCATGCGCGGGACTAAATCTTGAGATTTTCTGTTCATGGACAGTACCTGTCCATGTACCGAATGGACATGACATGTGGAAGCTACTGCTGGTGACACTTTATTACGACCTCCCCCCGTCCTCCCTCGTGTATTGGAAAGCTTGACGGTCTTTAGTAGGCCAGATTCAACAACAACTTGGAAAACTTACTGGCAGTGTCCCAGACTTGCAGGTCTTAGTGTGCTGTGTGACAGTACTGCGTTCATTTCTCATTGTAAGGAGTTACTTTCCTGACGAATATGTAACACAAGGCAGAGATTATTCAATGTAGAATCATTGTAATCGTATTCTTTACCGTCCCGGATGATAACTGAAATTTTTAATTTAAGTGGCTAACAAGCGCGTGCTCCTACACCTCATTCCCCCCCCCCCTCCCATGTGTACTATAGTTTACCATTAGAAACATGCTACGTTCGTGAAGTAAGAGTCGTTTATTAAAACAGACTAATATAAGTAGTTTATAATTACGAAAATGTTCTTCTTTTGTTTGGGTTAAATATAAATTTCATTTAGGAGTCGCCAGTCACTGTCAATGTAGGTAACCACTGGAGGCATCGTAGTAAAACTTTATGGTGTGCAGAGTGTACACCTGTTGTTATACAGCTGTAAACAGTTTATGTGTTACCTACTTCATGCAGTAGTTGTAGTTGCCCACGCCTATGAATGCTACAGGAGTGAAACTACTAGCTTTTCACTGGTGTGTGTGTGTGTGTGTGTGCGCGCGCGCGCGCGCGCGTGATTTACTGAAGGCGTTGCTATCATAAAGTTGTGTGCTGGGGTTTTATTTATTAACTTATTTATTAGTATGGACCTAAATTTAGATAAGCCACCATTTGGGCACTGTGTAATTGAGTGCAGTGGGGTGGCTATATCATTCACCTTCAGTAGTAATTTAAAACTTGAGGTTCGGTTTTTTTGTGTCTTCTGAATATGTTAAACTCCCTAGAGTTTGCTGATCTGGTTTCCAATATTATAGTTTCAGCCTTTTTTAACTTACCAACAAAAGTGTGTTGAGGTTCTTGTAACAAAAATGTTTTGAGGCCACTTTTATTTGTAACATACCACTGATACAGTAATGCGGGAATGTATGCAGTAAGATTATACTCAACAACATGGGCAATTACAAACATGAGTGTTTGTTAATATAAACTGCAGTTTCATAGAGACTGACAAAACAAATATAACAATATATGTTTATTTTGTTTATTATATGTTGGTCTGTCAGAGCCAACTTTTCTTATTTAGCCTTAATGAATGTAATTACCATAGGCTTTTTAAATTCAGAGTTTTAATTTCAGCACACCTTTAATACTAATAGTAAAGCAAGTGTTCGTGCTGATGACATAAATTGTTCTTTGTCTATGCTTTTCGTAAAATGAAAAGTAAATCAGATTGACAGACATTTTGAGTCTGAAACCTTCGGAATTTTTCAACATCCTCTTTTAAAATAATTCCAAATAATTGAATGATTTCATTTGTGTATGTTGCATTTGATATTAACAAATAACTAGCGCGTGTGTGTGTGTGTTGTGTGTGCACTCAGCAACTTGTGTGTGAAGCATCTGGAATTTCTGCAATACCATCCACCACGCAGTATTTGTAAGTGCCCTGTGAAAGTAACGGTAGTTAAAAATATAGCTGTAACCTGTCTCTCTGGTGCCTCCACTGTTGCTGTTAATTAAACAGTGATCTGCAACACATTCAGCAAGGTTGAAGCAGTGAAACAGTACATTCAATTTGTACTGTATTCCACCAGTATGCAGTCCAAAATATTGATTAATTTGTCAGTTTATCCAAGTTTTGTGTATACAGTTATTGTTGCTTACATAAATCAATTGCCTATGAAAGAATTAAAATACATAATGAGGGAAACTGAAAAGTGTGTTAATCATTATTTATAACTTGGAAGAAAACCTTTTTGTAGAAAGTTTCATGTAAAAATTCATTTAATCAATCTTGATGGAGAAAATTTATCATTTACACTACTTTTCAGGACCGAGTTGCATAAAATTAATATTTATAATTGATAATTTTTTTAATTACTTTGAGTGTAACATTTATTTTTAACTGCCATTGAGGTACTACTTTTGCAAGTATAGTCATTTGTTTTACTGACTACAGTAGTGGACAATAATATCAATGTGGTTCAGTAAAATGTTCAGCTGTTTAGGAAAAACGTACATAACATTGAATGAGTATTAAATCTGTTGAAGTAAATGCCAACTAAAAATACAAAGTAGGCTCAACATCTCAGAATAAAGTATTTGTTACATTACTAGCCTGTTAAATAATCATATTAAATGGCTCACCTGATCACTAGGGGATGAGTTGATACTTTTATTGCCCATATGTAGAAAGAAGTATAAGTTGTATCCCCATTGGTTGTGTTTATTTGAATATGTTTGTAATTTAAGTAAATAATTCTTACATTTAGATGTATGAAATTTTTAAGGTAATTTTTAAATACGTTTTCATATGGTAGCTTTTTAATTTGAAAATACTAATAGAAATAAGTAATGTTTATCAGCTTTGCCAACTTGAATATAAATTGTTACAACTTTCACATTTACTTAGTACAAAAGTGAAGTATAATCACAAATAATTCCAATTCTTTTTTATTCTAGTATAGTTTGTAAGTATAACTGTGGTTACTATTTTTGTAATTATTACATCTGAATTCAGTTTCAGTATCAGTTTTCTCCTTCTAAACACATTTCTTAGTGTGATGAATACTTCATTACCTGTAAGGATGTGCACACATTCAGTTGAAGATCTTACTCTTCTATATTGTTATCTTCTGCTTGAAGATGTTCTATTTCTCATATCCTTGTGGTTATATGGTTGTAGTAGATTAGGTATAGCTTATTATTCTCTTTTAGTTTATTAGTTTTTAGCTGCAATTCTTGTAATATAGAAGAATGAAATCTGAATTCTTCATTACTTAAAAAATCCATTTACTTTCATTATTTGTGGGGTAACATTGATTATCTCGCAGTTCACATGAAAGTTGCAGTAGTAATTTTGAATAAGAAATTAATCACGTCAATAAAATACTGTCACAAGTTAAAACAAATGGTCTGCTAATAAAGAAAAAAGTGAAATGTAAAAAACTTCACGTTTAAGTGCAGAACTTGTATAAATCTCTCAGCTTTGAGCAAGTGAAAGTACAAAAATGTTTTGATTCTTTTCTCCTGGTGAAAGTCAGATACATCATATAGCAGGTGCTCACCCTCTAACTTTTTGAATCACGTGCTTTGTAATTTTGTGAGGTGTTGTGCTCTCCCTGATTACACAGCTAAGCTATGAATTATGCTTTTCATACATTTTCTCTACCATTACAAGTGTATCTTTAGAAAACTATTAGCCTCGTCTTAAGACATCTGGACATTTATAATAAACTTACTTCTTGAATCGGGCTTCCAGAGTCAAGTAACTCCGATGGACCGATGTCCATGGTACACCGCTGCCGCAAGCGCCCAATGATTCCTGCTTCTCAGCATGTCATCCAGGCTGCCATTCCTGCCCATCAGTGCAGTCAGTGACCCCCTGGCCGGATTTTGGGAAGGACACTTTAGCAGAACATGCTTCAAAGTTTCATCCTCTCCCTGGCAGACTCCACACCTTGGGGAGTCCCTCATGTTGAAGCGGTACAGGTAGTGGTTGGTGACTATGTGGCCAATTCTTGCTCTTGATGCGAAAGTAGCTGTGGCTCTCGCCACACCGCGGTACAAGGAAGAGTCAGCAGGTTCTTTTTGGATCCAGAAGAGTGTTCTTCCTGTATTTGCCTCTCCCCAGCGCTCCATCCACTCCATTCGAAATTTGTCTGCTGCAGCTTTCCTGCATTTTGCCAGTGAATATTGAGGGGGCTGCACTTGTGCCATCTTTGCAGCCTCTTTCGCTATAATGTCAGCTCTTTCATTCCCTTCAATCCCACAGTGAGCCGGAAGCCGGGGTCCACTGGAATACAATACGCTTTCCCTTGTCTTTGAGGCCATGCAACAGCGCCCTCAATTCCGAGATACGAAAGGAGTAATCTCCCGGGTCCTCCATTCTCAAGGCTTCCATGGCTGCTTTCGAATCTGTAAGTATGCATATATGCCTCTCTTCCTGGTCCAAGCCGCTCACCAGGGCTGCGTTAATAGCAAGCCGTTCAGCGTCCATGCTTGAGGCTGCATTTGGTATGGAGCAAAGAAGATCTCGCCAGAGTTGATTGAGGAACCCAGCTCCTGACTTATTTTGTCTTGGGTCCACCGATCCGTCTGTGAATATCTTTACAAAGTTGCTGTACTGAGTACTGAGCATGTCTAGGGTTTCACTACGCAGCTCTCCCGGCAGGCCCGCTTTGGTTAGCTTTGAAGGAAGCTCAAGTCTTATTTCCATCTCCACCATATCCCAGGGTGGTTCGTTGTAGTAGGCGGCCACAGGCTCCGGAGTCTGGACAGGCATGTCCAGTGAGAGTGAACGTATTCTCCTGCTGAAGGACTGCGAGATATTTGTTGCACCCAGTGAAAAAAACGGTTGGGTTGGTGCAAGGCTTAAGTTTTTCAGATGCTTGTTCCAGATTTGCTTTTTAATATATATATCTAAAGGTTCAACATTAAGTTCGATCTCCATAGCTGATGTGGGAGTACTTTTAGGCCATCCAAGACATATTCTTAAGGCCGAAGATTGAATAAGTTGCAATTTATTGATATGAGTTTTTGCAGCTGAGCTAAGGCCTCACTACACTACTGGCCGGAGTAACGGAGTAACACTCCACGCGACACGTCACAGGAGGCGCCGGACCGGTTTCGCGCCACCAACCCAATGTCAGTTTTTTAGTCAGTATACACTTTACACACGTGTTTCTATTCGTATACGGAAGTTTTGTTGCAATTTTTTATTCCGTACATTTGTGATAATAATATTAAAAACATGCCAACTTCATGCTGCGTACCAGAATGCAAAAGCAATTATAACACAGATAGTTCAGTGACTGTTTTACTTCCATATTCCTTAAGGAAATGGAAGTATGGTGATGGCAAAAAAAATCGTGTTCGAGATTATTGCAGATTCTGATTGTACTACACTCAAAACATGAAAAAAAGTCGTTTTCCGAAAAGTGTCTGTGTGTGTGTCTGCTGTCTGTGTGTAGATTTTTTACTTCCATATTCCTTAAGGAATGGAAGTATGGTGATGGCAAAAAAAATCGTGTTCGAGATTATTGCAGATTCTGATTCTACTACACTCAAAACATGAAAAAAAGTCGTTTTCCGAAAAGTGTCTGTGTGTCTGTCTGTCTGTCTGTCTGTCTGTCTGTCTGTCTGTCTGTCTGTAGATTTTTTTTCTATGGCAAACGATAACTGCCGCAAATTCAAACAGAATCAAATAATTTTTTGCATACAGCCCTGATTTGCAGAGTACTCGCGACCTATTGTTTTTGGTGAAGATCGGTTGAGGGAAAGGGGTAGTTTACCTGCAACGGTTTTTTTTTTTAGCAAGGGTAATTTTGTTTGTTTGGCAAACGATAACAGCCGCAAATTCAAACAAAATCAAATAACGTTTCGCATACAGCCCTGAATTGTAGAGTTCTCAAGATCTGTTGATTTTGGTGAAGATCAGTTAAGGGAAAGGGGTAGTTTACCTGTAACGTTTTATGTTTTAACAAGGGTATTTCCTATGGCAAACGATAACAGCCGCAAATTCAAACAGAATCAAATAATGTTTCGCATACAGCCCTGAATTGTAGAGTTCTCAAGATCTGTTGATTTTGGTGAAGATCGGTTAAGGGAAAGGGGTAGTTTACCTGTAACGTTTTATGTTTTAACAAGGGTATTTCGTATGGCAAACGATAACAGCCGCAAATTCAAACAGAATCAAAAGATTATTTGCATACATCCCTAAATTGTAGAGTTCTCAAGACCTATTGTTTTTGGTGAAGATCGGTTGAGGGAAAGGGGTAGTTTACCTGCAACGTTTTTTTAACAAAGGTATTTTATATGGCAAACAATAACAACCGCAAATTCAAACAGAATCAAATAATGTTTTGCATACAGCCCTGATTTGTAGAGTACTCAAGACCTATTGTTTTTGGTGAAGATCGGTTAAGGGGAAGGGGTAGTTTACCTGCAACGTTTTTTTATCAAGTGTATTACTTCCATATTCCTTAAGGAATGGAAGTATGGTGATGGCAAAAAAAATCGTGTTCGAGATTATTGCAGATTCTGATTCTACTACACTCAAAACATGAAAAAAAGTCGTTTTCCGAAAAGTGTCTGTGTCTGTGTCTGTCTGTCTCTCTGTCTGTCTGTCTATCTGTCTGTAGATTTTTTCTCTATGGCAAACGATAACTGCCGCAGATTCAAAGAGAATCAAATAATTTTTTGCATACAGCCCTGATTTGCAGAGTACTCGCGACCTATTGTTTTTGGTGAAGATCGGTTGAGGGAAAGGGGTAGTTTACCTGCAACGGTTTTTTTTTAGCAAGGGTAATTTTGTTTGTTTGGCAAACGATAACAGCCGCAAATTCAAACAGAATCAAATAATGTTTCGCATACAGCCCTGAATTGTAGAGTTCTCAAGATCTGTTGATTTTGGTGAAGATCGGTTAAGGGAAAGGGGTAGTTTACCTGTAACGTTTTATGTTTTAACAAGGGTATTTCCTATGGCAAACAATAACAGCCGCAAATTCAAACAGAATCAAATAATGTTTCGCATACAGCCCTGAATTGTAGAGTTCTCAAGATCTGTTGATTTTGGTGAAGATCGGTTAAGGGAAAGGGGTAGTTTACCTGTAACGTTTTATGTTTTAACAAGGGTATTTCCTATGGCAAACGATAACAGCCGCAAATTCAAACAGAATCAAAAGATTATTTGCATACATCCCTAAATTGTAGAGTTCTCAAGACCTATTGTTTTTGGTGAAGATCGGTTGAGGGAAAGGGGTAGTTTACCTGCAACGTTTTTTTAACAAAGGTATTTTATATGGCAAACAATAACAACCGCAAATTCAAACAGAATCAAATAATGTTTTGCATACAGCCCTGATTTGTAGAGTACTCAAGACCTATTGTTTTTGGTGAAGATCGGTTAAGGGGAAGGGGTAGTTTACCTGCAACGTTTTTTTATCAAGTGTATTACTTCCATATTCCTTAAGGAATGGAAGTATGGTGATGGCAAAAAAAATCGTGTTCGAGATTATTGCAGATTCTGATTCTACTACACTCAAAACATGAAAAAAAGTCGTTTTCCGAAAAGTGTCTGTGTCTGTGTCTGTCTGTCTCTCTGTCTGTCTGTCTATCTGTCTGTAGATTTTTTCTCTATGGCAAACGATAACTGCCGCAGATTCAAAGAGAATCAAATAATTTTTTGCATACAGCCCTGATTTGCAGAGTACTCGCGACCTATTGTTTTTGGTGAAGATCGGTTGAGGGAAAGGGGTAGTTTACCTGCAACGGTTTTTTTTTAGCAAGGGTAATTTTGTTTGTTTGGCAAACGATAACAGCCGCAAATTCAAACAGAATCAAATAATGTTTCGCATACAGCCCTGAATTGTAGAGTTCTCAAGATCTGTTGATTTTGGTGAAGATCGGTTAAGGGAAAGGGGTAGTTTACCTGTAACGTTTTATGTTTTAACAAGGGTATTTCCTATGGCAAACAATAACAGCCGCAAATTCAAACAGAATCAAATAATGTTTCGCATACAGCCCTGAATTGTAGAGTTCTCAAGATCTGTTGATTTTGGTGAAGATCGGTTAAGGGAAAGGGGTAGTTTACCTGTAACGTTTTATGTTTTAACAAGGGTATTTCCTATGGCAAACGATAACAGCCGCAAATTCAAACAGAATCAATAGGTTATTTGCATACATCCCTAAATTGTAGAGTTCTCAAGATCTATTGTTTTTGGTGAAGATCGGTTGAGGGAAAGGGGTAGTTTACCTGCAACGTTTTTTTAACAAGGGTATTTTCTATGGCAAACGATAACAGCCGCAAATTCAAACAGAATCAAATAATGTTTTGCATACAGCCCTGATTTGTAGAGTATTCAAGACCTATTGTTTTTGGTGAAGATCGGTTAAAGGGAAGGGGTAGTTTACCTGCAACGTTTCTATGGCAAACGAAAACAGCCGCAAATTCAAACAGAATCAAATAATTGTTTCTATACGTCCCTGAATTGTAGAGGTCTCAATGACTTTCGATTTTGGTGAAGTTCGGTTAAGGG
Source organism: Magicicada septendecula (assembly GCA_034769895.1). NCBI lineage: Eukaryota > Metazoa > Arthropoda > Insecta > Hemiptera > Cicadidae > Magicicada > Magicicada septendecula. The sequence goes on along the minus strand of CM068367.1, from coordinate 227,989,323 downwards.
GAAGGGGTAGTTTACCTGCAACCTTTTACGTTTTAACAAGAGTAAAGTACTTGAAAATTTATTTAAACTTTTTGAAACAATGGTAATTGTTAAAAATAAAATAATTTTGTTGCCAGGCAATAAAATTATAATTTTTTCATTTTAATGTAATATAATATTTTTCATTTAATACAGCAATAAAAAGGCAGGTAAGACACAGCCTGGCTGTTTGGCTGAAAATGATTTTAAATATAAATCTTAGAATATGGAAGTCATGTATGGTTCTCCATACCGATATTTTACTTCCATATTCCTTAAGGAATGGAAGTATGGTGATGGCAAAAAAAATCGTGTTCGATATTATTGCAGATTCTGATTCTACTACACTCAAAACATGAAAAAAAGTCGTTTTCCGAAAAGTGTCTGTGTGTGTGTCTGTCTGTCTGTCTGTCTGTCTGTGTGTGTGTCTGTCTGTCTGTCTGTAGATTTTTTTTCTATGGCAAACGATAACTGCCGCAAATTCAAACAGAATCAAATAATTTTTTGCATGCAGGCCTGATTTGCAGAGTACTCGCGACCTATTGTTTTTGGTGATGATCGGTTGAGGGAAAGGGGTAGTTTACCTGCAACGGTTTTTTTTTAGCAAGGGTAATTTTGTTGGTTTGGCAAACGATAACAGCCTCAAATTCAAACAGAATCAAATAATGGTTCGCATACGGCCCTGAATTGTAGAGTTCTCAAGATCTGTTGATTTTGGTGAAGATCGGTTAAGGGAAAGGGGTAGTTTACCTGTAACGTTTTATGTTTTAACAAGGGTATTTCCTATGGTAAACGATAACAGCCGCAAATTCAAACAGAATCAAAAGATTATTTGCATACAGCCCTAATTTGTAGAGTTCTCAAGACCTATTGTTTTTGGTGAAGTTCGGTTGAGGGAAAGGGGTAGTTTACCTGCAACGTTTTTTTAACAAGGGTATTTTCTATGGCAAACGATAACAGCCGCAAATTCAAACAGAATCAAATAATGTTTTGCATACAGCCCTGATTTGTAGAGTACTCAAGACCTGTTGTTTTTGGTGAAGATCGGTTAAGGGAAAGGGGTAGTTTACCTGTAACGGTTTATGTTTTAACAAGGGTATTTCCTATGGCAAACGATAACAGCCGCAAATTCAAACAGAATCAAAAGATTATTTGCATACAGCCCTAAATTGTAGAGTTCTCAATACCTATTGTTTTTGGTGAAGATCGGTTGAGGGAAAGGGGTAGTTTACCTGCAACGTTTTTTTAACATGGGTATTTTCTATGGCAAACTATAACAGCCGCAAATTCAAACAGAATCAAATAATTTTTTGCATACGTCCGTGAATTGTAGAGGTCTCAATGACTTTCGATTTTGGTGAAGATCGGTTGGGGGGAAGGGGTAGTTTACCTGCAACCTTTTACGTTTTAACAAGAGTAAAGTACTTGAAAATTTATTTAAACGTTTTGAAACAATGGTAATTGTTAAAAATAAAATAATTTTGTTGCCAGGCAATAAAATTATAATTTTTTCATTTTAATGTAATATAATATTTTTCATTTAATACAGCAATAAAAAGGCAGGTAAGACACAGCCTGGCTGTTTGGCTGAAAATGATTTTAAATATAAATCTTAGAATATGGAAGTCATGTATGGTTCTCCATACCGATATTTTTTATGGCAAACGATAATGCCGCAAATTCAAACAGAATCAAATAATTTTGTGCATACAGCTCTGATTTGTAGAGTACTCACGACCTATTGTTTTTGGTGAAGATCGGTTGAGGGAAAGGGGTAGTTTACCTGCAACGTTTTTTTTATCAAGGGATATTTTTTTTTGCCAAACGATAACAGCCGCAAATTCAAACAGAATCAAATAATGTTTCGCATACAGCCCTGAATTGTAGAGTTCTCAAGACCTATTGTTTTTGGTGAAGATCGGTTTAAGGGAAAGGGGTAGCTTACCTGTAACGTTTTATGTTTTAACAAGGGTATTTCTTATGGTAAACGATAACAGCCGCAAATTCAAACAGAATCAAAAGATTATTTGCATACAGCCCTAAATTGTAGAGTTCTCAAGACCTATTGTTTTTGGTGAAGATCAAGGGAAAGGGGTAGTTTACCTGCAACGTTTTTTTAACAAGGGTATTTTCTATGGCAAACGATAACAGCCGCAAATTCAAACAGAATCAAACAATTTTTTGCATACGTCAGTGAATTGTAGAGGACTCAAGGCCTTTTGATTTTGGTGAAGATCGGTTAAGGGGAAGGGGTAGTTTACCTGCAACCTTTTACGTTTTAACAAGGGTAAAGTATTTGAAAATTCATATAAACTTTTTCAAACAATGCTAATTGTTGAAAATAAAATAATTTTGTTGCCAGACAAAATTATAATTTTTACTTCCATATTCCTTAAGGAATGGAAGTATGGTGATGGCAAAAAAAATCGTGTTCGAGATTATTGCAGATCCTGATTGTACTACACTCGAAACATGAAAAAAAAATCGTTTTCCGAAAAGTGTCTGTGTGTAGATTTTTTTTCTATGGCAAACGATAACTGCCGCAAATTCAAACAGAATCAAATAATTTTTTGTATACAGCCCTGATTTGTAGAGTACTCACGGCCTATTGTTTTTGGTGAAGATCGGTTGAGGGAAAGGGGTAGTTTACCTGCAACGGTTTTTTTTTATCAAGGGAAATTTTTTTTTGGCAAACGATAACAGCCGCAAATTCAAACAGAATTAAATAATGTTTCGTATACAGCCCTGAATTGTAGAGTTCTCAAGACCTATTGTTTTTGGTGAAGATCGGTTAAGGGAAAGGGGTAGTTTACCTGTAACGTTTTATGTTTTAACAAGGGTATTTCCTATGGCAAACGATAACAGCCGCAAATTCAAACAGAATCAAATGATTATTTGCATACAGCCCTAAATTGTAGAGTTCTCAAGACGTATTGTTTTTGGTGAAGATCGGTTGAGGGAAAGGGGTAGTTTACCTGCAACGTTTTTTTTTATCAAGGGATATTTTATTTTTTTTGCCAAACGATAACAGCCGCAAATTCAAACAGAATCAAATAATGTTTCGCATACAGCCCTGAATTGTAGAGTTCTCAAGACCTATTGTTTTTGGTGAAGATCGGTTAAGGGAAAGGGGTAGCTTGCTTACCTGTAACGTTTTATGTTTTAACAATGGTATTTCTTATGGCAAACGATAACAGCCGCAAATTCAAACAGAATCAAAAGATTATTTGCATACAGCCCTAAATTGTAGAGTTCTCAAGACCTATTGTTTTTGGTGAAGATCGGTTAAGGGAAAGGGGTAGTTTACCTGCAACGTTTTTTTAACAAGGGTATTTTCTATGGCAAACGATAACAGCCGCAAATTCAAACAGAATCAAACAATTTTTTTGCATACGTCAGTGAATTGTAGAGGACTCAAGGCCTTTTGATTTTGGTGAAGATCGGTTAAGGGGAAGGGGTAGTTTACCTGCAACCTTTTACGTTTTAACAAGAGTAAAGTATTTGAAAATTCATTTAAACTTTTTCAAACAATGGTAATTGTTGAAAATAAAATAATTTTGTTGCCAGGCAATAAAATTATAATTTTTACTTCCATATTCCTTAAGGAATGGAGGTATGGTGATGGCAAAAAAAATCGTGTTCCAGATTATTGCAGATTCTGATTGTACTACACTCAAAACATGAAAAAAAGTCGTTTTCCGAAAAGTGTCTGTGTGTAGATTTTTTTTCTATGGCAAACGATAACTGCCGCAAATTCAAACAGAATCAAATAATTTTTTGCATACAGCCCTGATTTGTAGAGTACTCACGGCCTATTGTTTTTGGTGAAGATCGGTTGAGGGAAAGGGGTAGTTTACCTGCAACGGTTTTTTTTTTATCAAGGGTAATTTTTTTTGGCAAACGATAACACCCGCAAATTCAAACAGAATTAAATAATGTTTTGTATACAGCCCTGAATTGTAGTTTCTCAAGACCTATTGTTTTTGGTGAAGATCGGTTAAGAGAAAGGGGTAGTTTACCTGTAACGTTTTATGTTTTAACAAGGGTATTTCCTATGGCAAACGGTAACAGCCACAAATTCAAACAGAATCAAAAGATTATTTGCATACAGCCCTAAATTGTAGAGTTCTCAAGACCTATTGTTTTTGGTGAAGATCGGTTGAGGGAAAGGGGTAGTTTACCTGCAACGTTTTTTTAACGAGGGTATTTTCTATGGCAAACGACAACAGCCGCAAATTAAAACAGAATCAAATAATATTTTGTATACAACCCTAATTTATAGAGTACTCAAGACCTATTGTTTTTGGTGAAGATCGGTTAAGGGGAAGGGGTAGTTTACCTGCAACGTTTTTTTGTCAAGCGTATTTTCTATGGCAAACGATAACAGCCGCAAATTCAAACAGAATCAAATAATTTTTTGCATACGTCCCTGAATTGTAGAGGTCTCAAGGACTTTCGATTTTGGTGAAGATCGGTTAAGGGGAAGGGGTAGTTTACCTGCAACCTTTTACGTTTTAACAAGAGTAAAGTACTTGAAAATTTATTTAAACTGTGGGCAGGTCACACACACACACACACACACACACACACACACACACACACACACACACACACACACACACACGCACGCACGCACGCACGCACGCACGCACGCACGCACGCACGCACGCACGCACGCAATTCACGTTATTTCTGGCCTCACTCATGTTTATTTTCTTACATTTGCACGCTTTTTAAATGGAAAGTGTCGAAACCCACACCAACATAAGGCGTGCAAGCCGAAAAAATGGACAGCAATTTGCTTACTGGCGAAGCTAGTAGTTAATGAATGGGTAGGCAAAAATCTTATCTTAAATTTTTTTAAGGAATCACTAAAAGGACGGTGGTTCAAATCGGATGCTGAGGTAGAGTTTGCTGTAACCGAATGGTTCCACAAACAGCCATAAGAATTTTACTAGCAGGGAATCTACAGGTTAGCGCAACAGTGGAACTCGTGTCTTAATGTTATTGGAGACTTCTTTTAAAATCGTTGAATAAAAAATGCTTTACAGCTCTATACGTGTTTCTATTGAACAATCCTTGTATTAGTCATACACAATAATACAACTGGTTGAACTTCAAATTTTTAAACTTGATTAGTTTCTATATATATGTTTCGTGTTACAAATAATTCAAATAACAATCTTGATCATCTGTTAGTTCAGCGGAATAACAGTGACACTTTTAATAACCGCATAAAATAAACACTTAGAAACAACACAGGCGCGTTAACTTAACTGTTCGGACCACAGAAGTGAGGCATGCCTCAACGCTCTATGTGTACAGCGCGGGACAATCCCCCTTCCCTACACTTCCCTATCACACCACTACATTGCTTACATACGATTTATACAAAAAACGCTGAGGCAAGTTCATGTTGCCTCTTTCGCTTTAAACGAACTATGCCGAATCTCACCTGTCACCATCTAGCGGTCGCTCAATAAAGCACGTTTCGGTTTAATAAATTTGACAGTCGCAGTAACAATGTATAATCTTTATGTTATGTAGTTCATACGTATTTATAATTTGTATTCTACAGAATTTTTTAGGGTAGGCATTGCCTCAATTGCCTCCATGTAACTTCGCCACTGATATATATGTGTACAACGTTATCGGCAACAAAGAAGTAGTTTTTGTTAAAATTCCTTCCCGGGATATTTGGCCATAGTCCAATGTTTTCTACAAAACCAGACATTTCGGCAATGCCATCTACTTCAATCATCAGTGAAAATCGAGTGCGATAACGTGAGGTGGTATACGTTAGTGACCACAGTACTGTGGTTAAGGCTGAAGCAGTAAGTAGAAAGAAGTAGTTTCTATGGTAATATTTCATTTCGAAAATGATTTTAAATATAAATCTTAGAATATGGAAGTCATGTATGGTTCTCCATACCGATATTTTCATTTTAATGTAAATCATGTATAAGAGAAAATATATCGTGCTTGGCAGGCAAGCATATCTCAGTTATGTACTGTTTACGTTTCCATTTTATTATTATGACTACCGCAGTAAAAAGGCAGGACACACACACACACACACACACACACACACACACACACACACACACACACACACACACACACACACACACACACACACACACACACACACACACACACACACACACACACACACACACACACACACACACACACACACACACACACACACACACAATTCGCGTTATTTCTGGCCTCATTCATGTTTATTTTCTTACATTTGCACGCTTTTTAAATGGAAAGTGCTGAACCCATACCAACATAACGCATGCAAGCCGAAAAAGTGTCCAGAGTGGATAGTGATTTGCTTCCTATGGATCGCTGGGCAGTGTAACTGCACGTGTTTACAGAGGAACGATTCATAGACAGACTTTTCGTCTTTAGGGAATGAACCCTCTGCAAGATGCTGAGGGTCCATGAGTGACTTCGGAGCGCTCCTTCTTTTCCACGTGTTTGTTCTGTGAAACGTACACTGTAGATTCACAGCTTTATTCTAAGCAACGCTCAATAGGAAGTGTTGAAAATTTTTGTCCACGGTGTACCCTCATACACACTAAACCTGCTCTGATGTTTTAATTACGGACATCATAATATTAAAACTTTGGAAACTTGAGCACTACTTAATGGAGATCAATCATTAACTTATACAAGCCATTAAGTTTATGCATATTTTTTATATATATGTGTACAACGTTATCGGCAACAAAGAAGTAGTTTTTGTTAAAATTCCTTCCCGGGATATTTGGCCATAGTCCAATGTTTTCTACAAAGCCAGACGTTTCGGCAATGCCATCGACTTCCATCATCAGTGAAAATCGAGTGCGATAACGTGAGGTGGTATATGTTAGTGACCACAGTACTGTGGTTAAGGCTGAAGCAGTAAGTAGAAAGAAGTAGTTTCTATGGTAATATTTCATTTCGAAAATTATTTTAATTATAAATCTTAGAATATGGAAGTCGTGTATGGTTCTCCATACCGTTATTTTAGATTCCCGAAGGATCCTATCCAGTGTCAAAAATGGCTAAATGCCATTCACAGAGCAAACTTCACGCCCAGCAAACGATCTATTGTTTGCACTCGTCACTTCGACAAACGTTATATTGTGTGAGAGGACACGGTGACAAGACCCGACGGCACCGTCTTGTCTGTAAAACGATAACGTGTGAAATTAGTTGCGACGCATGTCTAACAGTTTTTGAAAACCTTGTTTATATCGGTGGTTACTTGGTACACAGTATTTTAAAAAATAACTCTTGCACTGGGTGTACAGATTTCTTTACTACAACAAATACCGAGTCTACTGTAGTACCACAAAAGGACAATTATACTACTATTTTAATGTTATTAATAGAGGATCTTTAAAATACCCTTCAGATTTTGTGATGTAAGTAATAAATTTAGCTTTCAAAGTGTTTACATTAATTGTATCTCACAGATACGAAACACAGTTTTTATTGTCCACTAATCAGAGAGTAGCGCTAAAATCTACTGTTTTAGGTTTTATTGACATCAATCATCCACAGAGAAATTGTAATATACTGTACTTGGATTTCGTTGTCCACGACGTGTCCGTTACTTAACTAAATACAACTATTATATTAACGACTCGGAACACAAACTTTTTTATAAGTAAAAACATAAAGTTTTACCTTACAACCTGAACCGGTTTTCACCTTTAAAATGCTTCTTCAGAGGCCTCTGAAGGAGCCTTTTAAAGGTGAAAACCTGTTCAGGTTTGTTAGGTAAAACTTTGTTTTTACTTATAAAAAACTTTGTGTTCCGAGTTGTTAATATAATAGTTGTATATTGTAATATATGTAAAATTAATTTTAACAAACTTACCGATAAATGTTTATTACTTCCATGTTCCTTAAGGAAATGGAAGTATGGTGATGGCAAAAAAAATCGTGTTCGAGATTTTGCAGATTCTGATTGTACTACACTCAAAACATGAAAAAAAGTCATTTTTCGAAAAGTGTCTGTGTGTCTGTCTGTGTGTGTGTCTGTAGATTTTTTCCTATGGCAAACGAAACAGCCACAAATTCAAACAGAATCAAATAATTTTTTGCATACAGCCCTGATTTGTAGAGTAGTCAAGACCTATTGTTTTTGGTGAAGATCGGTTAAAGGAAAGGGGTAGTTTACCTGCAACTTTTTTTTTTAATCAAGGGTAATTATTTTGTATGGCAAACGATAACAGCCGCAAATTCAAACATAATAAAATACTGTTTTGCATACAGCCCTGAATTGTAGAGTTCTCAAGACCTGTTGTTTTTGGTGAAGATCGGATAAGGGAAAGGGGTAGATTACTAGCCACGTTTCTTGTTTTAACAAGGGTATTTTTTATGGCAAACGATAACAGCCGCAAATTGAAACATAATCAAATAATATTTTGCATACAGCCCTGAATTGTAGAGTTCTCAAGACCTGTTGGTTTTGGTGAAGATCGTTTAAGGGAATAGGGTAGTTTACTGGCAACATTTTATGTTTTAACAAGGGTCATTTTTTATATGACGAACGATAACTGCCGTAAATTCAAAGAGAATCAACTACGTTTTTGCATACCTTTTTGAACTAAAGAGGACTCAAGGTCTGTTGATTTTGTTGAAGATCGGTTAAGGGAAAGGGGTAGTTTATCAGCAACGTTTTATGTTTTAAAAAGGGTAATTTTTTTATGACGAACGATAACTGCCGAAAATTCAAAGATAATCTAATAATTTTTTGCACACTTTCCTGAGTTGTAGAGAGCTCAAGGACTGTTGATTTTGGTGAAGATCGGTTAAGGGAAAGGGGTAGTTTAACGGCAACATTTTATGTAGAACCAAGAGAAATATTTACATGAGGAACGATAACTGCCGCACATTCAAACAGAATCAAATATTTTTTTGCATGCATCCCTGAATTGTAGAGGACTGAAGGCCTATTGATTTTGGTGAAGATCGGTGAAGGTAAAGGGGTATTTTACCTGCAACGTTTTATGTTTTAACAAGAGTAAAATACATAATTTTGATAAACAAAGTATCCTGATAAGAAGCTCATAATAATCCACTGCAGAAACGTAGATGAAATATCTATAAATGAAGAGGCTAGTTGAACGGGGTGGGGGTAATTTTCTATTAATGAAATTTATAGTTGAAGAGGGAGGGGCGAAAATTTTATAAGTGTACTACGTTATCGGCAACAAAGAAGTAGTTTTTGTTAAAATTCTTTCCCGGGCTGTTTAGCCGTAGTCCAATGTTTTCTGCAAAACCAGACGTTTCGGCAGTGCCATCGAATTCCATCATCAGTGAAAATCGAGTGAGAAAAAGTGAGGTTGTATACGTTAGTGACCAAAGTACTGTGGCTAAGGCTGAAGCAATAGAAAGAAGTAGTTTCTATGGAAATATTTCATTTCGAATGTGCTTTTAAATATAAATCTTAGAACATGGAAGTCATGTATGGTTCTCCATACCGATATTTTTCCTTTTGTAACATCGTATTAAACAATTATTCAAAATCCCGTAATGACAAATTCAATAAAAAAAGGAGAGATGCTCAGAATGAAGTCAAATCGGACAAAAAGAGAAAAATACACATATTTCAGCCAAGTTCAGCGTTAACTTAGATAAATGTTAGACACAGAATTGTTAAGTTAGTGTAAATAACTTTATTGTAAGTAGATTTTAAATTAAATATAAATACGTTAGATGTAAGGCAATGCGAGACTAATGCACCATCTTCAAATGATCAAATATTGTTGTAAATAAATACTGAGCGGTTAGTAATCGGTTATTTCTTTTAATTTTTCCGCTTACCCTGCTTCTGGTACTATTTATCATACATGATATAAAATCTTGTACAATACGGAAGTTCGGCTGTTTATCTACATAAAGAAACTTGAAAAGTTATTTCCCCGATAAGCTATCAATTACCTCGATTCACAGCTTTTTTACATCCTTCTTGTAAATTGCACTTTCTCAGATGGTAAATATAACTGTTGTTCAAAGAACTCTACATTTTTTCATACCAAGGTCTTTGTTAGTTCACACAGATTACAACTATATAGGACATGTTCAGGTAAACCATTACAGGTGTGTGTAGGAAAGGTTATTTGAGCATGCGACAGTAAACAGCATTAGGTGCCGTGTTCCGTTTCAGCGCCTAGTGTGACGTCATGTTTCCAGCACTCCGGCCAGTAGTATAGTGAGGCCTTGGCTGAGCCCCAGACCTCGCTACAGTATGTCAGTTTAGATCTGACAAAAGCAATGTAAAATGTTCTTAAAGTCACTATGTCCGCACCCCACTCTCGGCCAGCAACAACTTTTATAGCGTTTATCCTTTTGCCACATTGCTCCACTATATACTCTATACGGTCTTTCTATCGCAGCTTTTTGTCCAGATAGATTCCTAGTAGTTTTGGACAGTTATTTAGTCTTATGGGCATGCCTTTGATTGTAAGGTGGGGGATGAAGTCAGCATAGATATTTCGTCTTGAGAAAAACGTACACTCTGTTTTCACTGGAGAGATACTCAAAGACCACTTCTCGCACCAATCCTCAATTCGATCTAGTGCCCACTGCATGAGTTTATTTGCCTCCACTGGGTCTTTTTCACTCACGAATAAGGTCACATCGTCAGCAAACGTCACACATTGTACATTATGAGGCAGCATATGTCCTATGTCGTCATGCATTGCAATGTTAAAAAGAGTAGGGCTGATCACGGCTCCCTGGGGAATGCCGCCCTCCACCTCTGCACAGTCTGATTTGGTTCCATTTACTGAGATCTTTATCAGCCGATTTTGCAGGAAGTTAGCCAGAAACTTCAGCATTTTGCCTTTAATACCAATCCTCATGCACTGGAGAAGAATAGTTGAGTGGGGAATTTTGTCAAACGCAGCCTCAAAGTCCAGCAGCACCGCCAAGGTCGATTCCCGATTTTGGAATCCCTCATATATTTTGTTTGTAAGATACAATAGGGCATCACCTGTTCTTCTCTGCCTCCTGAAGCCAAACTGCAAGTTGTCAAGTAGATTAGAATTCTCCAATCTCCACAGCAGCCGATTATTCACCAGTCTCTCAAATAGTTTCCCCAAACACGAGGTGAGCGAAACCGGCCGATAGCTGCTTATATCTGTTTTTTCCTTTCCTGGTTTTGGAAGAGGTATTGTGAGAGAAGTTTTCCAAGTCTGCGGGCCTCTTCCTGATTGCCAGATTTTATTGAAGAGCTGAAGAATTTTATTGAGAAATTGTGCCGAGCAGTGTGTTAACATTTCATTATGGATGTTGTCCATTCCTGGTGCTGCACTGCGGAGGTTGGCTATTCCTCCATTTAGTTCAGCCATTGTGAATGTGTTGTCTGCCAGGTCATCGGCCAGATACAATATCTCGGCCCAGGCTGCATCTCTTCTGGGGTGAGGGTTTTTGGCCAATGGATTTTACCTCCAGCTCTCTGCTTGTAGTATTTATTAAAAGCTTCCGCCTTCTCCTTATCCTCGTCAGTCCATCCTCCTTGTGGCAGCTTTATTTGCTCAATCCTTTTTCCAGTATTTCCCTCAATAACTCGGAACTTCCTCCACACTGTGTTACTTGGGGTGTTTACATTTATTAACCCCACAAACTCTCTCCAAGTTCTACGCTTTGCAGTTAGAACCGCTTTCTTCAGTACTCCATTACACTTATTGTAATCTTTCCGACATTCCTTAGTGCGTCTTTCTTTCCATTTCCTCCTTGCGTTTGTCGTTTTCTTCTAAGGAGATTTATGTCTTCGTTCCACCAGCTGTTCATATGGTTTGGATTTTTATGTGGATTTTTGTTTGGGATTGCTTTATCAGGGGCCCTGATAAGTGTCCTCGCAATGGCTTCCTCAGCACAGTCCTCTTTACTTTCTTCACTGGTTGCAGCCCAAAATACTTCCCAGTTGGCTTTCTCTATTTTGTACTGTGCTCGTACAACAGAAGGGTTCTGGATGAGTTTCCTTGATAGAGCAAGCTCGCAGAGCACTGGAAAATGGTCACTTCCCGAGTCTTCTCCAATGTGCCAATTTACAATTGATTTATTGAGGTTTGGGGTTGCTAGTGTCAAGTCTAGGGTGCTCAGAGCACCTGATGTGGGTGACCAGTATGTAGCTGCCTTCTTCCGGTTAAGTAGGATGATATTGTTTGATTGAATCCACTTGAAGAGCACAGCACCATATCTGTTTTCTGGGCCATCATTCCAACTTCGATGCCTGCTGTTAAAATCACCCATCATTATAAAATTCTGGCTATCTGGTGAGAGGGCGTCCAGATCCCCCTCTGCGATGCCTTGAGTGGGTATGTATACATTAATCAAAGTAATTACACAATCCTTGGAAACTCTGATCCTTAACCGTATGTTCTCCAGGTTGTTATTTAAATTCATAGAGGAGTCCTCCACATGCAGAGAATCGTGAACAAGCGTAATCAGCCCCCTCCTCTGCTTCCATCTTGTGATAAGTTAAACATGGTGAAGGTTTTGTCTTTTGGCAGGGATGACTTTTGTATGTAGACGATCTTCACTTGCTTTTCCAGAATTACTCACCTTAGCTCCTCTATTTTGTTCTTAAGCGATCTGGCATTCCAGTGCATCATTATTACGATCCTGTCTCTGATTTTCCCATTTGAATTTTTTGAATTTGCCACACTTAGGGGAGATAGTTTTCTATTTCTTTTCTTTCTTCTGTCACCGTAGGACTGTCCTAGGGATATGTGCCCATTTTTCTTGTTTACTTCCCTCTTTAACTTTAAATAGAGTGCCTTTGCAACAGTCCTTGAAGGGCACCATAACTCAATTCTTCTTAATGTGGTGATTCCTCTTTTTCTCATGATGAGGTCTTTGTCAATATTAAAAATTTGCCGTATAGATTTTATATTTTGTCCTGATTTTGTCCACAGCATAATCTTAAGCCTATCAGGGTATTCTCATTTCGAAGAAGAAACATGTCCAAAGCCCTGATAAGGGCTGTTTATGACACTTTTAGTCTGTGGCATAAAATGGGACTTCCTTGAGGGAAGCAACTGCTGGCGTTCGGTTCACTGTGAAACAGCTATCCAGGGGCAGGAACGAGGACCAACCAGCTCACCCCCAAGTATAAAACCAAATAATAAAATATTATTCAATTTATAATAAACCAACTTGGTAATGTTGTATAAAGGTTATATCTTGAAATACGATTGTGGAACAAGGTCTAGAACATATTAGCAGTTATTAATTTGTACGAAGGCAGAAAGGAGTATTGTATGTACAGTTTTCTTAAACAAGGCGACTGTGGTTGTATATAAGGTAACAAGTTACTTTACAACATTTTGACTTTGTCGTATATAAGGAAATTTCCATAACATTTAACTTAGGAAAACAAGGAGAAACAACCTATTCAGGTCTACATTTATAATAGGCAAATGTTCCCCAGACACAACTGTACATTTTACAGTTACTGTTTGACACTGTGCTTGGAAAGATAAGTGTTGTTGATAGATGAAAAACAACTACCAGTATTGATGTCATGGAAATTTTGACGGTGTTAGGGTTATATTATGGTTATATTCGTGGTTTGTTGTACATCTGTTTTTCTGCATATATGAGAAAAAGAATGATCCGTGAACATTTGTAGCTTTGTTGAGCATATGCTTAATGCGTAGTATGTAGCATTAAATATAGAATAAATTGAGCAAAGGTATGAAACAAAATCTTAAACTAAGGATATGAACTTGAAACTGTGTTACTGTAAAACTGGCTGATTATGTAAGTGATTTTATTTTTCAGGTCAGAACATCGTTATAAAGTGTTGTATTAAATTTTAGGATTTGTATATAATTAAATATAAATGATACAGATACTTCAATAAATCATATGCAGTAGTGTAGACTGTATTTATAATGTGGTGAGAAATCTCAGTTAGTTGAACTAACTTGAATTCCCATAGGGGTTTTCATCACAAATGAAATGCATCTGTATAATTTAATGTTTTAAATTTCAGAAAGATGTTGGCAGTGTTGTAAAGCAGTATGTTATTATTTATACATTTTTCTTTTCTTTGCAGTTTAATTTTGTTGGTAAACTATTGGGCCCCAAAGGCAACTCTCTAAAACGTCTGCAGGAAGACACAATGACAAAAATGGCGATTCTGGGAAGAGGATCAATGAGGGATAAACAGAAGGTAAAAAGGCATTCATTCTTAATTTTATGCATACAATTTTTACAAAGATTGAGTAAATTGAGTAATTTAGGTTGTGTGTACAGATTATTTTATTATAACAGTATTACAGTTCATCTTTCTTTTATACCTACTATCAAGTGGTACTTTACAAATAAAGACATACATAATAAACTAAAATTTAACTGCTGGTAGGGATAGGTGATACATGTACTGATTTTTAGTTGACTATTTGTTTACTTTGGTATAGGAAGAACAACAAGAAATGAGTGAATATGTACTCATAAAACCTGTCACATGAAATATGTGAATGAATTGAATTTATTTTAAGAATGTCTGGCCATTTATTACAATGCTGTTATATAAACGAAATGAAAATAATTTCCTTTTTGTTAAAGTATAAAATTTTCCTGTGGTCCAAAACTTACACAGTTTTTTATGCGGATTTACTGTGGATTATTTTTTGTGGTTTACACATGTATTTTTCGTGACTAGTTCTTTTTACTTCCATGTTCCTTAAGGAAATGGAAGTATGGTGATGGCAAAAAAAATCGTGTTCGAGATTATTGCAGATTCTGATTGTACTACACTCAAAACATGAAAAAAAATCGTTTTTTGAAAAGAGTGTGTGTGTGTCTGTCTGTCTGTAGATTTTTTTTTCTATGGCAAAGGATAACAGCCGCAAATTCAAACAGAATCAAATAATTTTTTGCATACAGCCCTGATTTGTAGAGTACTCAAGACCTATTGTTTTTGGTGAAGATCGGTTAAGGGAAAAGGGTAGTTTACCTGCAACATTTTTTTTTTAATCAAGGGTAGTTTGTTCCTATGGCAAACAATAACAGCCGCAAATTCAAACACAATCAAATAATATTTTGCATACAGCCCTGAATTGTAGAGTTCTCAAGACCTATTGATTTTGGTAAAGATCGGTTAAGGGAAAGGGGTAGTTTACGTGCAACATTTTATGTTTTAACAAGGGTATTTTCTATGGCAAACGATAACAGCCGCAAATTCAAACATAATAAAATAATTTTTTGCATACTGCCCTGAATTATAGAGTTCTCAAGACCTATTGTTTTTGGTGAAGATCGGTTAAGGGCAAGGGGTAGTTTACCGGCAACGTTTTATGTTTGAAAAGGGTATTTTCTATGGCAAACCGATAAGAGCCGCAAATTCAAACAGAACCAAATAAGTTTTTGCATACAGCCCTGATTTGTAGAGTACTCAAAACCTATTGTTTTTGGTGAAGATCGGTTAAGGGAAAGGGGTAGTTTACCTGCCACGTTTTTTGTTTTAACAAGGGTATTTTTTATGGCAAATGATAACAGCCGCAGATTCAAACAGAATCAAATAATTTTTTGCATACAGCCCTGATTTGTAGAGTACTCAAGACCTATTGTTTTTGGTGAAGATCGGTTAAGGGAAAAGGGTAGTTTACCTGCAACATTTTTTTTTAATCAAGGGTAGTTTGTTAGTTCTCAATACCTATTGGTGTTGGTGAAGATCGGTTAAGGGAAAGGGGTAAACAGAATCAACTACGTTTTTGCATACCTTATTGAACTAAAGAGAACACTCAAGGTCTGTTGATTTTGTTGAAGATCGGTGAAGGGAAAGGGGTAGTTTATCACCAAAGTTTTATGTTTTAAAAAGGGTAATTTTTTTATGACGAACGATAACTGCTGAAAATTCAAAGAGAATCAAATAATTTTTTGCACACTTGTCTGACTTGTAGAGAACTCAAGGTCTGTTGATTTTGGTGAAGATCGGTTAAGGGAAAGGGGTAGTTTACCTGCAACATTTTAAGTTGTAACAAGAGAAATGTTTCTATGACGAACGATAACTGCCGCACATTCAAACAGAATCAGATATTTTTTTGCATGCATCCCTGAATTGTAGAGGACTGAAGGTCTATTGATTTTGGAGAAGATCGGTTAAGAGTAAGGGGTAGTTTACCTGAAACATTTTATGATTTAACAAGAGTAAAGTACTTAATTTTTATTAATAAAATATCCTGATAAGAAGCTCATAATAATCCACTGTAGAAACGTAGATGAAATATCTATAAATGAAGAGGTTAGGTGAACGTGGTGGGGGTAATTTTCTGTTATTAGTTTTTTGTTAAAATTGCTTCCCGGGCTGTTTAGCTGTAGTCCAATGTTTTCTGTAAAACCAGACTTTTCGGCAGTGCCATCGACTGCCATCATCAGTGAAAATCGAGTGCGAAAACGTGAGGTGGTATACGTTAGTGACCACAGTACTGTGGTTAATGCTGAAGCAATAAGTAGAAAGACGTTTCTATGTAAATATTTCATTTCAATAAAATCATATTTAAAATATGATTTTAAATATAAATCTTAGAACATGGAAGTCATGTATGGTTCACCATATCGATGAATTTAGGGCAGTTATCTCTCGTCATAGAAACAAGGGTAATTTTTCTATGACGAAAGATAACTGCCGTAAATTCATAGAGAATCAAATAATTTTTTGCATACGTTCTTGAATTGTAAAGATCTCAAGGCCTGTTGATTTTGGTGAAGCTCGGTTAAGGAAAGGGGGTAGTTTACTTTCAACATTTTATTTTGTAACAAGAGAAATTTTACATGACAAACGATAACTGCCGTACATTCATACAGAATCAAATACTTTTTTACATATGTGCCTGAGTTGTAGAAGACTCGAGGCCTATTGATTTTGGTGAAGATCAGTTACGGGGAAGGGCAGTGTACTTGAAACATTTTTCTTTGTAAGAAGTGTAAAGTACTTAATTTTGATAAATAAAGTATCGTGATAAGAGGATCTTAATAATCCACTGTAGAAACGTAGTTGAAATCTATAAATGAAGAGGCTAGTTGAACGGGGTGGGGATAATTTTCTATAAATGAAAATTATAGTTGAAGGGGGAGGGGATAATTTTTATATGTGTACTACGTTATCGGCAACAAAGTAGTAGTTTGTTGTTAAAATTCCTTCCCGGGATGTTTGGCCGGCCGTAGTCCAATGTTTTCTATAAAACCAGACGTTTCGGCAGTGCCGTTGACTGCCATCATCAGTGAAAATCAAGTGAGTGTGATAACGTGTGGTGGTATACGTTAGTGACCACAGTTCTGTGGTTAAGGCTGAAGCAATAGGTGGAAAGAAGTAGTTTCTATGGAAACATTTCATTTCGTAAATGATTTAAAATATAAATCTTAGAACATGGAAGTCATGTATGGTTCTCCATACCGATATTTCATTACATATTGTATTTATTATGTTGTTATAGCTTGTCTATTTCTGGCTCTTACAGTTTTTACTTCCATGCAATGAATATGCGAGATCATTTACTACATTTTTTCCCTATTGCCTTCCCAGAATACTCCACATTACTTTCCTACACATATTATCAAAAGTGTTGACTTAGTATACAGAAGAATTCGTATTACTTTTAAAATTAATTATCATCAGCCTACAGAACAAAATATTTTCATAAATCTGCTTGTCTTGTGTTCTGGAGAAGAGATAAATGTAAACATCTCCAGCTAAAATATACATACTTAACATGTAACATTATTTAACAGTTTCAGATTTTGAATTGTTCTATATATCGGTAGAGTAAAGTAGCCATTTAAAATGTACAACTTCACCTTTAATTAGAACAGCCTACAGGAAGCTGCAAAGTAAAGACATAAGATTAATATTTTTAACGAATTTGCTAGTGGATTGCTGGTATGTTCTTCATTCCTCTCCATTGCCATACTATGTTTAGCTATACCACAGTAACTTGAATACAGTGAATTGGAGAATAATATGGTGGATAACGTAGTAACAAGCAGGGCAAAACGTTGTGAAGAAGAATGCCAGGCTGTTCTATAAAAATAAAGAATGGACAGTTCAGCTCTGAATACCCTGTTACTGAAGGAAATTATTGTTATACAGTGTAACTTTATTGTATAAAATATAATCTTATTTTTTGAAATCATATAGCTATTTGTTGTTGATAAGATTGGGTGGCCTAGAGTATGTATGTGAGTTTTAGAATACAGTCTGTTTATATTGTGGCCTCATACCTGCTCTGGTTGGTGCATTTTGATGGTCTGAAAACATGAACACCAATTTGGAATCATATGGAAGACCATCTCTCTACACAATTTGGTTTCTTACTAAAACAGACTACTAAGCAGTATACTACACTAGACAGGAAGAGAAGTGAGAACAACAGACATTAATTAATATAAGTGAATGATATAGAAAAACTGGAAAGAACTTCAGTGAATAGAAGTTTTGGCTTGCCTCGAAAGAGGCAGTTTCTGGAGGATATGTGGAAACAGAACAACCCAACATTGGTTTAATCTTGGTGTGTTGATGATCATTTAAAGCAGTGGTTACCAAACTGTGGGTCGCGACCCACTAGTGGATCGCAGGATCTATTCAGGTGGGTTGCCGGACGACTTAAAATATCTAAGTAAAATATCATACCGACTGAAAAAAATATGAAAGTGTATTTCAAGAGGAAAGTTTTATAATCTGAAAAATCTGGGAGTCGTGGGACTGCCGACAGAAGTGTTAACTTAAATAACATGGTTACTGAATAATATATGTTGTCTTTATAAGTGACTGTTCTGCAATATTAATAATTAATATAAAAACTCTTGTGCATAATAAAAATCTTTTTTCTGTACTTGTGCACAAAACTTGGTGCATAATTTTTAGTGTACAATAATATCGTGTACAATTCTCATGTGCACAAACCATACCATGCCTTCGGAGTTGTGCGCGAACAAACAGAAATAAATATATACAGGTCAAATTCAGAACCTCCTCCTTTTTCGAAGTCGGTTAAAAATAACACTTTTGTTTATTATCTTACATTTTCAGTATACTTCTTACTGGTAAAACTGGGTTCATGCACAGACAGATTGTGCACAGAAAGTTTTTCATCGCATAATTATTTAATTTTATTTTGTACACTTAACAAAAATAAACAAAATGAATTATACACCGTGCACGAATAATTGTGCACGAGCAATTATTAAAGTGAAAAACTTTCTGTGCACAATATTTCGTGCAAAATGTGAAAAAATTATTAACTTGTTTTTATAATTGAACATACTGAACTTTTTCTTTTAACAAATTAAATTTTGATAGCCATTTTGATTATTGAGACAAAATATCTTGTTAAACCTTGAAAATTCTTTTGGTAAAATTTACCATTCATTATTTGTAATCTCCTTTATCATTTGCGCGTATACTTTTAGTCCCTCATTATTCTCTAAATTTAAATTTACATTCCCCGCTAAAGAATTCAATTTTTCCCTCTCCTCTGCTATAAGAAGAGTGGGAAAGAACATGGGATGCAGAGAGGGGGAAATTGTTACGGATTCTCGTCGCATTCCTTTCTGATGACGTCACATTCTACCGATTCACTCCCGTGTAAGTTTTTTCCCTCTCCTCTGCTATAAGAAGTTAACACTTCAAAAGTTATGTACAAAACCCATTCTAAACAAGAAACCAATGTGGCTAATAACGCGCAGCCGTAGGATTCGTTCGTAATTGCGATATGGCAACGACGCGTCCCCTTCCACTTGCGACAAGTGTCAGATGAGTAACCTTGAGTTGATTTAGTCTTTCTCTGACTGTGGGATCGTGCGTTATTTGCTTGTTGTTTAGTGTGTTCATCGTGTTTATAGTGGCGGTTTGTTTTATTTTATACTATATTTCTATTTTCTATTTATTTCACTACGGACGCGTGGATTAAGACTGAATCGTGCCGTAAAAGACAGACTTCAGCTAATTATGACGAACCTTCCACATCCGGCACCAGTGCTTCATGTAATACAGTTAAAGGTGACAGTGTTAGTGAAGTTAGCGAACTGAACTCCTTCCTAAAGAAGGCAAAACCCTGCTTTCGTAAATACAACGCTGACTATTTGAAATATGGGTTTGTGTTTTGTGGCACAGAAGACGAGCCGCTTCCTCAGTGTGTTGTGTGTTTTGAAGTACTTGCTAATGAAAGTATGAAACCCTCAAAACTGGAAAGACATTTATCAAGAAAACATGCAGAATACGTAAGTAAGCCAATCAATTTTTTCCAGAACAAAAAACGAGAATTTTTTAAGTCAAAATCAGTGATGACAAAATCGACTTCTGGTGAACAAAATAAGCCAACTACAATCGCTTCATATCGACTATCCTTATTGATAGCCAAAAAGGGGGCAGCTCACACCGTAGGGGAGGATATTATTTTACCAGCAGCCAAAATAATATCTGATGCTTTATTTAGCGAAAAGCAAACAAAACTAATTGGTGAAATACCCCTATCAAACACAATGGTAAAGAGAAGAATCGATGAAATGTCAGATTTTGTGAAACAGTCCATGATCACAGTTTTAAAGCAAAGTGAGTACTTTTCACTTCAGCTTGATGAAAGCACAGATGTAGCTGGCGAGGCTATTCTGTTAGCTTTTGTTAGGTTTGAATTTGATGGGAGGATAGAAGAAGAAATGCTCTTTTGTAAATGTTTGCCATCGACAACAATGGGGGAAGAAATTTTTAAATGTCTTGATGGCTTTATACTAGAAAATGAAATAGAGTGGTCAAAATGTGTTGCACTGACGACTGATGGTGCCCGTGCTATGTCTGGCATTTACTCAGGTTTGATTGCCAAAGTTAGGGCAGTTACCCCTTCTGTTCAGTGGACTCACTGTAGCCTGCACCGAGAGGCCCTTGTACTTAAAGGTCTGGCCGAAAGCCTAAAGAAAATCCTTAATGATGCAGTGAAAATTGTGAATTTCATTAAATCAAGACCTAAAAATTCAAGACTGTTTGCTGTACTGTGCGATGAGATGGGCAGTGAGCACAAAACACTTCTCCTGAACTGTGAAATACGCTGGCTGTCAAGAGTGAAAGTGCTATCAAGATTATTTGAGCTTCGAGATGAACTGAGAATGTTTTTGTTGGAGCACAAAAGTGATGCGAAATCTGTGAGCAGTTTTTTGGAAATGTTAAATGACGAAAACTGGCTAATACGGCTTTCATATTTGGGTGACATATTCAGTGCTCTCAATATCCTCAATTTATCGCTGCAAGGGAAGGATGTCCACAAGTTCTATGTTCAAGATAAAATAGAAGCAACTATTAAAAAACTTGAAAGATGGTCCAGTAAAGTGAAAGACAGTTGTTTTGATGCATTCCCACTCCTCAGTGACTTCTTAGAAACATATGGAATCAAAGTTAACGAGGAAACTGCAACTGCCATGAAGGAACATCTTGAAGCACTGGCCTCTAGTTTCAGGTAATTATTCTCAAATGATTTTACTAATAACCACTTAGATTTGAAGTATTTTTTATTAAACATAAGTCTTATTATTTTCATGATATTATTTTTCACCCAATAAAGAAAAGTAACAATTAAGTTGTACCGCTTCTTTATTTAAAACGATAATGGTTACGGGTTAATGTTTTAAATTTAAGGTTTTTACGAACTGATATTTTTACGTTAGGCCCACTGAAAGTTGTTTGTTTATGCAAGAATATTACTTAAAATTGGTTCTTGTTTTAAGAGTTACTTTCCAAGAATTCCTGATGAATTGTTATGGATAAGAAATCCGTTTGTAGAGGACAACCTTAAAAAGCTAAAACTGTCAGCATCTGAGGAAGACTCCCTGATGGAACTATCATGTGATTCTTTGAAAACTTTGTTTAAAGACTCAAGCCTAATCCCATTTTGGATCAAAATAAAGGGAGAGTATCGAGTACTTGCAAATATAGCTTTGAAGGAATTAATGGGATTCACAACTACTTACTTATGTGAGCGTGCATTTTCTAGTTTGGTTTTTTTAAAAAACAAATATAGAAACAAACTTTGCGTGGAAAACGATTTACGCCTAAAACTAACAAGCTTCAATCCAGGTATAGAAAGTATCATTAACACCAAGACTAAACAATACCACAAATCTCATTGAGTTTACCATTTAATTTGTATAAAATAAA
Source organism: Magicicada septendecula (assembly GCA_034769895.1). Taxonomy (NCBI): domain Eukaryota; kingdom Metazoa; phylum Arthropoda; class Insecta; order Hemiptera; family Cicadidae; genus Magicicada; species Magicicada septendecula. The sequence continues at coordinate 227,967,140 of CM068367.1, read as the reverse complement.
TTTCTTATTGGACAAAATATTGTTTCTTTTCTTTAATAATGTTCCCTTCACCATTTTAAAAATTCTTACTCAGCAAAGCATTTGCACATATAATAATAACTTCAGTTTCATATTACATATAATTTACATATAATTACGTATAATCAGTTTCACACACATACACACACAACACACACACACACACTGGGTCGCAAAAATTTTCCAGGAAGATTGTGGGTCCCATTACAAAAAAGATTGGGAACCACTGATTTAAAGTACATAATGTCTTAGATTCTTGAAATCCTTTATGTATATGGAGGACTCATACAAACAACGTCTTGCATATTCCAAGTTCTTTCGTGCCTAATGTACTTAACTGGATTATGATATAGCTAAATTTCTACATTTTCCTTGTCTGATATTTGTAATTTAAACGTGGTATTCTAACTGTTGATGTTTAAAAATTTACTCATATATTTAACATGTATAAGGTGATTCAGTTGGAGGTTGCAATTTTAAGTTGGCAATATTGTTTTCTTGTGAAAGATAAATAGCTGATATTTGAAATTAGTCATTGTTAAGTATTGACATTTGTTGTTATGGAGCGGTATTCGACTCAAGAACGTATTTGAATTATTAAAACCTATTTTCGAAGTGGAGAAAATTTAAGTAACACAATTCGCGCACTGCGAAATGACTTCAGCAACCATACCCGTCCATCTCTCCATCTCGTGCTGTGGTTAAAAAATTAATCGAAAAATTGGGTTGTCGGTACTGGACGGGGCCGTGTACTTGCTCATCCCCTTCACTTCAAGAAAGGTTATTTTTATGGCCACTAAAAGGGTGCTTCTATTGTTAAGGGGGTTTTACAGTAGACTCTTTGCCACTCCCCCGTCCAGAGGACTAAGTGGCATTTTATTCCGCCGTCGTCGCATGTAACTTTAGTTGGATCAAAAATATTTATTTTATCATTATATAATGGTAACAGCGTATTATGTCGTAATAATAGAATTATGATTATTATTTATTCATAGGCCTAATTTAGCATTAAAATAATTATTTCATTTTTCGATAAGTGATATTTCATTTCATTCATATAACATTAATAAAGATATAACTTACATAGACTGCGCCCCTGAGAACAGTCACTGTTTACAAAAATTACACAAAATACAGTAAATGAAGTGAAGTTAATAGTTGCACAATTGAGTTATTAATTTATACTCGTTAAATTTTTTAAAAGTAAAACAAAATACTTTCCGTAATTGTCCTTAAATATGAGATATATGTACTGAATCGCATAATCTGTGATAAACAAAATCGTAAAGAATTAGTAATTGTGGTAAACTGAAACTAATATTATATGATTTAAAAATACATTTAAGCTATAAAATAAATACTACAATACTACAACTCCATATTACAGTTAATACAAATTGGTACGTGAATCTTATAGTCTCTAATGGTACAATTTACGTAGTAGGCCTACCATTAAGACTGGCTAATCAATCACTGGTATAAAAAAAAACTTTTTTGTCCCAAAGACTTTATTCGCTGATCTATATAGTATTTTTTGCGGTGAATTCAAAAATGCTAACCATTTTTCTCTATCATGTAAGGTTTCGTGTGACAGCTAGGTAATATTTTACATTAATAACACTTACAGTAAAGAAATTAATCAATCTTCAACGTACCTAAAAGGTGTTAGTTGAAGATTTCCGGGAATACTTTGCATCAGGAACATCCCTTTTGAGAATTCAGCAGTAATCTGTTAACATATTTGAGCTCCACTTCCCTTGATACCTTTTTTCCATGCTTGAAATGTTGTAACTTTTATTATTTAATTACTTTTTATTATTTTGTAATATCGATAATTTATATTTTGAAATTTTCATCGGTCGCCATGTTTTGCAAAGTGAAATACACAAAATATGTATACTTACCTAAGGTCAGAATTCGTGTTAGCGAACCAGTACTTGCGGAATGTATTACCTGAAATAACTCACTCTGGCTTATATTGTTTACCAATGACATTACCATTTATTATCGAAAAGACTCTACGTACATATGAAAATGACTCTACTGAACTGTGCCAAACACGCACGTTACTATGCCTCGGGGCGTAGTCCCATTTATTTGTAAACATATAATATCCCTTAAACATTTTATAAGCCCTCCAAAATAACATGTTTTATACTGTTACATAATAAACATAATATATTGTTATTAAAATGACTTCACAACCAGCACTTATTAATTATTGTAATGAAACATTCCCCCCCCCTCTCACTCTCTCTCTCTCTCTCTCTCTCTCTCTCTCTCTCTCTCTCTCTCTCTCTCTCTCTCTCTCTCTCTCTCCTCTCTCTCTCTCTCTCTCTCTCTCTCTCTCTCTCTCCCTCCCTCCCTCTCCCCCCCCCTCTCCGTCTCCATCTTTCATGGTACAAGTTTTAGTTAATTGACTTCCCCAAAATTGAGCTCATTTTAATGAATTTAATTTAAAAGAAAAGATTATTTAAACCCTTAGTTGGACTTTTGTACCCCCCATTTTTATGACTTAGCTGGAAATTCTTCGAAGATGTCCCATCGTTGATCTCACACTCTCGATGTTGTCGTAACCCAAAATTTGGGGTTACGTCGAACTGTTATTTTAAAAATACTGCACTTTCACATATTTAACAAAACTTTGGTTGTATAAAATTTAGATATAAGTAGCTTTTAGAGAATTGCCGGCCGGCACGCTACTCTGATGAGACGAGACTGTCTTTGTTCGCAACGCTGCAATACAGAGGTGGGGGACAAACTACGTCACTCATTCCTTTGTGTATCTCGCCCAACCCTATTTGTTTACAAACGTATGTATTACGCCTTGCATACTTTTGGCTGACGTAATCATGGGCGCAGCTGGTTGACACATTAACATGACGAACTGTTTTTTGCTGTTTCTGTGAGTCTATCCCTGACCTTGACTCAAATCCTGTCCATCTCAATATTACGTAGTTAAAAACCCTTATAAAATTTTACTAGGGTTTATTTATTTGACTTCAAATAAAATTACCATTATATATCCATTATTCCCCAAAATATAATAGGGCCAGAATTTACCGTTACAATGTCTTTATGAAAGTGTTCACTGTGTTCATCACTTACGGCTCCCAGGTTTTCCGGAAAGAAATCAAGTGAGAGTGAAGAAAGTGGATCTTGAGAGACATTATGGCAGCTTAAATGTTCATATGCTTTCAGCAGCTGATTTACTAGATCCCTGTAGTTGTCAGACATGTTGTTGACTAAAATTGCGTCGCTACATTCTTGAAAGACATCCATGCACGTTTTTGTAAGTCATTCAACCGTCCTTAAAAATTGTCATCTTTTATTAGTTCTCTTATTTGTGGTCCTACGAAAACTCCTTTAATTTTTGCATCACTAATTCTGGGGAACTTTTCCTTCAAATACATAAAACCTCTTCCATTTCTGTCCATTGCCTTCACGAAATTTTTTCATCAAACCCAATTTGATATGAAGAGGTGGAAGATAGATCTTTTTGGGATCAACTAAATGAACATTTTTTTCACCAGGTGTGAGAGATTTACGTGTAGGCCATACTTCTTTTTGAAATGACTTTTGCTGCGATCTCTGCTGTCCCACTCACATAAAAAGAGCAAAAATGTTGTGTATCCAGTCTGTAAACCTAGCAGCATAGCGATCACCTTAAGGTCTCCACATATGTTCCAATTGAATTTTTTATACATTATCTTGTCTAGAATAATCTTCATATTTTCATAAGTTTTTTTTCATAGTAATAGCATGTGCTAGTGGAACTGATGGAAATTTGTTTCCATTGTGAAGAAGGACAGCTTTAGGCTAGCTTTAGACAAATCAATAAACAAACGCCATTCCTCAGGGTTATGAGAATATCCTAGAGCAGTGTTCCGCAACCTTTTTTACTCACGGCACACCCCAGACGGGCCTAGACTCAACACTGGCACACCAAAATGTCTGTCCCCTCAAAATCATATGAATCTTAATATAATTACGAAATATTACGTCGTTATGTAATCAATTTTAATTTTTTTATTATTATCATCATCATTGTTAATTATTATTATAATTATAAAACAGGAATAGACTAATGCATTTATTAACACTTTATTAACTTTAATTCACTGTATAAAATACGAATTTTAAAGTAAATAACTCTACTCATACCTTCAATGTGATACTTGAGCCTGCTTAGCTGCACACAGAAAGCTGATTCGTGGCGGAATCGTTGACAAAGCAAGCCTCATTTCTTCATCGATGGATTTGAGTCTCTCTCTCTTTGATGTTTTAATTTCAGTCAACGTCGAGAAGCCCAGTTCACACAAATATGTAGTTGAAAATGGTAATAACACATCAACTGCCATCTCGGAGATAGCCGGGTATTCACTGCTTATTGACAACCAAAATGTTTCCAAAGACACTTCGAAAATTTTTAATTTCAATGTTCTGTCTGCTCTCAAATCTGCCAGTTCCTCTTGTAAGCCTAAATTATTCGGAAGATGTTTCGAATCCGTAATGAATGGATCACGAACCCAGTCAAAATCTTCAACACTCTCTCCAAAATATTTTTTGAAATTCTGCTGCAAGAGTACTAAATGTTCTTTAATTAAGTCCATCAACACCTTATTATCGTCAGCAAGGGGCCATACAGTTGGGAACATCTCACACGATCTATTTTCAATTGTCTGTATCCACAAATTTAACTTATTAATAAATCCTTGAATCTTATCCATACTAGTCAGAATATTTTCGTTTCTACCTTGCATTTTTCTGTTTAGTTCATTCAAGTGTACGAAAATATCGGAAAGATATGCCAACTTAGATACCCATTCATCATCTGCAAATAAATCCGCATACTCATGCCCCTCAATAGTCAAAAATGCAAGTACCTCCTCTTTAAGTTCAAACATTCGCGTTAACACTTTACCTCCTCGAGATAACCATCGTACTTCTGTATGTAGCAGAAATGTAGTGTGCTCTGATCCCATTTCTTGACACAAAACGTTAAAAAGCCGCATATTTAGGGGCCGTGATTTGATGAAGTTCACGACTTTTACTACTTCGTCCATCACAATTTTCAGAGGAGATGTCAAAGACTTAGCAACAATGGCTTCGCGGTGACTGAGACAATGGTCGGTTCGTAAGTTAGGATTTACTTCGCGTACTTTACCCACGAATCCTTTCACTCGGCCTGTCATAGAAGCGGCTCCGTCTGTACAAACACTAACGCAATCCTCCCATGTTAATTCATTACGGACCACATATTCATTAGTCGTACGAAATATTTCTTCACCGGTTGCTCGCTCGGGTAGTTCTTTGCAAAAAAAGAAATTAGTTGCAATTACATCCCCATCAAAACATACCTTATGTAGGAAAGAAGTTGTGCGTGACCGCCAATATCGGTGGACTCGTCGATCTGAAGTGAGAACTTTCGACTGCTCTTTATTTTCTCCTTCATAATGTCCTCGATGTCACTGGACATGTCACTAACTCGGCGGCTGATTGTGTCAGCAGAGAGAGGAATTTTTGAAATTTCAGTACCAGCTTCTAAACCCAGGACTATTTTTACCATTTCTTTACACGCGGGCATTAACAACGTTTCTGCTATTGTGTGTGGTTTTTTGGCCTTTACGATAAGTTCGGCTACCTTCCTGTACTTTTTGCGAAACACGTACCGACGTAGTCATGAGCGTCACTTGTTTTTTATTTTGTTCCAACAACCGACGAAAATAATTCACATCTTTACTTAACAGAGAGGAATGTTTTGTTGACAAATGTCGTTTCAATTTACTGGGAACCATAGCAGCATTACTGAGTTTTTCACCACACACAACACACTCGGGGATTGGGCATGTTTTGTCACCACACCAAAAAAAAAACCCCTAAGATAAATAATTATCACTATATTGCCGGTGAACTACTTTCTGTTTCTTTTTTTCGGGCTTGATGGTTTCACTACTTGCACTCGAGGACGGACCACTCCGTACAAGGAACTTATCCGTATCGAAAAAAAATATAGTTTAATAACACTGTAATAGAAAATAGTAAGACTGGTGTAGCAATCACAATATTCGCACTACTGCAGAGCACAGCTGTGATAGAACTGAACTGAAATACTGTAATTATTGTCTGACAATGTGTGGGTCCTTCGGCGAAGGAAAAGAGCAACAAAGTTTAAGAAGCGCCGACAAACGGGCACAAATATCAAAACAAGGCAATAAAATAATAAAAGAGAGGGAAATTTTTGCTAATCCCCGCAATTTTAGTTAAAAGCACGTACAGCCAGCCGTACACAAAAGATGCGGTGTTACAAAGAACTCTCTTGAATAGAGTGTAGAACGTTTAGAGTTTTGAACGTAAACTCTATTGTATGATTGGTGTGGGCCGCTAAAAGGCTTGCTAAAAGTCTTACGCGGCTTTCTTTGCCGTGAACACAAAGCTTGCCGCCTGTAACCCATTAAACCGGCCCAACATTTCAGGCGAGCATACAAATAACTTAAGATAAGCAAACTATAACAACAATATTGAGTAAATAAATTACATTTAATTTCTATGGAAATATAACAGTTATCAGCATGCATTAAAGAATAAACAAGCACCTTCTTACTTAAAATCGACAATTAATTTATTACAATAATAGGTAAAAGTTCGCGTCACACCTTTCACCTTGTGACGGCACACTATTGTGCCGCGGCACACCGGTTGCGGAACACTGTCCTAGAGTATCCATCACTGATAAAACATCATTACAGTACACAAAATCCCCTTCTTGAGAAAAAAATTCTTGAAATCCTCTTGATGGTTTCGAAAGTAGCATACCTTAGTTCCGCGATCAAGAAGGGTCCACCCTTTTAGTCGTGATCCCAAAAGTTCTGCCTGATTTTTGGATAAATGTAAATCACACACTAAATCGTTTAGGTCTCCTTGTGTCAATAAATGAGGCTCGTTAGACACTTCAAAACTTGGATCATGTCGATCAGAGTCCATATTCATTCTGATCCTCTTCAGAGCTTGGATTTTTATTTATATAGATTGATACCGGGTGATTTGGTATTGGGAGATCATCACAGTGGAGAACAGGTCGAATCGCTGAAGGTATATTGGGATATTTCAAAGTGTGTTTCGACTTACTTGTTATTCCCATTGTATTTGTTAAACAAAAATAACAGTCGGAATAATGATCTTTTGGCTCTCTCCACACCATGGGAACTGCAAATGGCATATGGCGAGAGCCGTTTGCCCACTCCGTTAAAAGCCTTGAACAAGTAACACAACAAATATGGGGGGGCCCAACTCTTGTCCTGATCTCCTACCTTGCAACCAAAATAAAGTTGATAGCACTTTTTTATTAAAGGGGTAAAGTTCCGCGTTTGAAGTTTAAAAGTCAACTAACCCCACACAACAAAACGTGTCCGGATGGTTTAGGCACTTGCATGGCATTTTTGAGTTTTCATACAAATAAAAGCTACTAATACAGAACAATAACACAGTGTTTAAGATAAGATAAACAATATGAGTTGTTTATAAAAGAATACACTTGCACGCCTCTGTATGTTCGTAAACTAAGCACAACATAACCTCCAAGCACACTTCTGCACAAATGTTCACCATAGCCACACATATTACATCACAGCAAGAATCAACGAATACCAAACGTTTAAAAAACAATCTACCAGAGTGCAGCATGTATAACTTCACAACTAACGTTGTATATCGGCAATACTGAGGCAGCGAAAGTTGAAAACGTACATATACTGGATTACTGAATTTGGTCCCTCAGAGAAAAAACGTATATATACGTGATTACTGATCAAAGGGTTAACCGAAGTCTATATGTCACATGTAGCTTTTGTTTTCATTTCCTCAAATAAATAAACAATATGTGCTCCAAGTCAATACTGTAGTAATATTTATTGCAAAATAATACAATTTACAACATAGGAAAAAAAAACCGTTATTCTTATATCTATAAAACTATACGTGATAGCAAAATTTTGATAGCAAAACTAGATTCCTCGTACAAAAATACATAAGAATCACATAAAATTTTGTGTGGGACAAAATGTGTTGACCGGTGTAGTTAACCCAAATCGTTTGTTCACTAATACACTTGATATAGTGTACTTACTACAAGCGATTAACTTATTAAAACTGATTTATTTTTAAGGTACATGGAACAGCTACTTTAAAAGTAAAAATACTGTATTGCCTTTAAAAAATCCTTAAACAATTAAAGACAGATTGGTTAATCAATAATATGTTCTATATTCTCTGATAATGTAATTTGCTTACTGCTACAATTAACACAAATGGTTTGTACTAATACACTTGATACAGCTACTTACTTACAAGTGATTAACATATTAAAACTGATTTATTTTTAAGGAACATGGAACAGCTACTTTAAGAGTAAAAATATTTTATTGCCTTTAAAAAAATCCTCGAACAGTTCTTTATCTGTAGAATCCATGTTCCTCCAAACATACTCTACTAGATATGTTGAAAGGATCTCACCGATATCCTTCCTACCCATCGCCTCTTTTCATTTTTGAGTAATGGCTCTCGATGTTCTGAGTATAGATGTTCATGTCTCTGCGGCATACAAAGTTCAGAGAATGGTTAACTCGCAAATTATGAGTGTACCCTATACTTTGTAGAGAATTGTAGCCTCTCCACATGTCCATAATTATCGTAGTTCCAGGCTGAACGTTTTCTTCAATGACATCCATCAAAGTGGTAGCATTCCGTTTATTTACAACTTTCAAGAAGCATATTTTACTCCTGTCTATTTTGCCGATTACCCACTGAATCTTCATCACTCGACCCCTGTTATACTTTCTCTTGCCAAACGCACTCTTGTCTATTTCCACTGTTTCACCAACACCACCAATTTTTGTACTGTTCTCCAGCAACCACACAGTTAATATTTCCCGAAACTCGGAAATTAATTATCTGAGCGTTTTCGGATTTAATTCGGTTCCTTTCGTCATTATAGAAATTGGATATTTAAGAATCTACGCAAATAAAATGCACAATAACGGTTCTGGTAAAATCCGCGCTATGCCAAAAAACGTATTGTCTCGCAGATTCTTTTTGATCTACATTGGTTTCTCTCGCACCTGTACATCAGATTTTTATTAAACCCCTTATTTAGATACATTTTACCACCACACTTCAAACATTCAATTTTGTTTCGTATAATCTTCCAATGTGTGATACATTTTCTTATTCCATTGTCCCTCACATAATTTCTAAAAGAATTAATACTTTTAAAATACATCATAGAAAACAGTGTTAAAACTTGAAAATTTGACTGACTATGAACTTGAATAACTGCTACCGATTCTTACAGTATCGCACGTGTTGCACTTATGAGAAAAAATGGCAATGCCTTTGTAGGAGTGAAGAAGAAGGGGAGTGCCTCTTACTCCACCAACTTGGTCCTTCTTCAAGTTACATAAACATAGAATTATCCAGAATAATAGTCATACTTTTCCAGTGGTCATAAAAGTAACCTTCTCTTCAGTAAAATGTACAAGCAGGTAGGTGGATGGCATTGCCCCACCCCTATTAGTATTTGGTGGATGACTGCCGCATCCCCAAACAACTATGAAACTATAAGCCGAGGGGACGGAGAGGTGTGGGACATCCGAGAAAGCGCTGGAGTGACCAGCTCTAATCTTTGCTACTTAACACGGGAACAAACCATCCTTGGTTTAATCGGTGAAGATTATGATGATGATGATGATGATGATGATGATGATGATATACACATATGTAAACCTTTCTTAAGAGAATATATTATATATTTTTAAATATTTTACGATGTTTCGATAGTGTAAACTATCATGATAGTTGGAATATATTTTAAAGCTTATGAATAAATAATAATAATAATTATTATTATTGTTATACAGTAAAACCTGCCTAAAACGGAACGCGATCGTTCCAGTATTTTTTTCCGTTTTCACAGGTTTCCGTCTTACAAAGGGTTGTGTTTTAATAAAACAAAGTACAAAAAATATGTTTGCATAGGATTACAATGAAGGAATAATTTAAAATAAAATTCTGTAAATAAAAAATAGTTTCATATGTATTGTATTACTGTATTTTCAACTTACGTACAACAATTGCAGTTTCTCTCCTAGTTTCTCTGTCCCCACATGTCTTTCAAAATGCATTGTCGCGACTTCTTCACAAGAGAACGTTGTATGATCTCCTTTGCATCCTGCATCAACTCAAGGAGTTCTGGAACATTCTCGGAAGCTGCAAATTCCTGAAGGTCACTCACAACAGATAGTGCTTCTCTAAAAGTGCGTATTTTTAGCTCCCTTTCGTTGCCTTCATCGTCGTCGTTGTCATCGTCGTCATCCATTTCTTCCATGACTTCACACCTGCTGTTTTCGGCAGCAATATCAGCTGCACTTTGAATGTCTTCAGTCGTGGCAAGTTCATTATCAAAATTTACTACATCTTCAGCTTCATCTGGCAGATTTCCTTGCTTACAGAGAACGGAAATTTCCTGTGAATTTTCCACTGTTAACATCTTGTGTATCCGCCGATGCTTGTGCAGGAAAACCAGCTTTAAGGAAACACTTCTTCACTGTTTCGGGGAGAATTTTCTTCTTGGCCTGATGGATCCAGTTAACAGCATCAAGGACATTAATCTGTTTAACAAGCTGAGAAACATTGGTACTGGTGTTGATTTTAGCAACAAGTGACTGTAGTACAAACTTCCTATAAAAGGATTTAAGTGTATAAATTGCACCCTTGTAACGTATCGCCGCGTTACAAATCCAGGGAACCCATCTTAACTAAGCTCCGTCAATTAGATGGGCTGCCTACGTTGTAACAAAATGTATCCACAAATAATTAACATAACAAATTTACTTACTAACTGTGTAAGGAAACAAGGGAAGGTATACTATTGATTTACGCACTCATTATATGTGTGTGACAAGACGACTTCTCTTTATTTGACATTTAAAAACATATACTGACAGATCCCATGACATTACGAATTAAACTAAAGTTATTTGAATGCTTTCTTTAAACTTTGGGATCAAAATTGATTCTATTTAGCTATACCTCGGATCCGGGTAACCTTCGGTATTTAGTCATTAAAACTTTTAGTTATACTCAATTCATGATATTAGCTTGCAAGACCGAATTATCTAGAATTATCAAGAATTTCTTGATATTATTTTGATCGGAGTACCATACTCGAAGAATGGATACTGCACTGTTCTAGATCAGCTATTGTATTGGGTCTATTCATCAATGATAGACGAGACCTTTCTTCAGGTGACACTCCTACTAAAATGGTGTCCACCAGTTGTGTTTCATTCCAGTCTACACGTAGTAGTCGAGATGACTCCCTTATGTCGGAGATGTAGTGAGCTAATCTCTCCTGGTGTCCTTGTACTCAGAGTACTGTCTTTCTTTTTATTTCCTCATAGATGCCGGTGGGAATAAAGTATTTTATTATAGAGCTATGTAGCTCTTCTACTGGGAATGTAGAGGTTAGGGCTTCTAGGACACAATTTTTCAACGGGGGTTTACACTTTGGTAACAGAACTTGTAAAATTTGCCAGTCATTCAGCTGCTGTAGATCTTTTATCTGAAGAAGATAACTAATGAATGTTAGTAATTTGGAAACATTTAAACCATCTGTATAAGGGATTTCAGTTAAGATTTTCTCCACAGGGTGTCATTTTACCGTATAGGTCCGCGTTATAGTTCATAGGTGTAATTCCTCGATGAGGGCGATTTAATTCATGGAGGTCGTAGTCAATTCATGATTTCCGGGACAAAACTGAAAATGCTCAGGAGGAGGGGCATTTATATCTTTATCAGTATTTTGTTCTTGGTTCGCTTGCACTTGCGATACGATGGGTGAGTTCCGATCCGTGTTAGGCGGAGGTAAACCAGTGGTGGGGGATTGTACTGGAGAGATGTGTAATTTCATTAATGACTTCTCTATTTCGTCCATCCTGAATGAGTCGGATTTTCGTCTTAGGTCGTTAATAATTGAAGGTAAGCGGCGTAGAGCTTCGTCTGCTAGGTTTTGTACGTCAACAGGTATTTCTGTGAGATTCGGCCAGATCGACAAATGTTTTATTCGCCTGGTTAAATGCTCTATTCTCTGGGTAGTCCGCAAAATTATTGCCGGAGATTTCTCGTCTTGGAGGGTTTGCGACAATAAGTATAGTTCACTGTACTTGGCATTACAAATTTCTTTCTCGCTTTCATAATCGAGTTCGCTTAGATAGTTTAATTGCACGGGGACATCAAATCCACATTCGCGAATTGACCTTCGTAATTCCGCGACTGTTACATTAGCATGGGGTAGTCCACGCAAAAGAGCTTCGTAAGACAGCTCGTCTTTCAATAACAAATCCGGGTTGAATTGGGCCATTTTTGTTCTAACACATTAGCACGTACTTAAAATTAATACTAGTACACTACACATATATTACACATATTTATAATAAATTCTTAAGTAATCAATTTACATAAATTAGAAAACAACAATTTCTCTTCTAAGGGAGAGACAGAAATTCCACACACACATTTATCAAGTTAAATAGCCGATCAGCTGTTTACTGGAATGTAGGTCACCCTCTGTATTTAGTTAACAAAGGAAGGTTGAGCGTGTGTGAGAATGGGGTTTGCTCTTATTGTTCTCTACACAATGCGGTTGAATAACACCAACGACCGGTATAAACAGGAAAAGGGGAGTGCAGACGCTATGGTGAATCTTATTCAACAAGTCTATTATTATTACGCTTGGTAACACTCTGACTCCATTCATTCATATACTTTTCCCAATTATATCAATTAGTTATTTTGTTCACAATTTCAAATTACGAACTTCTACTTAATTACCTGGGTCTACATTAATTGCATTATTATTAACAGAGTTATTTTTAATTAATTTTTTTTTGACACATACTAGTGTATGTCCAACATAGACTGTGCAGAATGATTCAGGAAACAACAGGTCATGGATTGTCGTAAACAAACCTGTTTCAGATTGTCCAGTTGACCAAAATTGTAATGTTTTGTCACAATTCATGTATGCAAGTAGGTACCTGCATATAGCATTTTGCATTATATGACGCTAATGATATTTCAACTTATACATACTATCATTTACGTAACTTAGTAAAATATTAAATGTTTTGAAAATTAAAGTTACTAAGGTAACTTTCTGAGTGCTTAGATCAATAACTGAATATAAAATTTAACCCAGCATAGTGCTGCAATTTTGTTTACATGTCACAAGTGGCGCAATTTTGTTTGTGACACTCTGTACACAAATAAAACTCTCTCCTTTGTTTCCTTTTTTTTTAAATAGCAGAGTGGCGCAATTTTGTTTGTGACACTCTGTACACAAATAAAACTCTCTCCTTTGTTTCCTTTTTTAAAAAGAGTGGCGCAATTTTGTTTGCGTCACGATGCTTATACAACTTTTATAAAAATTAGCAGAGTAGCGCAGTTTTGTAACGTATCGCCGCGTTACAAATCCAGGGAACCCATCTTAACTAAGCTCCGTCAATTAGATGGGCTGCCTACGTTGTAACAAAATGTATCCACAAATAATTAACATAACAAATTTACTTACTAACTGTGTAAGGAAACAAGGGAAGGTATACTATTGATTTACGCACTCATTATATGTGTGTGACAAGACGACTTCTCTTTATTTGACATTTAAAAACATTTACTGACAGATCCCATGACATTACGAATTAAACTAAAGTTATTTGAATGCTTTCTTTAAACTTTGGGATCAAAATTGATTCTATTTAGCTATACCTCGGATCCGGGTAACCTTCGGTATTTAGTCATTAAAACTTTTAGTTATACTCAATTCATGATATTAGCTTGCAAGACTTTCTTTAATTTAACCATTTGAAGAATGGTATTATTACTTGAATTATACTACGATACATTAACATATAAACTGTTACAACGTATGATGTTTGAATAGTTACATTAAAATTCTTAGATTTAATCTTTTAGTCTTTACAAAGTTAATAGTCTCTGAAAAGTCTCTTTTAAGGGGTGTTGTGTAACAAATATTAGAGTTAACTGCATGGAAGTAGTACCGTCAAGGTCACTAACTTTCACTGCTTCTCCCTGTCACCTCCACGCCCCTCGCCCAGCGTTGTTGCCGGCTAGTACAGTGTGTAGCGTTTTAGCAGTGCTACGAAAACAAATTTCATACATCCACATTATATTCCTCGTTTCAAATTTATTTATGCGTATCGCGTAAATGAATTTGTTTTATCAGGAATAATTAGTTGTGGGTAACACTACTCAGTTAAATTCTGGGCGCCAGTATTTGAGCTATAAAAATTTGTGTGAGTCGGCAACATATTTTTTTTTGTCGCGTAAATATCTACAGAATTTCTATCTTTGCGTTTCTTCTCTTTCTTTGGCTTTTTTTTTTGTTACGATTTGCAGTTCTCTGAAACTACTATTTATACTGCGCTGGTTTTTCTTATGTTAGAATCTAAACCTTTTAGCAATACACACCCTAACTTTACGAAGTACCATTAGGTCAGTTATTTTGTGATTTCCGTACAGTGAACTTACTTATTTAAAGTTTTACTGTTTTCTTCATGGGCGGTTATCCTACAGACTGACAGTTGTCTGAGAACGCTGACCTTGCCTGCTGTTGTCGCTTTAATTTTCTCATACTCACGGTCTTTTCCCTTTTGTAAATGAATCCTCAACACGGTCGTTCCTAAGCCATATGGTTCGGAAGTTCTGTTAGGTATATGTACACATTTGGTATGCAAATTGCGTATACCCTGTCGGCATGTCTTTTCGGTAAATATTGCTGTCTGACACTTTTATGAATGCCTTTGTCATTTTACAATCCCCTCAAAAATGTGTATGTTTACTGCCCGCGCTACTACCTTTCTTCCGTTGCACAAAGATAAAATAGGACTGAGCAATTTCTGTAAACAAAATTGTCGCTGTTGTGGCAAAAGCCAATCCCATTTCAGTTACAGTACCCCATTCCAAGTAGGTTGGGTGAACGAGGTGAGGAAGAGACGAATTAGCAACAAACATCCAAAATATTTATCGTCCTTAGTATTGTTGACAGACATTTTGTGCGTTTCATGTGAACGATTGACGTCTTTATTGTAGACAATGTGTGTATTAGTTTATTTCAATAATTTGTATTTATTATGAGTGATATTGAGGAACAGTATCCTACATTTAGTTCGAGTACAAGCAGCGGTGGTGTACGTGCGGGCCGAGAGGACATTAGAAAACAAAGTAAAGTCATCATAGCAAACGTTTACAAGTTTTTTAAAAATCTTGCGTATAATGAAGAAGCCAGGAGGAACATAAACTTTACACACGAAAATTGACGGCGGAAGCTTGTGGCATTTCTGAACAGTCGGTGCAACGTATTAGCAATACCGTTGCTTCGGCAGATGATCAAGGCGTTTGTGTTGTGTTCAGTTCTCCAAGGAAAGGGTATAAACGGGAACACAAAAACACTGAACTGGACGATTTTAATAAACAAATAGTCCGCAGGACCGTACTAGAATATTACGACCGAGGGGAATACCCCACTGCAAGCAGAATTCGAGCTGATCTCTGTCAGAAAATCAATTATTCTGGTTCAGAAGCCTCCGTACTTCGCCTTCTGAAAGTGCTTGGTTTTAAATTTAAGAAGTGCAACGATGGACGAAAATTTTTAATGGAGAGCAGAGACATTGCTGCCTTGAGAGCGAAGTTTTTGAGGACCATGCATATACATCGTACGGAGGACAACAGGCCTATAATTTATTTGGATGAAACCTGGATATCACAGAATCATACGAATAAATACATCTGGCAAGACTCCAGAGGGAACGGTGGGCTGAAAGTACCTATTGGTAGAGGTGGCCGGCTGATTATTGCACATGCTGGATCCGCAAGTACAGGTTTCATAGCAGGTGCCAAACTTGTCTTTCGTGGCAGTAAGCATTCAGCTGCATCTGACTACCACACAGAAATGAATGCTGAAGTTTTTAAGACCTGGTTTGTTGGTATGTTGCGCTCCTTGGAAGAAGGCTCTGTCATCGTGATGGATAATGCCAGCTATCATTCTGTACAAATAGATAAACCACCATGTTCAAACTGGCGTAAAGCGGATATCATGGAGTGGCTGCGTAAGAAGAGAATTTCATTTTCCACAGCTGAAACCAGGGATGAACTTCTTTCTAAAGAAGAGATCCGAACGGCCAAGAAGACGTACCAATTGGATCAACTGGCAAATGAAATGGGACATACAGTAGTGCGCCTGCCACCATATCATTGTCAGTATAATCCGATCGAGCTGATATGGGCCCAAGTTAAAACGGTATGTTGTAAACAAGAATACGACTTTCAGATTGGCCGATATTGAACAACTTGCACACGAAGCTTTGGACAGGATAACTCAGGAAGACTGGGAGAAGTGCGTAAGACATGCGGAGGCACTACAAGAAGCCGATTACTCAAAGCAGTGCACGAGAGACACCACAGTGGAGCCCTTCATCATACACTTACGTGTGAGTAGTGACAGCGAACCTGAGTCCAGTGAATCCGAAGGCGAATTACTGCAGGAGTGTTAAAAAGTGTATATAGGTGGTAAACGTGTTTATAGCGAAGCGTAGTATTTTCTATTTTTATTGAAACATAAAAAACCGTGTGTGCGTGTTTTCTTCAGGAGTGTTATGAATGTGCTCTGTGCTATCACTTTGCAAAGTGATAATTGTGTGACTAACCCTATTTAAGGTGAGTTTTTCAACATACTGCTTATTTATAATAGTCATAAGGAATTCTATAGTTCATAAAATAAGGAAAATTTTAATTATAAAATTAGTAAGGACAATGCATAAAATATAGAATTATAAATTTGAATTCTATATTTAAAGATTTATAATATATTAATATATAAATAAGGAATTTTAAATTTATTTCATGAGGCATTTGTATTTGTTGAAAATTATCCTTATTTTCTTAAGAAATCCAATTCGTTTCACGTGTATACATACCATTATTTTTATGCTACTTGTGCATGTAACGTCTTATAGTACGGTATAGTTCTAATTTTTTTACTTAATTATTAATAAGCAGCGCAGGAAATAAAAATAGAATATTTTTCTGAGTCACGAATAGTGCGGTGTCTCTTCAATAATTAAATGGGGCAAGCTTAAGACACAGGATGCGTATAAAAATTCGTTCAAACAAACTATAGCTGACGCGTCGAATTGAATGTTATGTATAAGATACGGAAATTAATTGTTAATTAATTATTAACAATATATTAATTGTGATGTAATTATTATTAAGAATTATTGACAATGTAACAATGTACTCTAATGCATGTATTAGAAACTTTCTCACTTTGTTATATTCTTTACATTAAGTAGGCTTACTTACTAGTGTAGCATTTTTCGGAAGAAAGGGAAACTGTTGCTTAGTGGCAACGCTGTAAGTAAGCGGTGTGACCTTGACGATACTACTTCCATGCAGTTAACTATAGTAACCCTCGATAGACAGGCTATCGAGTCACCTTTAAATTGGTATGTAGAAACCTCGTCCTGGGGTGTCCGTCTTGGGAATCCTTAATAGCGCCGTCATCATCTCGGTCTGGTCTTCGTCATTAAAGGGCTCAAAAGTCCACAGGGTAGATTGAACCTTCTACGATGGTACATGTAGATTCTCGGATGTCCTGATCTGCATATTCTGTCGGGTCTACTAGAGTTTGTAAGTTCTGGTAGTTCACATCTCCAGGTATGATGTTGAAATTGTTGTTAGTTCTTGAAGTTAGCAGTCATCTTGTTTTACACCATTTTTATATTTCGTGTTACACTTTAAGTCTCTTGTTTTTTACATAACTATACTGATTAATACATAACATATGCTTTCAGCAGCAATTTCTTGTATACAACATTAAAGTAAAACAAAAGTATCGGCAACATAGTTTAAGAGCTTTTGCTCGTACGTCTGTACTGCATGAAGTCAACATAGCGAGAGAGCGAATTTCTGCTCCCTTCGACTGGTACCTAACAAAATGGTAGAGGGGCAATTACACCGCGAGAATATAGTCCCTAACTATCTTTAAGTAAACATTTTTATTTATACAAACTCTCCCTAAATAAATATACATAATTTAAATAAGTTGTTTTAGCGACTATCTGTGTCTTCAGATTTTTAATTATTAACATTAGGTTTTTTATCTTATTCTAAATTACAGAAGACTCGGAAAACATGTCGAGTCCGGAATTAACAGGTCAGCGCCTGACAACAAACAAAGGGTTAAATACGACAATAACTATTTACAATATGCTTTTTTATTACAGTATCTTTGGGCTTATTAATTACTTCTTCCTCTCATACTGAGTACATACAGGTTTTTATGTTATTATAGTGAGTTTTAAATGGCTTACTGGCTCGCAACCTTAATTTTTAAAATTTTTTATTTTTTTGATTATTGTTACAATTTAAATCGTCACACCCTGATCCATAGGTTGTTTAATTGAAGTTGTGTTTGGGGGGGGGGGGGAATAGGCCAGCTTCACATTAGACAAATCAATCCTTGGATGACAGGTTGTATTGTCCAAGAACAAAATGAGCTTACGACCTTGACTTTTCATTCTTCCATTAAAAGAAAGAAGCCACTCTTCCATTATAGCACTGGGTCATCCAGGCTTTTTTTATTAGATCGCCAATTGACTGGGAGGGAATTACGATCCAGGTGTCAGAAGGGCCTGGAACATGCTGATTTTCAGGTTTTCAATTTCACCAGTCATGTTAGCACAAATAAATAACGTAAGTCTTTCTTTAGACAGCTTGCCACCTGTGCATTTATCACCACGTACAGTCAGTGTTTTTGAAGGCAACACTCTAAAAAACAAACCTGTTTCATCACCATTATACACATTTCTAGTTTCATATCCCGCAACTAGATCTCCAATTTTCCCTTTCCAGTCCGCTACTGTCTGCATATCAACATCATTTGCTTCACCACACACAGCATTAAAAACATTGTTATGGTGATGTTTGAAACTCTCGAGCCACCCATTGGACGCTTTGAAATTGTGCTTGCCTAATTTTTTTTCTGTCTCTAAAGCTTGTCAATGGTCCAGAAATAGGAATTCCTTTAGCGCGCGCACTAACGAACCACTCGAACATAGCACGATTTATTTCATCATAGTCCGTAGATTTTGTGATGCGTTTCACATGTCCTGCTGTTCCCTTTACCCACACGTCTTTAATTTTTATTTTGTTTTTCAAAATTTCATAAATTTGAGTTTTTCCCACATTAAACAACACGGTTAATTCTTTAGCTGGATGTTTGTTTTTTTTGTGTTCTTCAATAACTGTTGCGGTTTGGAAGCTCTTGAAGAATCGTGAGTTATTCCAAAGACGCTAAGTGGGAAAGGCTGGATTGTATGTTAGAAAGAAATGGACTGTATTGAAGATATTGAACATGCGTTTATTGAAAAATTTGTATTGTTGGTTACGATCGGCACGTGCGGATGCATTTGTGGCAATAACGCCCGAAATTAATTTTGAATAAAATCGTGGTCCATTGTAGATGGACGCAGGTAATTGAATTAAAAGAAATCTTATGAATGCATGCCAAAAAATATGCAGAAGCCGCGGCTGGAAGAGAAGTGTTTTACGAGAGTTGCGCTCGGAGCCTTGTTAGAAACTAAACTTGCCTGTAGCCGGCTGCAGCGTTTGATAAGCGCGTGATGTCATCCGCGCGTGCCGTGTTGCGGGGGTAGACCGCGTACAGCTGATAAACCAGTACAAAGTTTAAACATACTGCCCGCCAAAATCGGGCCGATTTTGTACATTAAAGGTTAAATTGAATAATATAATAATTAGGCTTACATGTCGAAAGCGATACAATAGTTGGCGTATTGGCCACAGTGTAATAACATAATAAACATAATATGAATTCAGTTAACAATCACCAGGCATACAATAAATTAACCCTTATGCCAATAGCAAGGGCTTACTGACGTTAAAATTACTCAAACCATAATAGTAGCACAATACGCACAATAATACAATAATTAAGTAGATATTGATCTTTCCCAAATAATACCCCTTGATATTTGCCAAGCATTACAATAACAAGTGATAACACCATTAAAAATACAATAATTTCCCCATGATATTGACACAACAACCCCAATAAATTTCATAATATGTGACCCTTAGAAAATACAATACATATAGAATAATTGACACTATAAATAACACTTGTGGTTCTCAGAATTTGAATCACACAAACATATTGGCAATACACAACATCCATAATAATTGATAGTACATATGAAACACAGTCACTATTGCAGTAATAGCTAGCGGCACGTAAACAATATTACAATGCTTATGATACAATTGACTTGTATGCTCGCCCCGGGGAATGTCCCGGGCGTGGTCCATGTAATGTGACGCGCGCGCGCGCGCGCACACACACACACACACACACACACACTTCGTATGACACGCATACGATTAGCTTGTTGCCACCGGAAGGGGGCATAATTTGTGGATGGGTCGGCGTAAGATACCTAGCGCGGTGCGAACTTCTGCGACGCGTACTAAGGAATCTTGACCCGGAAAAACATTGGTAATTACCCCACGCTTACATTCTAGAGGGGGGGGGGAATTGTCATCCAAAATGAGGACAAGCTGTCCGACATTCAAATTCCTTAACGGGGTGCGCCATTTATTGCGCTGCTGCAGCTGGTGCAGATAATCCCCCCCCCCACACACACACATGATATATGCCTTGGTCGTGGACTTAGAGCGCTGCCCGCCATGGAGCAAAAGTACAGGACCGGCGTAATCCACGGCCGACTGTGAGAATGGCCTTGAAGGCGTGACCCTTGAAGGGGGTAACTGACCTAGTAGTTGATTCGCGCCTTTAGCCCGGAAACGAAAACAAGTGACACACTTATGTATCGCTGAGCGGATATAGGATTTGTCGTGTATGATCCAATACTTTCGCCGAAGCGAAGCTTGAGTTGATTGCACTCCAGCGTGCAACAAACGGATGTGTTCGTGTTCAATTATTAATCTCGTGAGATGCGAGTGCGGGTGCAAAATTATTTGGTGTTTACTCTCGTAGCTAAGTGGGGAGAATTGCAAGCGTCCACCCACTCTTAAAATGCCCAATTCATCCAGGAATGGGTTGAGAGCAAGAATTTTACTACTGCGAGGAAGGCACCGGTGTGCCTCAAGTTCCATAACTTCTACGCCGAAATGCAACTGCTGAGATTGCTGGACAAAAATCAAGAGCGTGTCTGACAATTCTTGAGACGACAAAAATGACGTGTGTCTATGAACCACCGCGAGCCTAGAATTGCGAAAAAATCGACGGCAATATGCGAAGACGCGAATAAGCCTCGTAAGTGATGAATAATTTTCAACATAACTATGTGTTGAGGATGCGACAATTAGTGAGGTTTGAACCTGCTTGCGACGTTCCTCCTCAAGTTCGGGAAAAGTACAGGGAGAATTAATGTCGAGCGCGCTGACCGGCCATGAAGCCGAATCATGAGCTAACCAGGAGGGACCATGCCACCATTGAGTATGACAGTGCAAACTACGAGGGAGGCAACCGCGCGATAAAACGTCGGCAGGGTTGTTATTTGATACTACATGACGCCAAATTCCCCTGCTGCTAACAAGACGCTGTATTTCCGCGACACGGTTGGCCACAAATACCTTCCAGCGGGAAGATTGCTGATGTATCCAGTACAACGCTATCATCGAATCCGAATAAAGATATAGTCCGTCAAAATTGTAATCGACGGCATTTAAAACCTTGGACGTTAATTGAGCCAACAATAAACAAACACAAAGTTCAAGTCTTGGAAGCGTTATCTGTTTCAGCGGAGCGACCCTAGATTTGGCACACAACAAGTTTGATGATATGGCGCCGTTCGAATAGACCGCCCGCACATAAATGCAACACGCGTAACCTTTAGCCGAAGCGTCGGCGAATCCGTGCAGCTGTAATGAACTAATTGGGTAATTGTTCGAACTCTTAACCGACCTCGTAATCTCAAAATGAGTGTCGGAGACTAATTGAGCGTATAATTCCAACCATTGATTGGCCAATGATCCAGATAGGGGGTCGTCCCAATCTGTGCCCGCCAACCACAACTGTTGCACGAAATGCTTGCAGTAAAATGTGATGGGAGCGATCAATCCTAAAGGATCATAGATCCCGGTGATGACAGACAACACGCTTCTCTTGTTGAAAACGGTTGAATTTTCATCACCCCTAACGGTGTATAAAAAGTTATCCCTTTCAACGTTCCATTGGATACCCAATGTACGCACGCTTTGGCCTTTGCTGAAGTCACGGGTTACTTGGGCGCGAAGGGTCATAATCTTATGGTGGTTAGAGAACCATTTATGTAACGAAAAACCATACCTACTCAACAACCTCACGATCTCGCATTTCATTTCAGCTAAGCCGTTCGGATCATCCGAACCGGTTATGAGATCGTCTACGTAAAAGTCATTTGCTATGGCCTTAGCAGTTGTAGGGTAGTCGGGTTCATTTTCGTTGGCTATCTGAGCCAGACAACGTGTAGCAAGGAAGGAGGCACTAGCAGTGCCGTATGTAACCGTCCTTAGCGCGTTATGTCGCAATTCCTTGTGCGGCGCATCACGCCAAACGATGCGTTGCAGGTTTGAATCCTTGGGATTAACAATGATCTGGCGATACGTCTTTTCTATGTCCGCAATAAGTACGTATCGGTGGGTACGGAACCGAACCATTATCGAAAACAGATCCTGCTGGATCGTAGGACCGACCATTAAAGTATCGTTAAGGGACAAATTATTGGTGGTTTTAGCGGAGGCGTCAAATACCACGCGCAATTTAGTGGTTAAGCTAGAGTCTTCGAAGACTGCGTGATGGGGCAGATAAAAGACCTCTGAGCTGTCAAGCGTCAGATCGTATTCATTTAGCGGCGACATGTGGCCAAGTTTCAGATAGTCACTCATGAACTTGCTATAATCCTTATAAAGGATAGGGTTCTGCTTGAACTTGAACTCTAACGATTGGAATCTGCGTATGGCTCCGCGGAGAGAATCTCCCAAATGTAATTTATCAGATCTGCGGGGCAGGGATACCACGAATCTCCCATCGCGGTTACGGCTAGTGGTTTCCACGAAATGCCTTTCACACGGCGAGTCCTCAGATCGGGCTTCGCGACTAGAGATCTCCTCCAACTTCCAAAATTCTTTTAGTTGCGAGGAAATCTGATTATCATCCTTACAGACCATGAAGGAAGAAACCGTTTTAGTTATATCGACGTTGAATGGTAAGTCACCGGCCAAAATAAATCCTAACTTGGTTTCCTGAATTATAGGAAAGTGTGGTCCGCGCGTAAATTTCACAGGTTCAATTAATTGGAGAAAATATTGAGCGCCGATTAATATATCGACTCGCGCCGAGCAATGTAGATGAGGATCCGCCAAGAATATGCGCTTGGGTAAATTCAAAGAGGCAAGATTGAACGACTCCGCCGGTAAATTATTAGTTATACTGGGTAATACGGCACAATGTACGTTTAACGTGAAGGGTTTATAGCGTGAATGTAGCCTTACATTAGTACTGAAGTCAGCCTGGGAAAGCGAGTTGTTTATACCCGTGATGGGCAGTTGCGATTTAACCAATTGGAGGCCCATTCTGCGGGCGAAATCCATTGTGCAAAAGTTCGCTTGAGAACCGGAATCCAGTAATATCCTAACGGGAAATTTTTTGCCGACTTTATTGGATGTCATACAGACGGCGGTAGATAACAATACCGATTTATTGGTCTGTGATTTCAGTGAACACTGGTTGTTAACAGAAGTTACGTCCCTGTTGGGGACATGAATCGTGGTGTGGTGACGCCTAGAACATTTTTTGCATGAGAATTTTGAGGGACATTTTGAGCTCTCGTGTCCCGAACGGAGGCAGTTTAAGCAAAGATTGTTTTTTATTAAAGCATTTTTTCTATCAGGGATAGACAGCGATGTAAATTGTAGGGAGTCGCTAAGTCTATGTCCACCGTTACACAGCCTGCATAAATTGTTTCTAATATGTGAGTGGAATGCACCCTTTGGAGTGCTTATCTGTTTAACTGCCTTGCGATAAGGAGACTATCGCTTTTGTTCAATCTGCTCGTTGGGCTAGTCACGTTATCGAGATTTTGCAGTAATTTTCTTCGTGAATTTATAAAATTTATAAAATTATTAAAATCAGGGAATTTATGCTCCGATAAACTCTCTTTCCACAAACGTAAAGTGTAATTATCAAGTTTTTTGGCTAATTAATTTACGACAATAATTTCGAACGTGTTGACTGGCAGTTTGAGATTATTTAAAGCGTTTATATTGGCAGAGATTTGATCAATAAATTGCGATATGCTAACTTGGGATTCTTGTTGAACTAATGGTACGTCCAGGACACTCCACACTTGATGGGCGGAAACAATTAGCTTACTTTCATATCTCTTCCTCAACAGATCGATAGCCACCGCGTAATTCTCATGAGTGATGGGCAACGATTTTATTACATTAAGTGCCTCGCCATGTAAAGACGAGTGCAAATAGTGAAGTTTCTGTATATCCATCAGATCTGCTCTGACATGAATTAATTCAAGAAAAATATGGTAATAATGTTGCCACTCAACAATACTACCCTGAAACCGTGGTAATTTTATTGGTTCCAATTGAATGGGGGGTGTTTTAGGGTAATTTTATTGGTTCCAATTGAGTGGGGGGTGTTTTAGGCTGTTTACCTTCAGCATTAATTACTGGTTTTTGGTTCATATGCTCAGCTTGCTCCAGCAGGTGTTGCAATTTACATTCTATAGTACAGAGATCGTCCTCCGTTTGTACTATATCACTCGTTAAAGCAACGTCCGCTTCCTCCGCTTCGATTTGTGTCTGAATCTCGTCATATTTGGTGGATAATTCCGTCAAATGACGCAGTTTTATTTTCAGCGCATGAGGATTCTGTTTAACAAATCGAAGTTATCCGCGAAGGTATTTACTCGGGATATTGAGGCCTTAATTGTGCCTCGTTTTTTTATTAGAGCCCTTACATCGGCCATTATTATAGTTTAAAATAAAAAAAAGGAAAAATATTTAGAAAGAAATTGAGCATAGAGCATGTGAACCACAAACTTAATTTTAAATGAGTTTAAATACGTTTCGGTAGCTAGCGATCGTTGTTTTGAACATAAACTTACTCTCTCTAACTAATCAAAATTTGTTGGCAGTTAAATTATTGAAATTATGAATCTAAATGGTAACAAAGTATATCTTTATCTTTAAAGTTTTAACTGATTGCCAACCATTTATTAATTTGTATTGTGTAATGAGGTGTTTGTTTATACAAACGTGTTAAAAAATAACCACTAAAGTGAAATATTATTAAACGTCAAATATGAGTAAAGTTTATAGTCACGTGGCCGTCGATCCATTCGTGATGAAGCTGGCTTCGACCCTGTTGTTCGATCCTGTTATGAGTTGTTGCACCTCCTGTTTCCGCTGGTCAGATGACGCCTCGTGGTGTACCTTCCATGAATTAAAGCTGTGGAATCTTTTTTGATGACCTCGCAAATGTTGTCCTGCTTTGTCCCGTCGTCTCTGGTCTACTGCTTGGCCGAATCTTGTCGAGATGACTGCGACGTGATTCAGAACAATGGTGTCGCTCAGGACGAGAATGATGCCCGTAGGGCGTGATTAAATTCAGATCGGTTTGTCCAGGAATGATGCGTATGAGAAATGCTGTCACTTGTGGACCCAAACATGAGCAATCCGTCCCGTGGTGACCAAAAACGTTTTCTTTTTGGGCCAAAAATATGAAATCCTGCCCGGTGGGACCAAAAATGATGTCGTTTTTGGGCCCGAAAATATGAAATCCGGTCCGGTGGGACCAAAAATGATGTCGTTTTTGGGCCCAAAAATATGAAATCCTGCCCGGATGGACCAAAAATGTTGCGGTTTGGAAGCTCTTGAAGAATCGTGAGTTATTCCAAAGACGCTAAGTGGGAAAGGCTGGATTGTATGTTAGAAAGAAATGGACTGTATTGAAGATATTGAACATGCGTTTATTGAAAAATTTGTATTGTTAGTTACGATCGGCACGTGCGGATGCATTTGTGGCAATAACGCCAAAAATTAATTTTGAATAAAATCGTGGTCCATTGTAGATGGACGCAGGTAATTGAATTAAAAGAAATCTTATGAATGCATGCCAAAAAATATGCAGAAGCCGCGGCTGGAAGAGAAGTGTTTTACGAGAGTTGTGCTCGGAGCCTTGTTAGAAACTAAACTTGCCTGTAGCCGGCTGCAGCGTTTGATAAGCGCGTGACGTCATTCGCGCGTGCCGTGTTGCGGGGGTAGACCGCGTACAGCTGATAAACCAGTACAAAGTTTAAACAATAACTTTAATCCTCCAGTGTAAGTGTCTTATGTTTAGAAGTCATTGTTACTGAATTACGTACACAAATACAGTAAAAAGTAAATTTAAAAATCACTCAACTTCGCAGTTTTCTTCCTCTCATACTTAATCACTTGTCAGAACGAAACTGAGAATGAATACACTATACAGTACCAAACACTTGTACCCTACCGTGTGTATTACAAGAGGGTTGGAAGAAGTAACGGTACATTGTTTCACTTACAGATGTTACCCCATGTAGCGTACCTGCTGCATCCTTGAAGAAAGATTAGAGTTAATGGTTCCTGGAACTTCGGTACAAGTATAGTCGTGCTCAAAATTAATGCCTATTACTTTTTCAAAGTTTAAAATGATCAAAAAAATTTAGTACATAGCTATGTATTACGCGTAAAATAATCCATCTTAGTCAGGTTATTTACGCAAACGGTTCCCGAAAATTTTTCCGTTTCCGCGTTAGGCAGTTTTCCGGTTTAGAGTATTATTTTACATAGGAAATAACTCCGTTCAGAAATTTATTTTCCGTTTGTCCAGGTTTCCGGTATATAGGGCGTCCGGCTTATGCAGGTTTCACTGTATTACATAATATTATATAATTGTTGCACTGTGATGAATATGTAAAAATAAAACAAATGTTTTTGAAACGACTAAAGTTGGATGCGACGGAATAAAATGCCACGTAATCCTCTGGACGGGGCCGTGGTAAGGAGTGTACTGTAAAACCCTCTTAACAATAGATGCACCTTTTTAGTGGCCATAAAAATAACCTTTCTTGAAGTGAAGGAGATGAGCAGGTACACGGCCTCGTCCAGTACTGACAACCCAAAAAATTCAATAGAACCGGGTCAGTGTTGGATGAGCAAAGACCAGTATGTCCTCGTAGTGGCCGGTCACTCACAAATATCACCGCAGTGAGTGCCAGTGTCCATGACAATCCGTCGACCTCCATTCGCCGTCGTTCCCAGCAGTTGGACCTTTCCTACAGCTCCACGCAGCGCATTTTAACTAAAGATCGTCATTTGCATGCCTACAAGATCCAATTGACCCAGGAATTGATGTCAACAGATCATAGACAGCGTCGTGACTTTGTTGATTGGGTGTTAGAGAACCCACCAAGTTGATGCGACTTTGCGAAGAAAATAATGTTCAGCGGTGAAGCTCTTTTTCAACTGAATGGGTGTGTAAACATGCAAAATTTGCAGCATTTGAGGACTTCAAAATCCATGAGCCATTCTCGAACAACCAATGCAGCCACAGAAAGTCACTGTTTGGTGCAGATTTTGAGTCGGCTGAGTGATTGGGCCGTACTTTTTTTAAATGCCCGTGGTGATGCAGTAACAGTCAGTGGTGAACGTTGTCGGGAGATGAATCATTTTTGGCAACAATTGGATGATATTGATGTCGAAGACATGTGATTCCAACAAGACTGTGTCATGTGCAACACAGCATGAGAAACAATACAGTTGTTGCACACAAAGTTCCCCGGCTGCATCATCTCTCATTTCGGCAATCAGCATTGGCCACCAAGCTCGTGTGATCTCACGCTGTTGGATTATTTTCTTTGGGGTTATTTGAAGCAGAAGGTCTATGCCAATGACCCCAAAACGATTCCAGAGCTAAAGGATGAGATTCGCCATGTTATTCATGAACTGCTGCAGGAGTTATGCCGGAAAGTGATGGAAAATTTCATCAAAAGGGCGGACGTCTGCAGAGCCACTCGTGGCTGCCATTTGGCGGATATCATTTATCATGTTTAATGTCATTGTCTAAACAACATATGGAAATAAATACATTAAGAGTTTATCAAAAACCAGTGCATTTTATTTCACATTAAAATTGTAACCTCTAATTGAATCACCTGATATAATAATTTTCTTCCTAATGCATGAAGTTCAGTTCCAAAGTTCTTTCTCAAACTCATCATGAAACATCACTGCTTGTAAAAACTTCCATGTATCATTTGAAGCTTCAGTAATTAATAAAATGACATGGAAGAAATTCTGTCACAATGTTCTCTCTGTGTTGAATAATAAATTATGATATTATAATTTGATGGTGCTGCTTATGATGATGATGATGATGCTGTTGCTACCAATTGTAATGTATTATGTTCATTGCAGGCTGTGTGTGTGTGTGTGTGTGTTTTTAAAGGATATGCTACTACTGCCAGAATGTGTATGCGATCAAAGAATACTTATTTCTAAGGGATAAATACGGCATGGCAGTTGTAGTGGTCTATGTACAGTAACGGCTAAATCAACCTTATGCATATTGCAGGCTATACA
Source organism: Magicicada septendecula (assembly GCA_034769895.1). NCBI lineage: Eukaryota > Metazoa > Arthropoda > Insecta > Hemiptera > Cicadidae > Magicicada > Magicicada septendecula. The sequence continues at coordinate 227,938,349 of CM068367.1, read as the reverse complement.
AACACCAACTGAGGTTTAAATGAGGTCCTGATATTCACCCTAACCGATCCCTTGAGCCTTTCCCTGCCCTTCTCTTCCACCTCCTTTCAGCCTATTGTAATGTAATTTCTAGCCAGTAAATCTGTTAAATATTTTATAATGCTTATTATAGTACTTTGGCGTTTTCACTTCCTTGAACAAAAAATTATGTCACTGTGCAACCTGTTGCAGATGTTTTAATTGGAAAGCATTTGTATGTGCATATGTAAAAAATCGTTCATAACAAGAGCTCGCCACATAGCCCGTGTGAAGCGTTACATTGTAGAAAGTAATGACTGAATCTAATTGTTAGTGGAGGCATTCGACACCTAGTATTGGTTACTACATTTCATGATTCTGATGAAATAAACATGCTCTCCCCCAGTATCCTGGCATCATATCTAATAAGTCACATCAAATTGAGGGGCAGAGTGTCCTCAGACTTAATATTTCTTAAATTATACGTGGCTCTGGTAGTAATCAGTATCAAGTAACTAGCTGATAGCTTAATAACTTTGACTAGTCAGAGTGTAACTATAGCCACAGTAATTCTAGTCAAGATGACATTTCTCAGTATTAAAAAGACTTGATTATTCTCTTGTTCTCTTTCAGTGGTAACCTTGTTCCTAAGTGGGAAGTCTTCAAAATGGCACTCTATGAGGTGCCTTTCAGAATTTTGAGTAGCAACTTACATATAATGAACATCCAAGTCGTCAGACTCTAGGCTGATAAGAGTCTGAAAGATGATTACTTGCTACTTTGTTTGTTTTTTTTACTGGATTGCCACTGCATTGAATATTATTATATCTGATATGGTGTGGACTGTTAATGTTGCAGTAATATTCCCCACTGTTAGCAGACGTCTACTGATTCTTAAAGTCTAATGTATAGCATTCCAAGATAATAATCTTTTTGATTATAATATGATCATGTGATTATCACCCTATGAGAATAATACATAAATCAGCACTGCCTTGTGTTTATAAGTTGGACCTACTTTAATGTGAGCTTAAAAGAAACTTCCAACATCTCTGTGCCAGGAGTAGATTCTTAATAATAAACAAACTCATAATAATACAAAGTTTTAAATACAAAGTGGGTTTTCATAGTCTCGTGAGGTTTTAACTATTTTAACTTCAGGTGTACTAGAATTCCACAGATAAGTCTAGCAGAAAGAGTGTGTACAAGCTTTCAGATCAGGACAGGCAATAAACAGCATAGTAAAAATGTCATAAATTTCTACACTTTGTGAAATATGTGTGTAGCTTAAACAAGTAATTTCAAATGTTATTTAAAAGACACTTGAATACAAGCATATAAATTGTCATTATATTTGGTCTCCAGTCGCAGTGAAATTGAAATAAATAAATACCTTGGTCTTTATCCTTGCTGCGACTACGTCTTTGATGTCTTACGACATGTTTCGGGAACACGTTCCCATCATCAGGTAAAATTGTTTTTTCTTCTAGTTCATAATGAACGTGTCGAGAATATAATAATTAAAACACATCAACACATAAACACATAACACAATGAGTATGATAGAACTCAGTCCACGTAACAGTGCGCACTGCCGTACTATAACTGACCGCGTAATCAAACTATATATTCGGCTGGTGTACACAAGCGTTATCACTCTTCAATACAGTATCATATAAACAGTGAGATTTAAATGTTAATTAATCATTAAGCAGTAGGTTTGGTTGAAATAAAAACGCTTTATATATTTCATATTCTTCCATGGCATCCATGTATCGGCTCTTACTGCATATATGTATGGGCGTAAAGTTATCTGTGAAACCACTATAACTGTGATTGCTGTTTGCCAGATGTAAAGCAAAGTTGGATTTGATTGACTTGATGTTCTTTTTTGGCAAATGTTCTTTATATCTGTCTTTAAATTTCCTGCCCGTTTGTCCTATGTAGAATTTATCACATTCATGGCGAAGGGTTAGCCATGGGGTCTCCTTTAAGTGGATTACTGGCAGATATATACCTTAACTTTTATGAAAATAATTATTTACTATCTAACTGTAACAGTTACCATGATAAAATTATCTCATACACGCGATATGTTGACGATACGTTCATGGTTTTTAATGGCACTTGTAGACAAATGGACATGTTACTCAAATACATGAACAACATAAAATTCACCATGGAAGTAGAAAATGAAAATTGCCTAAACTTTTTAGACCTTTCTGTTCGAAGAAACGCCGATTGTATCACATATAAAATATACAGGAAATCTACTACCACGGATATAACTGTCCATGCTGATTCATTCCACCCATATACACAGAAAATGGCCTCTTTTAATGCTTTCGTAAATAGACTTTTAACTATACCTATGAACCAGGAAGATTTTCAAGATGAAGTAAATATTATTAAACATATAGCTGTCAATAATGGATATAAAAGTGATATAATAGATAACTTAATTCACAAACGTAGGAATAAAATGGAAAGAAAATTAAAATTAGATGGTAAAAAGAACCATTATATTTCAGTTGAATATACTAATGTGATTCCTAATATAATAAAAAATGAATTAAGAAAATTAGACATCGTGTCCTTCAAAATTACCAATAACATATTGAACATATTAAAACCTCAAACACATAAAACAACCGAAAACAGTTCTGGCATATAGAATCCAGTGTAGTGAATGTGATAAATTCTACATAGGACAAACGGGCAGGAAATTTAAAGACAGATATAAAGAACATTTGCCAAAAAAGAACATCAAGTCAATCCAATCCAACTTTGCTTTACATCCGGTAAACAGCAATCACAGTTATAGTGGTTTCACAGACAACTTTACGCCCATACATATATGCAGTAAGAGCCGATACATGGATGCCATGGAAGAATATGAAATATATAAAGCGTTTTTATTTCAACCAAACCTACTGCGTAATGATCAATTAACATTTAAATCTCACTGTTTATATGATACTGTATTGAAGAGTGATAACGCTTGTGTACACCAGCCGAATATATAGTTTGATTACGCGGTCAGTTATAGTATGGCAGTGCGCACTGTTACGTGGACTGAGTTGTATCATACTCATTGTGTTATGTGTTTATGTGTTGATGTGTTTTAATTATTATATTCTTGACACGTTCATTATGAACTAGAAGAAAAAACAATTTTACCTGATGATGGGAACGTGTTCCCGAAACATGTCGTAAGACATCAAATACGTAGTCGCAGCACGGATAAAGAAAAAGGTATTTATTTATATAAATTGTGAATAATAATTGTTGTTAAAGAACATGAAACTTTGAATTTTTATTAATTTACTTCACTGCGATAATAAATACAATTAGCTTAAAATAAACGAAACTCTACATGAAATTTTTACCATTAGTACAGAAAACTATTAAGAAGAAAACTCATTTTTCAGGCTTGTTGAAAACGTACAGGAATATCAAGTTGCGATACCTCACCACTGTTTTAGTGATTATTCAAGTTTTTAAATATTGTAAATAAAGAAACCTAGTGACTGAAAAATCAACAAAGAATTTCTTAGCCACCATTTCATGTGGCAGTATCAATTATATGAGAGAACTTATTAAAATTGGTGGTTTGTGTTTTAAGGTTTGTTGATTTGACATAGAATAATCCATATCATTGAGAAATTTTAGTTTAAAATTGTTGTTCTTTTGTGGCGCTTGGATACCTGTTATTTTTAAATTATAAATTTTCATTACGTGAAAGTTTTGATGAAATGGATTAACTTGCTTTCATACACCAAATCAAAGTAATGAGTAATGAGTGGCGTGTAAGATAATGAAATACTGTACCTTGAAAGTAGCAATTTTATATTCATTCCATTTAGGTTATTAAAAACTAATTTAACCTTTAAAATGGTTAGTTAGCTCTTATTTTCAAGATCCAACAGTTTAAATATAGTTATGGTAATATTTGTTTTAAATTGGGAAATTTCATTTTTTGGGGTTGGCAAGTCTGCTGAGACCGTTCATGTTATTTGAGGTTAGTTTTCATCTGACTGCAGTGTAAGGTTAGTGAGTGTTAGTGATATTTTCTTTCTTTCCTTATATTGTGTCTAGAAACTGTGAAAATGGCCTCACAAATGCCACCACATACTGACAACTTTTGCTATGTATGTGATGAAGTGACATTTTCTGCTCAGAAATGGCCTATAATACAGCTAGTGAAAACATTACTTTGGAGTCAAGGTAGGGGATCAAGACACGTTATGGGCACCTCACTTTTGTTGCAGTACACATTCAGTGAATTTTCATAGTTGGTTAACTGGAAAGAGTCTTTCAATGAACTTTGGTGTACTGATTATATGGCGAGAACCAACAAATCATGTAAATGACTATTATGTCTGCATGACATTGCCTTTACAGGATGGTATTTCAGAGAAAAAAAGTGGACTGTAGAATATCCGAACTAGCTGTTCGTCCCGTCCCACATGGTGATGTTCTTCCGGTGCCTAAACCTCCACAAGACTATCAACTGCTGCCAGATGACAACGAAGACAGATCAAGATGTAAGTGAGCCTGCTACGTCACAAGATCCCGACTTTGATCCACAAAATGACTTTAATCACACAGACTTAAACAGGGTGAGTTAAACAATCTGGTTCAAGATTTAAGTCTCCCTAAAGACAAAGCTGAGGTCTTAGGATTGATTAGGCTTAAGCAATGGAATCTTTTGTCACCTGATGTTAAACTAAGTTTTTACAGAGATCGACAAAAGGGTTTCATGCCATATTTTAAAAAGAAAAACAATCTTGTTGCATGCTGTGATGTTAATGATTTCATGGAAGCTTTGAATATAGAGTATAAACCTGTAGAATGGAGACTATTCATAGTTTCAGCAAAATTGAGCTTAAAAGCTGTTTTGCTTTATAATGGCAACACACTACCCTCAATTTCCTTGGGCCATTGTGTGGATATGAAGGAAACATATGACAATATGAAATTACTTTTGAATGCTATCAAGTATGAAGAACATAAGTGGGAGAACTGTGAGGATTTGAAAGTTGTAGCTTTACTTCTGGGCATGCAGTTGGTGTTACACAAAATATTGCTGTTATTCATGTGAATGGGAGAGCCGTGCTAGGAAGTCTCACTACAAAATAAAAGTATGGCAAACAGACTATGCCCTGGAGAATAAAATGTTATAAACATTCCTCTCATTGACAGAAGCAGAATTATACTGCCTCCTTTACATATCAAATTAGGTTTGATAAAGAATTTTGTAAAGACAATGGATAAAGGTAGTGAGGGATTTAAATATCTTAGAGAAAAATTTCCTCAACTAAGTTATGCGAAAGTCAAAAAAGGCATCTTTGTTGGCCCTCAAAACAGAAAGCTGATGAAAAATGAAAACTTCAAAAAATGCACTTAACGTCAATGAAAAAACAACTTGGGAAGCATTTGAGAAAGTAGTCAAGGGGTTTTTAGGCAAGAAAAGAGCTGAAAACTTCAAAATATAAAGGAGCTTTTGGAAAAATACCATAAGTTAGGATACCACAAGGCCAACATGCTAGTTGTAGCATCTTTCAAATAATTAATGCTTGATGCCTTTACTTGGTGAAAATCCATTGTAAATTATAGTAAAAAATAAAACCATAAAATAGTTTTAGTGATTTTCACTCGTCATAAGTGAACGTCATTTCATGACGAGTGAAAATCACTAAAACTATTTTATAGTTTTATTTTTTACTATAATAAGTTAGGGTACAATATGTCTTTAAAAATTAATTTCCTCCACTTGCATTTGGATTTCTTCCTTTAGGCCAGACATTTTAAATGCTAAAATCACAATAATTCATATAGTTCTAATTTTTTGATATGTTAGGACCAGTACCAGCAGTGTGAATCCAAGTTTGCCGCTTCGAAAGACCTGTGCTAACTGCGTAATGCGTGAAAAACTGCAAACTTTTCGGACATTTTTCTGTTTTTGCCTTATAACTCCTAAAGTATGCGTTCTAGGGAAACAGTTATAGATACCGTTTTTGAAGTAGATTAAATTTGCAACAATTTGAGCCCAACCGCAGCTTTGTACGTCTAATAGTTCCTGAGATACAGCACTTCAAAAATTGGCCATTTTTTCCAAAAAGTGAAAAATTTTAGTTTTGGTCAAGTTTCGAGCCAAATATCGGGAAAAGTACTTATCCTATGAGGAAAGTCATATACAATGAATTTTTAGTAAACTTATTTAGCTTTAATTTAAGCACAGAACGATGCTTGTAGACCTAATAGTTCTCATTATTTACAAAATAAAAAACAAAAAATGGGAAAATTGGATTTTGGGAGAAATGGATCTAAACACTTCCCATGACGATTTGTGGGTATTTGAAAAAAAAAGGCATAAGACCATGTAAAAGGAATGAAATATGTATTTAATTAAATTGTATGTCATAAAATAGTACAATAATAGAAATATTCATAATAAAAAATGGCAATGTCAAAATTTTGATCGCTTTGAGGGTCCTGGTAGAGAGTCGTCGTGCTCCATCGCTGTTTGCCCCTCCATCCGCATTTCCCCAGGCAATGGATCGTCGGGCTCGTCATCTTCATCATCTGTCTTGTCATCAATCTGGATGACGGGGACATTTTGGCATGATTTGCTGGTGCAGAATTTGCACAAAGCAGAGCACTTAAGCCCTGCTTTGTGGCATGTGCAGCCCCCAGTGCACCCTTTCTTACACTTACAAGGTAGAAATTTGAGGAGGGTTTGTGGAGCTGGTTCGCTTTTTTGTAGTGATTGGGGTTAACCCCTGCTGGCTTCTCGTCCAACCCGCTGGCTTCTCGTCCAACCCCAATCACTCGCTTCCTTCTCCACCTCCAACCACTTTTGCACCTGGTGGTCGGTGCGGCGGTAGGCATGATATCTGGCAGCCTCTTCTGTTGGGGGCAAACGAGCCAAGTTAACCTTCGCATTGGCTGCCGTCTTCACGAAGAGTTGATATCGTAGGCCGTGTAGAGAGTCGTGGTTGTCATCCTCTCCATAAAGAGCCACGAGGCACTTCTCTCCAGCTCTGGCAATGGCCTCGTGACTGGCATCTGGCAGCAGAAAAACTGTAGCTAGATCCACCAGGTGGTGATTCTTCTGGAGAATGCTGCACAATTTGGTTTTCCCCTGCCAGAAAAGGGCAGAGGTGGTGTCGCACCCACTGAATGCGTATAAAAAAAGTTCAAATCCAGGGGAGAATTCCAATTCTCCCTGATTGAATGAAGTGGTAGAAAACTGCGCGCAACCTGACTCACCTCTGCCACTTTTCTGGAAGTAGACGTTGTCGATGGTCGAGCCCAAGCCATTGAAAAGAACCAGTAGGTCCACATCCTTTCCAATTATCAGTACGTTCTCAAAGGACGTACTTTTGTCGAGCACGGTTCTCACAATGTTTCTGTCTGCATCTTGTGAAGCTCTCTTAGTCTCAATCCCCTGGTTTTCAAATGCTGAGCACAGAAGGTCAGTCAGGCGTCATTTGTTCTTGTCGTTGGATAACAGTTTTTCCTGGAGCACTTTGATTAGTGTTGACTCTTCAAACATGATGTCATTGCAAGAAATAGCAGCGTAGCGATGCAAGCGTTCAGCGGTTTTGGTACTCCTGAGGACCCCATCCTCTGGATATCCATCAAACACCACTGACACATTCCTACCAAAGTGGTTGAATGTGTAGCTGATGTACCCAGCAACAATTGCTCTAATGTAATCATTACGGTGCCAGGTAACCTTGTGTAATAGATATCCACCATCCACCACCACAAACGTACTGGCTCCCACAGGGATGTTTTGGGGGAGCGGAATGAAAGCAGAGTAGAAGGTAGATTTTGTACATTTACGCATCCCCTCTTCACTGAACAATGCCATTGGGTATGGAGCCAACTCGTATTTGAAATGCTCTTTCAACTCCTGGTCCGACTGCTTTGTAATGCACAACCTCTGGAAAATGGTCAGTGGATCTACGTCAACACGCTTGTTTTGCACTTTGACAGAACTGCTGATTGATGCCAAGGTTAGCACTTTGTCTTTTCGTTTGAAAGTTACCTTCCCAAACGAGTTGCCAGTGATTTGTTTGACCCCTTCAATTCCCAATTCTTGGGCCATGTGACAATTGATTTCAGGACCTCCAACAATTCCACTGCTGATGGATAGTATTTTGTCAGTAGCTGGAAATGGAGGGTGGATACTGAACCAGTTCTTAAGTTTTTCCACATCAGCACTGTTTCGTATGATTTGTGTTGGCCTCATATCGACGTGTTGTTCAGTTGTTGTACAGGAAATGTCCCAGAACCGTTCCACTTCCTCACAAATGTTCAGCATGTACACCATTCCTCCAGTCCACCGAGAAAGCACACTGCTGGATATACCGCGACCATGGGTTAATCCTCCCTGGCTCTTCATTGATCTCATAAGAACCTGCTCGATAGACAAATCTGTCCACAGGCCTGACCAAAATTTATCCGATCGGCGAATCGTGAAGTCTCCTTGTGTGAACAAACGGAATTCTTTTGGATCCATCCTCTGTTGTAGATTACTCATGTCTTGCAGATATAGATGAGCACTTTTGGCATAAAAAAAGTGGCCCGCTGAGTGGAAGAAAGGAAGCATTTTGCTTAATGTTTCCAGGTGGAGCTCCCAATCCTGTTCTATATTAATTTCTAAACTATCTGTTGCAGTATATTAGTACTGTATATTATTATTAGAAGGAGCACGAGGGAGAATACCCACGTTAGGTCCTTACACCAGATATGAACATAGACTTTTGTGGTTTCACACAAAGTTTCAGTTGAAATTATCTTATAGTTATTTTATTTATTTAATTCAATTAAATACATATTTCATTCCTTTTAGATGGTCTTATGCATTTTTGTTTCTTTCAAGTTCCCACAAATCGTCATGGGAAGTGTTTAGATCCATTTCTCCCAAAATTCAATTTTCCCATTTTTTTGGTTTTTTGCAAATAATGAGAGAACTATTGGGTCTACAGGCATCATTCTGTGCTTAAATTAAAGCTAAATACATTTACTACAATTTCATTCTATGACTTTCCTCGTAGGATCAGTACTTTTCCCGATATTTGGCTCGAAACTCGACCAAAACGAAAATTGTTCACTGTTTGGAAAAAATGGCCAATTTTTGAAGTGCTGTATCTCGGGAACTATTGAACATATAGAGCTGCTGTTGGCCTCAAATTGTTGCAAATTTAATCTACGTTAAAAACGGTATCTATAACTTTCCCTAGAACGCATACTTTAGGAGTTATAAGGCAAAAACTGAAAAAAAAAGTCCGAAAATGTTGCAGTTTTTCACGCATTACGCAGTTAGCACAGGTCTTTCGAAGCTGCAAACTTGGATTCACACTACTGGTACTGGTCCTAACAACATATCAAAAAATTAGAAGTACATGAATTATTGCGATTTTAGCCTTTTTTTATGTACAAATTTTGACTGGCCTACTTGACAATTGTGGAGACGTAAGGTGAAAGATTTCACCAAGAGATGCTGCCATGGAGAAGAGGTATCAGGGCAAATGGACATGTCCGTGATTGCAGATTACTGCTGGACAAGAGATGTTCCAGACCACAAGCGGCAAGCTAAAGGGAAGTGTTCGGAAACATAAAAATAATAAAGAAGAACAGTAATAATGAACAATTTTAACAACAATATATAGAATCAGTTTTCTTTTCTTTAACAATGTAAACCTTTTTTATGTAAATTGTAATGAAACAAATGTTACAAAAGAATAGTAAATAATAGTGAAATCCGATCCAGAGAAGAACCAAGAAATAATAATTGCTAGCAAATTAAAGGAAAACTATTTGGTTTGACTTATATAATATTATCCAGAAACCCAGAAATAACCCAGTAGAATAGGGCAGTAAACAGAAAAAAGTGAAATAAATAAACCTAGTAGGCCTAATCAACTTACCCTGAATAATAATCCAAACCCAATAAAGAGTACCTAATCCATATAATAAAATTGTATTAATTATAATCATATAGGCCTATAATCAAGGAAAGGAAAAGGGACACAAACCTTTTAAAGTAATGAGTGTGATCATAAGAAATAGCGACACAGACTACCGTTAAACAGTGTAATTATTTTTGATGGAAGTGTTTTGTTATTATTAGATAGAATTTTAGTTTATCATACAGACAATAGTTTAGCAGTATAAATAAACTAAAACTGTCAAAAACAATTATTATTATTAAAAGTTTTGTTATATGTTATAAGATTTTATGTCACCAGTTAATTTATGTAAATATATTTATCTCAGGTAGTCAAAGTAGAAATTACAATAAATCATAACAAATTGTTCCACCACATATCATAGAAATTCAAATTAATAAGGTTTTACAGTTATAAACTGAGGCATGTTTAGTATCAAATTGTTTATAATTATCTAATTAATAATTGTATAAACATTGCATATATAATTAGAGTATAGTAATAATATTATCTATTAAAGGTAATTTATAAAATATAAAGTAGGTAATGGGTGTTGATCCTATAACATTTAAACTGTACATAAATGACCAATCAAAATTTAAGAAATTTGTATGAGTTAGGTAAAAAAGAAAGAAGATATAACACTTAATTGTTAATTGTGATGGAAAGCAGTTGAATAGTGCGTGTCTAGAGGTAATTAAAAGTATATAAAAATAGATGACCCGTGTGTGAAAGAAGATCTGAAGGACCATCATCGAAGATAATAATCCTTCCACTACCATTTTCATGAACAAATAATACACACAATCAAGAAAAATATTCAGAAACGACCAGGAACCCTTCAGCAATATCGTCTAGATGTGTAAAGTATAATTTGACAATATTTTTTTTTTTTCAACAAGGAACAACCACTAGACAATATAACAATTTACACTAACACTAATCACTAGTCAACATTTTAAAGTGCAACCAAATTCAATATATAAGCTAACAGTGATTACAAGGAAACATTTATTGTACACATTGATAAACTACATTATTTTCTGAGACGGACAAATTGAATATCGTCAAAACTTGTATGTAACTTAATATATAATTTGTGTAAATTTTTAGATTATAAGTAATATATTGTTTGTAAAGGTACTCTCTATTATTAAACAACATGCAAAGGAACTTTTCGTAGCAGCCACAAGAATTCCCACGAAATATATTAAAATTATTTAATTATAAATCCTGAGATAAATATCGACCCTGTGACAACCTTATGTATCGAATGGAATTTTCCAATAATTGAATTTATGTTACACAGATTAAATCATTATGTTATTAAATCATATCCATGAGTTATTATTTCAGGAAGGTAATATATAGTAGTATTATAAATTGGCGCACCAACTAGTGAGGCTGAAATTAGGGAATATTAAGTGAAGAAATTGAATCAAGCAAATTAATTTCCTAATTTTTAGCTGGTGACTGCTATAAGTTCCAAGAAATTGTAAAGATGCGTAAGAGGGCTACGTCATTGAAACGGACGAAGGAGGCAGTGAAGGAAGTCAGGATGGAAGAGAAAGAAGTAACATCGGTGGAGGATGTAGAAATGGTAGCAAGAAAGGAAGATAGGGGAGACCCGAATCTTATAAAATTAATGGAGTTAATGAATAGTATGAGTGAAAAAATGGACAGAAATAAGGAAGAAACGAATGACAATTTTAAGAAGCAGAAGGAAGAATTCACTGAAAACTCAAAGAAACAAAATGAAATTTTGAGTCAAAACTTATTAAAACAAATGGAGGAAAAATTCGATAACATCAAGGAAGATAACAGACAAACGAAGGAAGATTTGAAGAGCATCAAGGAAGATCACAGACAAACAAATGAGAAAATTGATAGTATCAAGGAAGATAACAGACAAACAAATGAGAAAATGAGTGAAAATTTAATAAAACAGATGGAGGAGAGATTTGACCAAAACAGAGAAGACACTAACGAGACTTTAAAACAGATAAATGAGAAAATTGATAGTATTAAGGAAAGTACTAATGAAACTTTAAGGCAAACTATAAGTGAAAATAATAACCAAATGAAGGAAGAGTTCAGACAAATCAATGAAGAGAATTTAAGAAGAATTAATGGTAGAATTGAACAAGTCAATGATACAATTAACCAGAAGATGGACAAAATCGATGAGGAAAGGAAGCAAGAAATAGCTGACACTAATGAGAGATTGAGAAAAGCTAACGAAACCATCATACAAAATAAAGCAGTGATAAATACTAGAATAGACCAGGTCCAAGAAAATAGTCGTATTCAAATAGAAGGAATACAAAAGGAACAAGAAAATTTAGTGAATTTACAGAAACAAACCGGAGAAAGGTGTGACAATATTAACACTACGGTGAATAATTTAACTGGTCAGGTACGCCAAAATCAAGAAGAAATTGAGTTAATTAGAACCAGACCAAATAATATTACTCATGTTTCCACAAATGAAACCAGAGAAGGAATTAATTTCAAAAATTATCGCAGAAACCCCATGGAATTCCTGGCCAGAATTGAGGAACATTTTAATAAACATCGAATAACTATCTGGAGCTCGATTAGAGAGATGTTGGATGAGCATTTTAGGGAGATTACGGACAACTGGTGGACAGCAACCAGGAATGAGATAGTGGACTACGCTCAATTTAAAAAACTGTTTAAAGAAAAATACTGGTCCGAAGCTATACAAAATATTATAAGGGACAACATTTGTCAGGGAAGATATGATGGAAATAGAGGTACATCTCCAACTACTTACTTCTGGGGAAAGGTGTGTTTGGCGAGACACCTAGAGCCAAGAATACCAGAAGAATCCCTAGTAACTAAAATGGCATACCATTATGACACAGGAATTGCCAGAGCACGCATGGGAAGCCAGATTAAAACGGTCCACGCAATGGCTGACTTATTAGAAAATTATGAACACGAGGGTTACTACAAAAGAAGCAGACAACGAACGGATCAGTGCGGTTCAAAAAATAATAACCATGGTATGAATCATAATCAATATAATAACATGAATAACCGGAATAGTTATGTCAACGATCGTAATTACAACCAAAATTTTACCCCAAATAATAACCAACCAGCAAACTTCAATCGAAACCCAATTAACAATAATGATAACAACAGGCCCAATCAAAATTACCATCCGGGTAATAGAAACAATAATAATTATAATAACTACCGAACAAACCAAAATTATAATAATTTTAGGAGTAACTCAGGAGTTAATAACAATAATAATCAGGGTAATTATAATAATAATCGTTCGTACCGACCCCGAATAAATTACATCAGTGCCGAAGAAGGGGATTACTGGAGATACCATCAACCTCGGAGGAACAGTTTTAATAACAGTTATGATCAAAGAGGAAATCCCAGAGGGATGAGTCACCATTATAACCGAGTCAGAAGTAGAAGCCAGGAGGACTTCCGAGAATCAAGGGGAAGTGAACAATTAGACAACCGAGAGGTTGAACAACCAGGAACCAGCACACCAGTCCAGGCAAATCAACAGCCATGCCCGGAAAATAATCATGATAGCCTTAATTTAAACGGAGTGAGGCAGTAATAAACCCTCGCGACCCCTTACTGCTACTAACTACTGGGTACAATAACCACCAAATTCAAAAACATAGTAATAACAAATTACTACCAACTAATTATGAAACACTAATTATGGAAAATAAAAGAATTTTGAAGTATAACAACAACCAAAGTTTAAGGACGGACAGTCAAAATCTTACTATTATTTACAATTATTATTTGAAAAATCTTCGTGATGAACTGTTGGAGGAAACGGTGACAAGTAGAATCAACCAGCATAATGAAATTTTATACATAACCGCTCAAATTGAAGGAATTCCTACACGAATAATGATAGATACTGGTGCAAATGTATCACTTATTAATGACGCTGAACTGGAGGGAATACAGAAACAAAGTAAAAATATAATACCTACCTCACCTGTCAATAATGTTATTTTAATAGGTGCCACTGGGCGTCAAAATAAAACAGTGAGAAAACAAGTGTCATTGGAAATAGAAAGCAAAGGTGTTACAATTAATATTATATGTTTGGTCGCAATCGGCCTACCATTCGAATTATTAATCGGATGCGATATGCTGAGGAAATACTCAGCCATTATTGATTTGAGCAAGGAGAAGGTGTCCTTGAACTCGGAAGGTGTTATGTGGACGGCAGAGTTAATAGGAAGCGATGGTGCCCCTCTGAACCGTACCCATCACCAAGTTAGGGAATTAAATTTTTTAAATAATGACACCCAATGCAGAAAAATAATCTATAATATGACAAATGAAGACCTGTGGAACAGTAAATTACAGGAGATAAGAGAGTTTAGACACCAAGGCACAAATAATTTGACAGCAAAACAAGTAGAAGATCTCATCATGATATATAAGAAGTATAAACATGTATTTTCAGAAAACCCAGGAAAAGTAAAAAACTATCAGTGTAGAATACAATTTAAAGAACCAGCAGAATTCCACAGAAAATCCTATCCTATACCATATTCATTGAAGGAGGCGGTTAGAGATGAAATTAATAAAAGGTTGTTAAATGATATAATTGAGCATAGCCAATCACCATATACTAGCCCAATAGTAGCAATTCAGAAGAAGAACGGGCAGGTTCGACTTTGCTTGGATGCCCGAGAAATAAATAAACACATAGTAAATGATCGTACGTCACCTGGAGAAATAGAAGAAATTCTAAAGAAATTTCATGGTACGAAATTTATCAGTACCTGGGACACAGTTTGTGGTTACTGGCAGGTGGAGTTGCACCCGATGAGTCGAAAATATATGGCTTTTATTTTCGAGGGTAGAAACTACCAGTTTAAAAGATTGCCATTTGGATTAGTCAATTCGGTAGCAATTTTTGTACGATGTATGGACCAGGTATTGGGTCAGGAAGCGCTACAATTCACCACAGTTTATGTAGACGACCTGTTGATTACCTCATCCAACTGGGAGGAACATTGTCACAGGGTGGAATATGTATTGAGTAAGTTAGCAGAGAACGACATAACACTAAAACTTGAAAAATCCCAATTAATAGCGAAGGAGGTTCAATTTTTAGGTTTCAATTTGACTGAACAAGGTATTTCTCCATCACAAGAAAAGGTTACTGCAATCCAGAAGTTCCCACAACCAAAGAATAAGAGGCAACTCCAATCCTTCTTAGGACTGTGTAATTACTACCGGAAGTTCCAACGCAATTATTCCGCACTGACATCTAAATTTCAGGAACAGCTGTCTTCCAAAAACAAATGGACATGGGGACATGAACAGGATGCGATACTACAACAGATAAAGGATAAATTCTTAGAGACAGTAATACTTCATCATCCAAATTTTGATCACCCATTCTTTTTGAACTGTGACGCAAGTGATGTCAGTCTTGGGACGGTATTGTACCAAGAAGACACAGAAGGAAACCATTTAGTCATCAGTTTTGCCAGTCGTGTGTTAAACCACTGTGAGAGAAGGTATAATGTTACGGAAAAGGAACTATTAAGCATAGTCTTTGCTTGTAGTAAATTCCGAACGTACATTTTGGGATATCCTGTAACTGTCAGAACAGATCATAAGTCCATCTCATTTTTAAGAAGTTGTAAGCTGAGTCATGGAAGGCTTACAAGGTGGATACTCGCCTTGCAGGAGTATAATATCAAATGGGAATATATTCCAGGGAGTCAAAACGTGATAGCAGACGTGTTATCTCGAATAAACCTGGACACCCAGACATTTGAGGGTGAGAAAGAAAGGATTATCAAGGTGTACAACATTCTCAAAAGCAGATCTGATTTGGAAGCATTATTACAAAATATCAAAGCTAATCAGTTATTAGACCCAAAATTAATAAAAATCAAGGAACGTATGGCGAACCAAAACTCTTCAATAAACCAATTCTATTGTGAACAAGAAGGAATTTCATTCATAAAAAATACATTGAACCAAGAAGACTGGAAGGTAATCATTCCCAAAATCATGGAAAAAGAACTAGTGTTGGAATATCACATAAGATACGGACATATGGGTGCTGTAAAGGTAGTGAAAGCATTGGAGGAGAATTGTTACATTAAGAACATACACAGGAAGGTACAAAATTATATAAAACCCTGTCATATCTGTCAATTGGTCAAAAGTAATAATGAACGAAGGGAAGGTGTAATGATACCTATATCGTCAGAACAAAAATTGGAAAAATTATTCATTGACATATGTGGACCATTTCCTAGGAGTGAAGGTAGAAGCCGGTATAAATACCTTATAATCATTATGGACCACTTCACCAAATTCATCAAATTGTATCCAATCAGTCGAGCAACTACGCAGAAAATTCTTGAAGTAATAACTACTCAATACATTCCAAAAATAGGAATACCTGTTTCAATAGTTACCGACCATGGTACACAGTTTCGAGGCAGAAAATGGAAGAGAAGAACACATTGTTAGAACTGAACATCAAAAGCTATAAGACCTCCGTATACCACCCCAGTAGCAATCCATCAGAAAGAATCCTGAGAGAGGTTGGTAGAATTTTAAGGACCTATTGTCATCAACAACAAAGGAAGTGGCCTGATTACTTATCAGCCACAGAAGATTTTTTAAACTTGGCTTACCATCCATCTATAAATTGCACTCCATACACTGCCATGTATGAAAAACAACCACCCAGAGAGATCCAAGAATTGATTAAATTTCCTAAGTCTCCACCGTACCAATTTAATAAATTAAAATTCTATAATCAGGTGATGGAAAATCTGGAAAAACGCAGAAATAAATACCAGAAAATAAAGGGTAAAATAATTAAATATGAAGTAGGAGAGAAAGTTTTGTTAAAGAACAGGGAATTGCCTAGCACTCTAGAAGGGATATCAAAGAAATTATTATTACTATACGTTGGACCCTACACCATAACAAAAAACAACAACAACAACACGTATGAATTAACCGACCCCATTTCAAAGAAGATCAAGGGCAATTATAATCAACAATCCATGAAAAAATATCATGAGGAAGAAAAGGAAAAATAACATAAGTAATTATGTCCTCACACCTAATGAAGTGTTCAGAAATAATTACTTCTGAAGGGAGGCAATTTGTAATGAAACAAATGTTACAAAAGAATAGTAAATAATAGTGAAATCCGATCCAGAGAAGAACCAAGAAATAATAATTGCTAGCAAATTAAAGGAAAACTATTTGGTTTGACTTATATAATATTATCCAGAAACCCAGAAATAACCCAGTAGAATAGGGCAGTAAACAGAAAAAAGTGAAATAAATAAACCTAGTAGGCCTAATCAACTTACCCTGAATAATAATCCAAACCCAATAAAGAGTACCTAATCCATATAATAAAATTGTATTAATTATAATCATATAGGCCTATAATCAAGGAAAGGAAAAGGGACACAAACCTTTAAAGTAATGAGTGTGATCATAAGAAATAGCGACACAGACTACCGTTAAACAGTGTAATTATTTTTGATGGAAGTGTTTTGTTATTATTAGATAGAATTTTAGTTTATCATACAGACAATAGTTTAGCAGTATAAATAAACTAAAACTGTCAAAAACAATTATTATTATTAAAAGTTTTGTTATATGTTATAAGATTTTATGTCACCAGTTAATTTATGTAAATATATTTATCTCAGGTAGTCAAAGTAGAAATTACAATAAATCATAACAAATTGTTCCACCACATATCATAGAAATTCAAATTAATAAGGTTTTACAGTTATAAACTGAGGCATGTTTAGTATCAAATTGTTTATAATTATCTAATTAATAATTGTATAAACATTGCATATATAATTAGAGTATAGTAATAATATTATCTATTAAAGGTAATTTATAAAATATAAAGTAGGTAATGGGTGTTGATCCTATAACATTTAAACTGTACATAAATGACCAATCAAAATTTAAGAAATTTGTATGAGTTAGGTAAAAAAGAAAGAAGATATAACACTTAATTGTTAATTGTGATGGAAAACAGTTGAATAGTGCGTGTCTAGAGGTAATTAAAAGTATATAAAAATAGATGACCCGTGTGTGAAAGAAGATCTGAAGGACCATCATCGAAGATAATAATCCTTCCACTACCATTTTCATGAACAAATAATGCACACAATCAAGAAAAATATTCAGAAACGACCAGGAACCCTTCAGCAATATCGTCTAGATGTGTAAAGTATAATTTGACAATATTTTTTTTTTTTCAACAAGGAACAACCACTAGACAATATAACAATTTACACTAACACTAATCACTAGTCAACATTTTAAAGTGCAACCAAATTCAATATATAAGCTAACAGTGATTACAAGGAAACATTTATTGTACACATTGATAAACTACATTATTTTCTGAGACGGACAAATTGAATATCGTCAAAACTTGTATGTAACTTAATATATAATTTGTGTAAATTTTTAGATTATAAGTAATATATTGTTTGTAAAGGTACTCTCTATTATTAAACAACATGCAAAGGAACTTTTCGTAGCAGCCACAAGAATTCCCACGAAATATATTAAAATTATTTAATTATAAATCCTGAGATAAATATCGACCCTGTGACAACCTTATGTATCGAATGGAATTTTCCAATAATTGAATTTATGTTACACAGATTAAATCATTATGTTATTAAATCATATCCATGAGTTATTATTTCAGGAAGGTAATATATAGTAGTATTATAAAATTCATTTTTTTTATATTGTATAATCTAAAATTTTTAAATGTTTTTTGTTGTTCTGGAGATTGTAATTTCGTATATACTAAGAACAGTAAATCAGTAAACCCGGAGCTAAAAAAATGTTCTTGTCAGTTATGTTCTTTTTTCTTACCAAATAAACAGTCAAAATCAGCTAATTTCAGTGAGGAAACAAAATAATTATTATTTTTTTGTTGGCTAGTATAATCAGTCAGGATTTATCTGTATGAGAAGTGTTAAAAATATTAATGGATCATCCGTCGGTAACATCAACACTAAAAAATACTTGTTTAAAAAGAGGTTACATGCACTTATACCACATTTTTTTATTTGAACTTGTGTAAGATGCAAATCAAGTTCATCATGTATGTTTTGTAGAAAATGAAATATTGTTTCTTAATTTTTATCTGTTGTTTAACATTTTTAATTTATTTTATTGAATGATCGGAAACGGTGGAATATTAATTTATTTCAAATCTGAGCTGGTTGTATTAAATTATAGTTGTATGCTCTTTTAAGGTAAAACTTGAGTCGTTTTAGTCTTCTGATTAAGTAAAATTGACATACTTATTATTCATTGCTCTTATTTATTTATAATTACTCTTATTAAGTGTTCAATAAGAAAAAGTTGCTATAAATCAAGGAAGGATAAATTACTCTTTGTTCTGTGTCAAAGACTCTTTTTCTTTGACCAGGCCTTTTATTAAGAATGTTTCCTTTAGTGTTGCCAAATACACCAGTACTTATTACAAATCTGGATTTTCAAGTTTTCTTCCAAGTCTTTCTCAGTCTTTTAACTTTTATTATTTTGAAGTTTTTGGTTGATATTTT
The DNA here is from genome assembly GCA_034769895.1 of Magicicada septendecula. Lineage (NCBI taxonomy): Eukaryota > Metazoa > Arthropoda > Insecta > Hemiptera > Cicadidae > Magicicada > Magicicada septendecula. The sequence goes on along the minus strand of CM068367.1, from coordinate 227,918,758 downwards.
GTACTTTGGCATTTGATTCATCCTATTTTTGCAGTGGAGATTCAGTGGATGATTTGTTTAAAAAAATAATCAAAATCAACTTAATGGGGGTTGTTTACCTTGTTCAGAATTTTAATTTCTTGATCACAGTTGTTAAAAGAATGGGTTTTGAATGTGTAACCATTATCAAATGATTATAATGCTTCACATTACCACTTGTAGGAGTTATATAGCCGTCATTTTGTTATCGAAATCTTGTTGACAGCATTTGTTGTTTGGGGTAAAAAAATCACACACACACACACACACGCACGCACGCACGCACGCACGCACGCACGCACGCACGCACGCACGCACGCACGCACACACACACACACACACACACACACACACACACACACACACACAATTTTGACATCTTCCAAAATGTTTGCCCCAGCATTGTCTATTTAATGACCTAAATGGTTTTTTTTTCCAAGGGAATGTGCCTCACAATTTTGTTTCCTTAGTTTTATTATGAAAAATGAAGGTTTAATTTTTTTTAAGTTACAGTGAACATGGTTATGATTTATAAAATTGGCTGTATGTACTATCACCAACCTATTCTGGTATATATTATATTGCATGTTGTGAAGAAAATCAGTCTTGCAGCAGCAAAAGTCATGATGTTGACATATGCATTTTCTTATACAAATATCTCTGTGTTACTAAATAATTTTCATACTAAAATTGTGTGTAGGCGACTATGTGTATCACAGATAGGGGGGGATGTGGAAATGAACTTGGGACTATTTGAAGCTGTCTCTGTTACCTAATCAGTATGATATTTAACTTGAAATATCAAGGTTAGGCCTATAAAGCCACGACCCCTTATAGGTGGTTATAGTTTAAACCACCAACCATTTTGAAGTATCCCCTGGCACAGAAATACTTTGCTCCCTTTGCACTTTCACCGTTCCACTGTTTTCCAAGAAGTCACATTTTTCAAGTTTGTATATTAACTTGTGCTGACTCGTATGTGGCCATCTTAAGCATTTGTTCATTTCCTCTTCAGTGTAAATGTGATAATTCTGCTACTTGAGCTTAATCTTTAGGAAGAAAATGATGCAGGGGCTAAATCTTATCATTGGCTAGTGACTACAGAGTGATGAGTGACTGATAAGCCAGTAAACTCTTATGTTTCTGAGACAAACTCTCTCTTTGCCCTCAGTTAAAGAGTGAGTGCCATTTGGAAATCGTTTTTCCAGTGTTTGCTTATTTTGAATTATTTCAAATGTTAGTAAATTTTGTAAATTTGTAAAAGAATCCTGTGTTACCTGTCTAGTAAGGTTTAAGGTCCATAGTGTCACCACAGATGTGCCTTATTGCCACAGAAAAATGTGATTAAACGTATTATATTTCTTCAAACAGGCTAATGGGCTCCTACTAACATACTTCCCTTTTATTTTTACAGAACGTCTCTTTTTACGGATCGCATCTTGCAGGAAGAATTTTCTTTATATATTTCAATGTAACTTTATTGGGCAACCATATATTACAATCTTTTGAATCTATGACTGATGTAGATTGGTTGTTTCCAAGTATGTAAATTTGGTAATTATCAACTTCTGCATACAGATTTGTATAAATCCTGCAAACAATACTGTGATGATTTACTAACATGACAATTATTCAGGAAACAGTTCTGCGATAGATCCGGTTTATAGAACACAGTTGTGAAAGAACGCTGGGATTATAGTTTTTAAGCCTTAATAAGTATTAAGGCTGACTCAATTTAAATAAGAAATTTGCCATTTTCGTTTTAGAAAAAATGTTGCATTTCCTTCTAAATCAGTTTTTATCTATACATCCAGTAACAAGTTTACTGGAATAGCAGTGAGATGAAGGATCAGTAAATTTTGCATCACATTCACTTTTTATTATCAACGTTGAGCGAAACAATAGATTGTTAGTTTCATTCCTTTTTAACTGAATCAGCCAGTATAAACAGAGGTAAAGGAATACAGAATGTGATAGGACACTATAGTATTTGCTGTTTGTGATTAGCCTTGTTTAACGTACTGATGTTTACTATAAATAAGAGCTGTATATTTTTATTTGAAAAAGATTCCATTATGTGATACAGCCTTTTACGGCATTTAATTTCCTGCTTTCTGAAGTGACCGGAACTTGTTGTAATGAGATTCTTTCTACTTTCTTGAAATGGTGTATACTTATTTGCAATAAAATGTGCTTAGCGTATGTCAGGCATAAAAAATGTCCATGCAGTCCCCTTCCTTTGATATTAGTACTGCGCTTAACAGTAGTTTATTGAGTTTTTTTTAACATTCAGTAAATTTTATACTTTAAGTGTGCAATTTCCCTATACATGTAGTCGGTTACAGTATGACTTTGACACTCAGAAGTTTATTTAATGGAACCTATGATATGATTTATGTTTTTAAAAAAGAAGTGACTTTGTACAATGCTTTTGTTACTCTTTTAATTTTGTTCATGGTCCTATGGATTTGCAGTTTATATATTATGATTTGTATACTGCAATTTCAAAATACACACTCACACGGGCTTAGTATACTACGCCTAATATGCTTCATATAGGGAATCTTTCTAATTCCTGTACAGATATTGTGTATGCGCGTGTGCACACGTGTGTATTTGTGCCAAGAAATGTATAATACTATAAATCCTTTATAAATTTTAATTTCCTTCTCTTCCATTATACTTTCACTGTGCTGTGCATTTATCATGTAAAATAAATATATATGTATGTATGTTGTGTAAGTTGACATTGTTAAATATCTGTTGTTTATGTTTTTACTTAAACAGTTTTTATGCTAGAATAACATTATTTAAGGGGGGATATATTATTTCTGAATGGTGTTTACTATGACAAACTAAGGATTTTTGTATTCAAATGATAACATCTACTCATAACATGGTTACTGGCAGTAAAAAAAACTACATTATGGGACTTTTTGAAAGTTGCCAGTCCTCTTGCTTCATGAACTGCTTGCCTTCTCAATGGCATGAAGCTTACTTTTTTCTGACAATTTGTTGTCATCTCATGCAACAGTCTCATGTTAATTGTGACATCTTTAGGATATTTCACCAAACACCTCTTAAATTGCACCCTACTCAAGGTTGTTCTTTCACACAACACTGAATAAGGCTTTCATTAAGGCTTCTCCACATTCAGATCCTCCCATCTGAATGGTTAAATGTAAACTTTGACTTGACTGGTAAAAAGACATTGAACCCAATCATGTTGGTCTACTATGAATTGGCCTGCCAACTCCTTCCTGGCTAGGCAATGCTCCCGCATGAGTGCTGAAAATTTGCACACCTCCATTGCCGTTAAGCTTGCGTTTTGTAACTTTCTATGAATGATTTATGAACAAATAATTACACTGGTTTCATGGTAGCAAGCTGTGCATAAGATTCTTGTATTTGCGTTTGTTTAAAGTGCTTACTGTTTATTACCTGAATTACTGATTTTTTTTAACAGATGACTCACAAAATCAGCTATCACAGGTAGATTAAACTGCTAAGTGGAACAATTCACTTGCATGCCACTGTTTTGTACCACTATATTAGTCTTTGAACCCAATGAAAACAAAATACCCACTTCAATTGTTGAACAGAATTGTAACTGGTATTTACTGTCGTCATGTATAATTTAAAACTAGGCGTATAGCCTAGATGGAAGCAAAAGTGTGCTGGACCCAGACTGACAGGATTCGGAATTAAACTCTCCTTTAACATTAACAAGTTCGTTGTTTTCTAGTATTACAAGTTTTACATATGTTCAAACAATTGATATTGTATTCTGTTAGCAGTGTTAATCCAGAACAATTACTTTTTTTTTTTAAGAAAACAACTGATTCCATCATTTAACATGAGAATTAGAACTGTAATACTGTACTGGTGCCTTTCAATTTGAATAATAAATCACAGCATAAAAATAAGTAGGATAAAATTATTAATACTCAACACATGTTCATACAGGACACCACATCTTTTGTTTAAAGAAAGAAAAAAGGTTACAAAAGGCTGCTAAGGATTATTATTATTATTATTATTATTATTAAAACTTCACTTAAAGCACATTCTCACAGTCTTGCAGCAATCAAGAAAATTGGCAATACAGTGGAACTTGGTTATAACGTCATTGAAGGGACCAAAAAAATAATGATGTTATGTCCGAGTGACAGTGACGTTATAAAAGAGTCGTTATAAAAGACCCTTTTTAATCACTAGTAAGGAAGGAGAAATAAAAACAAAAGATCTTTGCATTATTAACATTATTCGTGATATTTATTCTAAAGTTTACAAACTGCATTTCATTTATACAAACAGCATGAAGAATATTTTAAAAGATCAAAAAGAAAGTACATATCACTTACATTTAGGCTTACTGTCGAAATTAATCCGTAATTTTCTTTTGAACGCTCCTTTCTGAAAAATAAATTCTTTCTGTTGTGCTGTGGAGATGCTGCGCTGCATTGAACGTGTTGTCAGACGTCTCTCTAAAGCAGTAAAATCGTGAAAGAGTTTCGGCGGCTCTCATTGCTTCCTGTACTGTCGGACAAACGATGTCGGCATCCTCCTTTTGCTCAGCATCGTCTTCAACACTATCTTCTGCTTCTATGTTTTTTACTTCCGCGATAATTTCTACGTCACTCAACACTTGGAATGTTTCTACTTGGTCATCCACTGATGCATAGGAATCAAGTTCATTTCCAAATTCATTTACGTCGAATTTCTTAATCCACTCCGAGAGCGGCAAGTCGTCGTCTTCGTCATCATCGGGTAAATTTTCATGTACGAGTTGTGCTTTACTAAAGCATTTTGCTATCGTCTTCTGTGTTACACTCTTCCAAGAGTCGTCTAGGAAATTGTATTGCATCTAAGAGTGAAATTGAGGCAGGTTGCACCGTGTCCATACAGAAAATAATTTTTTTTTAAAGTTGCTTGCGGTAGTGACACTTTAGTCTTCTAATGACGCCTTGGTCCATAGGTTGCAGGACACGCGTACAATTGGCCGGTAAGAAGACCAGATTAATGTTTGTCAAATTTAACTTTGGATGGGCTGCACAGTTGTCAACTAGAAGTAGAATTTTTCTGTTTTTCGATGACAGTTCTTTATCCCACTTTCTTAGTTCATCTTCAAAAATACTAGAAGTCATCCACGCTTTTTTGTTGGCAGTGTAACTTACAGGAAGTTTTTTGATGTTTTTAAAACATCTAGGATACATCAGCTATTTTACGTCCACTTTCATATGATCTAATTACACGTACTTTCTCTTGAATAGACAGAACCTTTCTTTTTGTACTAGAACTTGCCATGATTACTGTATAAAAATGTAGACCTACGTATAAAATTCTATAAACAGTGGCTACCGAAACTTAAGTTATAAAACACACAAAAGAAACTGTCACAGTATGAGCACATACAGAAACAATAACAACCAAAAACAGAGACGAGACTACGTGTAAACAATACTGTACAGTAAATACTGTAACAGCGTGGCGTGAACAATAGCCTCGAGACGCGCAGTGCTACTGACCCGGTGAGAGTGGTGGGGAGACATGTCAGTCGCCAGACACCGGCTGGTGCCGGCGATCCTGTTACAGTGCTTATCGCTTGCATACAATGTATGTCTGTAGCCATGGGCGTAGCGCGCGCACGCACATATATACGTTTATATGAAATTTAGAGTAAAATATCTGAGAAATTTTTGACGCTATAACAGAGTAGTACAATATTTAGTGATGTTAAAACCGGGAATTTTTATAATGTTAAAGATATCAGTTTGACCGGACTTATGACAAAATAACGCTACACCCGAGTTGACGTAACAGCCGAGGCCGTAATAACCAAGTTCCATTGTATACATATCCTTCAGACAGCTGATAATAACTGTAATTAAAATTAAAATTAATTTTTCTGATTATGTGACATCAGTATTTTAATGAATCAGACTATAATTTAAAAATCCCTATTCCATTACTAGATATGAATTTATGAAGGTGTCATTCTTTACAATACTTAAATGTGCAGTTAATCACTATACATTTAGTTTGTTAGTTAAGCGCTATACAAAATTGTTTTTTACATTTCTAGTCATCATTGTTAATCACCTCTTGAACTACCTTAACGTTTTTCTACATGATTGAAAAAGAATAATTGAGTTTAGATATATAACAATATAAATCGGAGCTAAGGAAATGCTTACACCTTATACAGAAACAGGATCTATCATACATGAATACTTGAACAAGTTAGTCTATCAGCCTGTCCTTTCACTTGTAATTGCAGGAATGTAGTTGTAATTGATGAATGTAATATATGGAAGTTTTTCACCTGATATTTTGAAGCACGGGTATTCACTGGTAACTCGTAGTGGTGATGCTAACGAAACGTTGCACTGTTAATGAAGAAGTGTGTGAAGTTGCTGTTTCTAGTGGACGGTCCTTGTAAGTTTTTAGAGTGAGTCCATGTGGCTGATGGCATGGGAAAGGAGCACCTTGGTTAACCTCTCCGCCGATGATGTCCGATGTTCATGACATCATCCAACCCCGCATTCTTCCGATGAATCGGGAACCCTAGAAAAGTATTATTTGTAACTGGGCCGTCACCTAATATAATCACCCTGACTATCACACTTCTACTCGCACCAGAACTCTGTCATTGACCATAGGGGAGCTAGATAGTTCACGCTTTGCATTTCCCTTAGCATTAGCAACATTCCAAAATTTTCTTTAATTAAATTTCCATTTATTTATAAATTATTTTTTAAATTATTCAATAATTCATTCAATATAGAGTTAATGTCCTTTTAGATTTTACGGTTACATTTCTGCAATTAGTTAAGTGCAAGGTCAGCACGTGGTTCCAAATACGGGAAGAAACATGTGGGACACACATGCATTAACACACATTCTCGTATTCTTTCCTTATTCTCTTACATTTAAAACATAACCCCTTTATTAATATAATTTGTACAAAGTAATAGTCCTCACCTGAGACACTCTACGAGATTAATTAGTCATAGTTACACACAGCGAAGCCCATTGCGAACCCAGCCACCAGACCACGAAGAGCTCTGTTGAAAAGCCAAAGAGAGAATGAGACTGAATGACCGTTTTATTCAACCCAGGATAATTCAAGAAAAGCAAGCTTAAAATTGTTAAGCACCTGGACGGGCTGCCTACAGTATCGCGTGTCCGTTGCCGAGCGGCAGACTTGATTTCGTCGTTGCTGCTGTATACCTTGCGCGAGCACAGCGCAGCTATCTCACTCTAACTGCCGAAGCAACGAAGGCAATGGAGAAGGCGCGACTAATGACCGGCCGCGGGTTTCGAATGTCGATTTTAATTGCTTCGGCATAGAATATATTCACATTTTTCAAATTGCAATTTTGCAAGTTGTTTTCTGGAAAGTTATGCTAATTTTGTTTCTATTAAATTGTTTTAGTATCTTGTAAAATATTATTCATTACTTTGTTGTTTTCTGAATACTGAAACACTACTGACGATAGCGTAATTTGTACTAAAATTTTGACTGTATGTAACCAATATTATAACCTATAATGAATGCAATCAGACCTATAAGTAACAATCTGTACACACACAAGTTCTTGGTTTTTTTGTATGCAACTACAAAGGTTGTAAATTTGGAATTCGTATATCCGATTATAAGTAGTTGAGTAATGTTTTTTGGTAGTTTCTATTTAATAATCTCATTTACCTTATGCAATGTATCTAATATACGATATTTTTATGAAAACAATAAAAACTACGGTAACTGTTTTACTTCATATTCCAGTAATATTCATAAACATTGTCGGAATAAAAAAAAATTGGTATGGAGAACCATTCATGACTTCCATGTTGTAAGATTTATGTTTAAAATAATTTACTTGAATTCGGTTTGGTAATTTCTAAAAAATATCATCCACCCTCAAACTAATTTCACTATTTATAGATATTTTTGTATTTATGGGGTAGTCGTTTAATATAATGTTATTTTCAGTCACTTTATCCATAAAAATTAGGTAGGCTTACTTTATTCTTATAAAGAAACCGAACTACGCATATAATCATCCCTCCTCCGAAGCGCTCCAGTCACTCATGGACCCTGAGCATCTTGCAGATGATTAATTTCCTAAAGACTATAAGTCTGTCTATGAACCCTTCCTCTGTAAACACGTGCAGTTACACTGCCCAGCGATCCACAGGAAGCAAATCGATAACAAAAGCATGCAAATATAAGAAAATAAACATGAGTGATGCCAGAAATAACGCGAATTTTGTGTGTGTGTGTTGCCTGCATTTTTATTGCGGTAATCATAATAATAAAATGGAAACGTAAACATTACATAATTGAGATATGCTTGCCTGCCACGAACGATATATTTTCTCTCATGCATGATTTAAATTAAAATGAAAAAATATAAAATTTTGTTAAAGTGAAATGAATGTTTCCATAGAAACTACTTCTTTGTTGTCAATAACGTATTACACATAAAATTTACTTTCTCCATCATCAACTACCATTTTAATTTATGGAAAATTACCCCCTTCCCCTTCAACTACCCTTTTCATTTATAGATATTTCATCTACCTTTCTACAGTGGATTATTATGACCTTCTTTTAAGGATACTTTATTTATCAAAATTAAGCACTTTATCCTTGTTAAAACGTAAAACATTGCAGGTAAACTACCCCTTCCCCTTAACCGAACTTTATAGGCCTCAAGTCCTCTACAATTCAGAACTGTATGCAAAAAATTAATTGATTCTGTTTGAATTTGCGGCAGTTATTGTTTGACATAGAAAAATTCTACACACAGACACTTTTTGAAAAATGACATTTCTTCGTGTTTTGAGGGTAGTACAATCAGAATCTGCCATTATCTCGAACACGATTTTTTTCGCCATGACCATACTTCCATTTCCTTATGGAGGATGGAAGTAAAAACATTCTTAGTGACATGTGGAATGTTGTTTTTATCATGTTTCCCTATAATCACGTTGATAGTAATGCCTCAAGCCAGTTACGGAATCTAGTTATTTTTTAAGTCTGGGATGTACTAATATGTTTGAGTGTTATGTGTGGAATCAATATGTGTGTACAGCCTGTTCGTTACAGTTTAGGTAATAAAATATGTAACCTCTCGTTGTTGCAGGAAGAAGAGTTTAGACAAGCCCTCGACCCAAAGTATGCTCACCTTTCAGATGACCTTCATATTGAAATAGCAGCACTAGCACCCCCTGCCGAAGCACATGCAAGAATTGCATATGCTTTAGCAGAAATACGGAAATACTTAGTGCCAGACAGTAACGACGAAATTAGGCAGGAACAAATGAGAGAAATTCAAGCATATACAGGACCACCAGTAGAAAGAGGTGCACCTGCAATGCGTGGAGCACGAGGTAGAGCACCTCCTCCTCGAGGGGCTGCACCACCACCTCCAATGCCAATGCGGGGTTCATTATTATCTGCTCCAAGACCAGCACCTCCATTGGCTCCACTTCTTCCAAGGCCAGTACCAGGCAAAGCTAAAGTCCTTTCTATCCTTGACAGAGCAAGAGTTGCAATGGAAGAATCATATGGTGGATATGATGAAATGGGACCAGATATGGGACCTTCCGGAAGCTATTATGATACACCATCATCTGGACCAGGGTATGTAAAAAAAGATTATGTAGTAAATATTTAAAAAGTAACACACACTATTGTCTACTGTATTCATGAAAATGTTTAATTGGACAGTGCTATGCATCACTAGACCAAGCAGTAAAATATAGTTTGTTAGTATTTGCTTTCAAAAGTCATTGGTTGCTAAAAATTTGATGTTATATGAATAGACACATCAGATTTACATTTTATGATTTTACAATTTTTACATTATTAAAATGCATTAATTCTAGAAGAACATGCCAATGTTTCGTTTTTATGAAGTGGGACTTGGTCTAGTGATGCATAACACCGTCCAATTATGATGCTGAAACATTGTATATTTAGGGCTGAATACACATTTTTATTCATAGTACCCCCCCCCCCATGATCGCACGCACGTACACACACAAATCTTATTGGTTTCCTGGGCATAAAATTATAACTATTTATACATAGTGAAATTATAAAGTTTCTATTACAGACCTGTTTTTGTTTGATGGATATTTTACTGTCATCACATCAAGGATGATTCTACCCTGTTCAGGTCTTGATGATTTAATGAAGTGTACCTCATCAGCAGTCTGCCCGTTACATCCACCTTCCAGCCATTTATTCCAGCTTTTCTAGTTGCTCACTGCACACAGTTCGTGTGAATTTTGCAAGCTCTATCCATAAACATGATATTGGCCATTTAATCTATCCAAGCTTTACTTTTTGAATTACGATAATGTATGATTTTTTTTTCAAATGTACATATATACATGGTGTCTACGACTGGGAAACCCTGGAATTTTCAGGGCATTAAGAATTTGTGGAATATTCAGGGAAAAATCAGGGAATTTCTTCGTTATTCAGGGATTTTCCTCTTGGGCTACTCTTCGTAAACGTAGTAGCGATACTTTCGAATTTCGCGGGACGTAATCGATCGCTACTCGATTCCCGTAGTCAGCCAATGAACACTCGTTCCCAGCGCGGGACTGAAGTATGCTATTTGATTGGTTCCCAGCGCGGATTGGTATTTGACCCAACCTTGCACGGGTTGTCTGTTCAGTATTGTCAACTTAGCGGGTTTCCCGCTCAATCTTGCAGATTTAAGTTTTTGTTTAGCAGGGACGTTTTGGAAATTTAACAATGAAAGTGTAGGGATTTAATGGATTTTCGACCTTCCACAGCGGGAAGAATATTGTTATTTATATTGTGAATATAGAGTTTTATCGGAATTTCAGCTATTTTCGCAACGTTGAAAAGTTTTGAGTGTTGGCTACACTTTCGTGATTTCGCGCCGTAATAGTGTTCACAACTCTTCATTTGTTGTTTACCGGTGCTTACTGTATGTGTTGCGTTCACGCTTGAGTGTGTTATTGTGATTTGAAATTCTTGAAATCTGTTGCGTTGTGCGCGAAATCTAAAGCAGAAGCTTTGCAATTAATTGCGTGCTCTTAGTTCTTTAGTGGTGCGGATTAAAATGCTTTTAGTGTGATGTGCGTTCGTTGTTAAAAACACGTGGGCATCCAAATTCGTGACTGTGCAAAGTCGTTTGAAAATTCCGTTTTATTATGGCGTGCAAAACTCGTTTTCAGTCAGAGTGGTTGTATGACCCAAAGTTTAAATCATGGCTAGAAGCAGTGAAAGACAGCCCTTTTCGGGCGAGTTGTAGGTTATGTCGGTATTCGTTTTCATTAAGCAATATGGGCGGGCGTGCAGTTAGTAGCCATGCTGAGGGCTCCAAACATAAAATTGGTGCAAAAAATTCTGGAGCTATTACTAATTATTTTAGTTCACCTGTGGATGCTAAGCCGCAGTTTAATAACCCTGAGCCTAGCATTTCTCAGCCTGTTGCAACCGACGATGGAAACGATTCTTCATTGCTTCGAAGAAATTCAAGAGTGAATGAGTTTTTGATTAAAGAAGACTCCACTAGGGCTGAAATTTTGTGGTGTATTCAGGTAGTGATGAATCACCGAACCATGAGGTCTGCTGCCAGGGATGTTGGTGTTTTTAAACGGATGTTTTCCGATAGTGAAATTGCAACCAAGATTCAGCTCCAAAAAGACAAAATGGGGTATGTAATTGTTCATGGAATTGCTCCATACTTCAAAACCAGATTATTTCACGAGATTGAGCTAGCGGACGTTATAACAGTTGGTTTTGACGAATTGCTGAATAAAGTTTCTCAGATGCAACAGATGGACATTGATATCCGCTATTGGGACAATTCCAAGGATGAAGTAGTAGTACGCTACTGGTCCTCTGCTTTTCTTGGTCACACAACAGCAAGTGATTTACTTGCAGCATTCAACAAGGAGATTCCGCCCCATTTTATGAAGAAGGTAATTAATATATCAATGGATGGCCCTAATGTAAATTTTAAGTTTTTAAGAGATTTCAAGGCTTCCATCAAGGAAATTGAAGGCCCTGTTTTGCTTGAGGTGGGAAGTTGCGGCTTGCATACAATGCATTATGCCTATAAAGCTGGATTTCAAGAAACGGGATGGATGTTGGTGAAATTTCTGAGGGCTTTGTTCAATCTTTTTAAAAATGTTCCAGCTAGACGTGCAGACTACAGACGCCTAACGAATAGTAGCATCTTTCCACTGAAATTTTCAGCGGTCCGGTGGCTAGAGTGCGCAAATGTAGCTCAACGAGCAATAGAGATTCTCCCGAATGTTAAAGTGTATGTGAGAGGAATTGAACAAGGGAATTCTGCACCCTCTTGTATGAGCTTTGGTGAAGTGAAGAAAGCATTACAGGATTCTTTGCTTGCACCAAAACTTGCATTCTTCAGAACAGTGGCATCGGATCTGGAACCTTTTATGACAGAATTCCAATGCAATCGCCCTATGATACCATTTCTGTATTCTGCATTGTGTGGGGCTCTGAGGATTATCATGGACAGATTTGTCAAGAAGGAAGTATTGGAGGAAGCCAGCAATCCTTCTTGCATCAACGTAACTCAAAACGAAAATCTGTTACCAGTGAAACACGTGAAGGTGGGATATGTCACGATGGCAGAGCTGAAGAAGGTAAAGAAACTGAAAGAATTGGATGTGATGACATTCAAAAGAGATTGTAGAGAGTGTCTCGTAAAAATCTGTCAGAAACTGGTGACTCTCTCGCCTCTTTTGTATAAATTTACAAAAGCTGTCTCCTGCTTTGACCCGCAATTAGTTAGTTCATCAAAATCATTGGCTGAGAGATGTTACAAACCTTGCTCTCCATTTTAGTGGAAAATAAATGGATCGATGGTCCTACTGCTGATCAAGCTGCGAGAGAATTCTCAAACTTTGTGTCCCAGCCCAGTGCCTCTGATAGACTAAAATCATTCGATAGATTGTCAGATCGTGCAGACCACTTTTGGAGAGATTTTTTTGGAAGGTCCAGTCCAGAATTGAGGATTCTAAAAGTCATGAAAATGGTTCTTGTCATTTCCCATGGTAATTCCAGTTTAGAACGAGGTTTCTCTGTTAATAAGGAAGATCTTATTGATAACATGGCCAACGAGACCCTGGTTGCTAGGCGATTGGTGTATAACTGAACACAATAGTGGGCCCCAATGTACAGGACCTCGTGATCGATAAGAGTTTGATACATTCCACGAAAAATGCAAGAAGTATATGGAAGAATTTCCAGAAAGAAAGCCGAAGATGAGGAAAGGCAGCTAAAGCTCAAAAAGAAAAGGCAGGTTGAACTGCAGATCATGGAGTTGGAAGCCAAGAGAGCAAAACTTAGGGAAGAAAAGGATAAGGAGCTGGAACTGCTTGAAGAAAACATCAAGAAGTTGGCTGAAGAATCGAACAAGTAAATGGAAGCAGACTTCTGTTGCAATTTTACATAAGTGTAAATAAGTGCTTGGTGTTTAATTAAAACAAACATTGTGTTATTGTTATTTCTATTTTGTGAGGCACAGTGCTGTGTGGTGCGTGCAATTTAAAGAAATTTGAAAACTTTAAAAACACTGTTCTTGAATTATTAAGGCATGGGGAAGGTGATGATAAGAATTTATTTCAGCCAAATGGCCATAAGCTTACGTACACAAATATGTTTGATTTGATCTAACATTCTCTATACTCAGTGATTTACTTCTTTCACGGCACATGCTAAAATAAAAACGATCGCATAAAGTCTGGTACAAAACATATACACACTGGTACTTCGTTCATGGAATCCTTTTGTACGCTTGCCTTGTGATGGAAGCCGTGTACAGCCAATCTGGTGAGAGCGCTGAGCTTACAATTATTTGGTCCTGTCCAGTTGCAATCTAGCGTAGCATCTGTGGAATAGAAGTCTGAGTAAATCATCTCTTGCTTCTCTGGATTTGAGTAGTTCCTGCTCTGGTTGGGTAGATGGGGAAGATGTAAGTATCATTTTATTTTTTTAATAGCTTTTAATGTTGTCAATCGATCTTCATCTATTATTGTTCATCTTCAAGGCAAATAACCGGTATTAATAAATATTCATGCCTTCTCATAAAATCGCTTACATATACTCCCGGCCACAGGCCACTTGTTCATGTTACTTTTGTCATTCTGAAAAATATGATTGTGAGAAATTGCCATGACATTAGTGAAAGGCCCCTCTCATATGAATACATATTTTAAAATAAATGCAGTTTTGAGTGTTAGAAATCATATGATGAGTGAAATGGAACACATTGGCACAGTTTGACCTTTGGTGGGAAAAAATTTAAAATGATTTTAAGCGAAGCCCTGAATATCCATAAATACGGTACCTAAATAACCTACTCTGCTCTGTTTTCAAATCTTCCATTCATCTAGTCTTGGAACACTTTACTGCACAATGTAGCGGTCAATAGCTGTAACAAAAGCTGAAAATGTTGACCTTTTTTTCTTTAATCCATCTTTTACGGGGTGCACTCAGTTTGGTGACATTCTCCATGGTTAGAAATAGGAGGGATTTGGGGGGGGGGAGGGAATTTGTCCTTAGCGTACTGACGCAGAATTTGCCTGGTGTTGAAAACAGAAAACCATCTTCGGGTTGGCCGAGGCAGGATTCGAACCTGCTACAACCTGCACGCTACAAGTCACACCTTAGCGCACTGAGCTAAATGTGTTCGGTGCAGTTGACCTTTAGTTGCTCACAACTACAATGTGGCTGATCGTGTGGTCATCAGTAGTCCACTCAAGTTCTTTGTTTTGTAAATTTTTAATGCGTTGTATTTTGGTCACTTATGTTACTTAGGGAATTTTCTTACTTATCCTGGAAAAATCAGGGAATATTCAGGGAATTCTTTTATGATGAGTTGGTAGACACCCTGATATAGCATCGTCATTGTTTTTGCTCGAAGTTTAAATAATTGAGACACATTAACGGCAAATAGGAACTAGGACACATTGAGACTAGGAGTATCAGTGGTTCAGAAATGAGAGTCTGTGTTATTAGCAGTTAGAAATTTCTACAGACTGCGTTAGCAAGGTCGCATATTCATTTTCAAAATGTTGATTTTATGTGATATGGATAGAAAATGGGTAGATAACGATAAAAAAGATAAGGCCAAGGTGATTGTATGACCTACTTGTCATTTTAGTAGTAGGGCAACAGCATCCAGCTCCTGCTCCTGCCTAAGAATTTGCCTAGACAAAAAGCATTTAAAAATATTATTGTAGAACCTTATTCAGTATAATATTAGCGATGAAATGTGGTTTTATATAGATTTACTTGAATTCATAAGTCTCTTGAAATCTTAGAAAATGTTTCTTCTTTTTGGGATTGTATGCTGTTTTAATGTTTTATGCTATTTATAAAGCAGTGAGAATGAATTCCAAAATTCTGATAATTTTTCAAATCCTTGTTTGTACTTCAATAAATATTTGGTCATTGATTTCTTTGCCTTTCCACAAACACACTAATAGCTACTGATCGTCCAGTCTGTGTTAGACTTCTGGGGGTATCTGTAGCTGTGCTCAAGGTACATTAATAATGATCTTTTAACATACAAAGAATTATCAAAAAATATAAATTTTAACTTTAACCTTGCTTTCGAGTCCAAAAGTGAATGGATGCATTTAAATAAATTATAAAATACAAAAGAGGACTTTAACATTTGTTTTAATTGTTGTGTTGTTGGCATAGTAAACTTAAATTCAACTTATTCTGCCAGACGCACTGGGTTGAACCACTATCCTAGTTACTTACTGCATCGTAATACAGTTCTTTTATTTTTTCACAAGGGAGCTATAATGGTATACAGTGTACACTATAGTCATGTGTGAAGCCGTTGATTTTTTTAACACAAACACAATAGTACCAGTGGTTTCACTTCACATTAAACATTTGTTCCCTTCTTAATAAATTGATGGCTTGATTAGAGTAAACAATGTTTATGTGTTTGGTGAAGAATCAGAATGTTGTAACCGTTTATTTTTAAATGTTATAGTTAACAAAAATCATTACTATTTTAGTAAAGGTGAATGATGAATAACATTTCTTTTATAAAGGCTTCATGTAACTGTACATACCGTACGTCAACATCTAAGTGATGACATAAACTAAACTAAAATTACTTGATTAGAAATATATTACATTAATATATTTAATGATATTATTTAATCATTAGGTGAATTTTTTTTTAAAGCCAATAGGACAGTACAGTACAATGTATCAGTGTTTGTGCCATTACTGAGATTTTAACTCGTACTCATCTATATCAACAATTGAGTGATAATTTCCATTAAATAAGCATTAGTGAAAATTATTTAAAATGAGAACTTTGTGTTGTAGATCACTTCTTCAGTGTTTTTTTACATTCATTTCAGCTACATTTCTACTAAAACGTGAGTACTGTATCGCATGTGTTAAAATTTCAGATACGGTGGTGATTACAATGGAGGTTCTGACTACTATGAATCAAGCAACTATACAGGTAAAGCATATCAGTGCCTGAATGTTATGTCAGTGTTTAATTGTTAGGTAATCTTATGGTAGTGTCGCTTGTGCTTTAATAATATAAATCATTTCTTGCAGTAGAATGCAAACACAGTTTGAACGTATAAGTAATAAAAAAATAAATGATTGTTTAGTCAGGCACTTGTGCAATTAAATGCTGATTTAATATGAAAATATTTTTAGAATCTGATTTTTAAATTGAATAGCTCAGTGGAACAGTTTTAAATGGGGTATATTAAATCATATAACTTCATTTGAAGTGCAGCACAGTACATCAGATCTGTCCCAACTCCTCATTTGCTTCTAGCTGGGTATTTTCTACTCATCAAGTGAATAAAAAGGAGAGTTTATATCGTATTACAACAAACATGTGTGTGTACAATAGGGTGGGTCGAAAAAAGCGAATTTTCGAGTATCAAATTCTAATAGTGCGGAAAAGTTGCGTATTCGCATGCTAATAAACGGAAAAATATTGAAAAAATTCCTATGTTTAATCTTCAGTTCGCGCAAAGGGCCTAAAGTTTGAAAAAAATGACAAAAAACACCAAATATTACCTTAACGCTCAAATTTTACAGATTAAGTTTTTCGACTTCTAATAGCGTGAAAGTACTTCATTTTAGTTGCCTGATAATAGAAAAAATATTTAAAAAAATCGCGCGTTACATATTGAGTTCGCGCATAAGGCCTAAAGTTTGCGAATTTTGGTGAAAAATTGATATTTTTACAGTTTTACAAACAGACGGACTGTTGTATTAAAAATATATACAAGGCCATTTTTTTTACTAATTGTTCCTATGAGTGATTTTATATATTCAACTTGGATCCGAATACATCACCTTGCAGCTCTTCGCCCATTTCGCAAAATTATTTTTGCTGAAATGACCCAGAACTCACCACGTGGAGGTGGCTGCAATTCGAGTTCCACCCACGCCCTACCCAACCATCCAACCATTCAGGGCATGGTAAATTATGTTGGTTCGCCACTATCAGTCAAGGGCGTTATCTTGAAATCGGATTTTTGGTTGAATTTTGGCATCCAAGATCTTGAGTGCAAAGTTGCTCTAATGTAGCCATCTCTGTTATCTTGTCCGCAACTTTTCCGGCGGACTCTGTCACAAGTTTTACGCATCTTTCAACTGCTTGGGTATGGCAGGGAAAGTTTAAAAATTCAAACTCAGGCAGAGTGTTATTTTGCAGAAATGATGAAATATTCTCTGTTGTCAAGCTTTCCATCATTGGAGGGGGCGACAGCTTACATTTCGTCCACTCAATCAGCTCACTGTAGTCCGTGGCACCAAAATTTATTGAAGGAGGCATAAAAGTTCTAACAGATTTTCCCTTCGGCTGTTGATTTCTTGCTTTCAGTATCCTCCTGTAACCCAACTCTCGTATATGTTGTCTCTCATCCACTATCATAGCCAACAACATGTTCTCTAGATGACAGAAGAACGCGTTTCTCTGAATCACAGGATCGATGATTTTTTTAATGTTGTCCGGCAAATGTCTCGTTGTTTCTACAACCTTAAAGATATGCTTAGGACCGTATTTTACTGAGTGATATCTCTTAACGTCGAACCAGACAGGAGCATACGTCTTCACAATGTAACTGGCAAGTATCTTCAGTTCGTTCGTAGGACTCGATTGGGAAATGAACAATCGTAAGACCCGGTTTGCACATGTCAACCATCGGGAATGACTGAGAGGTCCAGGATCTTTTACAGCCAGATCTGGAGCACAGTCTCCTGTCTGGATTGCCTTGACAATGTCCAGAAGGTACTGTTCATCTTTACTGAGATCAGTTTTTGTTATATTGATTTCCTCGGATTCGATTGTTTCGAAATTTACTACATGTAATTTGTCACAGCCAGGCAGTTGTTTGCCGATTTCCCCACAGAATGACGCTGGTCCCGTCGTCTCTCCGTCCAAGTACTCAAAACAAATGTCTGAAGGGCAGCTCGTTGAAGTGAAGTAAGCAAATGAACCACTGCAATGGGCGCTGAATTTTGACCTCGATATTGTGAATTGCACCATTTTTTCACCCTGTGTTTGTCACTGTGCCATCGCAACCGATCGCTTCCAGTTCATTAATGTCGACATCATTATTTTGTAGGTAGTGTAGGATGCACTTGGCTATTTCACTTCCAGTTCCATTTGCCGGTGTAACGTGGCCGATATATTGCCCACCAGGCTCACGAGTCACGCTAATGTGTTCCTCTTTCCTTACTCTGCGGTACATTTTAGCCCCTATTTTTTCTTGAACGATAGTATTATCTTTTCTACCATCAAAATATATTCCCTTTGTTACTGTAAGCCGGTGCATTTCTTGTACTACGGCCTCTCGTGTCTTCTGTTTTTCTCTTCTTATCTTGCTTTTGTCAGTCACTAGCGACGAATCTTTTTCAGAGATCATTCCAAGATCATGCAAAACACTAGAAGCGATAGCAGCTGTGGCTCTGTCAGAAACACCAAATCTATCGCTTACTAATGCAGTAGACATCAATTTCAACCTCATTTGAGATGTAGAAGGAACGGAAGACAAATCGATTTCACTGCTTCTTTCGTGCGAAGATTTCCGAGTAGCTTCCGTGTCACATGTGTCACAGTCGGGCGCAACAGTTTCTCGCAACAATTGTAGTTGTTTTCTTTTGTCTAAGTTCAACTGTTTCTTTTCTATCCAAACTGCAAAAAGCAGCCGATCCTGGTTGTTCGTTGATCGTATATAAATTGTCTCTCAATCGGTTGGATCTTTTTGTCTTTTTCACACTTACATTTCTGAGTTCTGGGTCATTTCAGCAAAAATAATTTTGCGAAATGGGCGAAGAGCTGCAAGGTGATGTATTCGGATCCAAGTTGAATATATAAAATCACTCATAGGAACAATTAGTAAAAAAAAATGGCCTTGTACATATTTTTAATACAACAGTCCGTCTGTTTGTAAAACTGTAAAAATATCAATTTTTCACCAAAATTCGCAAACTTTAGGCCTTATGCGTGAACTCAATATGTAACGCGCGATTTTTAAAATATTTTTTTCTATTATCAGGCAACTAAAATGAAGTACTTTCACGCTATTAGAAGTCGAAAAACTTAATCTGTAAAATTTGAGCGTTAAGGCAGTAGTTGGCGTTTTTTGTTTTTTTTTTCAAACTTTAGGCCCTTTGCGCGAACTGAAGATTAAATATAGGAATTTTTTCAATATTTTTCCGTTTATTAGCATGCGAATACGCAACTTTTCCGCACTATTAGAATTCGATACTCGAAAATTCATTTTTTTCGACCCACCCTAGTGTACAAGTGCACACACGTGTGTATATAATTATAAATATACATAGATGCATTTTTATGCATAAATTTATATGCATAGATAAAATATAAATAAAAGTTTTATCTTTCTGAAGTGTCATTGCAGTGGTATATATAATACTGAATCTGTTGTTTAGAAGACACACAACCTTAACACTAGAAAATTCAGATAGTTTTTTAATACTTAATATGATTGGCTTCGTGGATATTATTTTTTTCTTGATGTGTAGTTTAAACTGTGTTTGTAAGTGTGAACCCTTTATATTTGGTTTTGAGCATGTTATTTAAAATCGATTATCAAAGTTAAATCTAGTTCGAAATGTCTCGATGTTTTAATTTAAATTGCATCTTAAACTGTGTTTGCATTTTTTATTTGGCATAGTAAGAATTATGTGATAGAAAAAAGGCAAACTTGTTATCTTTTGTTAAATATACTGGAACAAAATATGTGTACAGCGTGCCTTCAGTATGTTTTCATGAGTGTCATACGAACACGCATATTAATAGTAAAATTATTGTTCAATACATAATTAGCTTTTTAACAAGCTCGTTTCTGTCAGTTCATAGCCTTTCTACGCATATATTATTCTGTAACCTCTGTAGTTTTGAGTACTGTTTGTCATGTTGGATATGATTTTGCGTGTCTGTATCATTGTTTTTATATGTCTGTCTTTGTTTGTGGGACTGTTTAACAAAAGTAACAAGTTGTCTGTGTAGTAGTATAATTTGTAGTGTGTGATGCTATTGTGAAGTTTTGACTTTCAGGGCGCTGGTGACCTCACAGGCCAGAAGCCCTCGGCCATGGTGAGCCGTCCTTTTTTTTAGACTATTCTCCATAGCATGTACCTTATTCTGTAATGCTTTGTGAAAGAGTTTATAGCATTCTTCTGTGTCAAGAATACATCATTAAATATAATGCATAATAGTGCCACTTATTTGAACATAAGTTATCTCCTGAATAATGGTACTTAATAGTGGCATACATAAAATTAATGGCAACTCTTAACAATAATGACAGTGGTGGTTATTATTGTAATGTAACATGAAGCAGTGCCATTGTGTTAATCAGTAATGTTAAAATGAATAGTTTGTTTTTGCATATGGGAATATAAACATTACCTAAGGGCATTTACCTTTGTTCAGTAGAAACCTAAGATTTCTTAACCAGTTTTAAGATAATTATGCACTATTGCATTGAATTTTTAATATTTGGTTTTAATAATTTTATTTAATATATGGTAATTCCACCTTAGGTGCAGAGACAGTGAATATGAATCATAGTCATCAGAAATTACTGGTATTAAGTTATTGTTCTGTTTTTTTTTGTCTTTTTTTTGTACAATTAAACCACAAAAGCTGAGGGATAAATACCTATATCTTTAAGTTGTGGCACGTGTAACTATTATTGGGAGATCCATTATAAAGTTAATAGAGGACATGAAGGTGACTGCAAATATTTCATATTTCAAACGTATTGAACTGGGTGTGTGAAAGTTAACAAATAAAAGTACAGTAAAGGAGTATTGAATAATGATGGGTATAATTTAAAATATCAAGAAAGTATAATTTGTTTATCATAGAAATAGATTGTTATTATGGAAGGTATTGATATAGTTTATGTGAGGTCGTGACTAGGTACAGTTCATTTTTGATGTGTTTGTACATAAAATCCTATCTGATATTATTTTTACTCATTACTTATACCTCTGTAAGTGACTCGCTGGGGTTTTTGCAGGTTTTCTTTGCTGGGTTTATTTGTAATATCTTCAAATATTAAATACTTCTGCAAGTAAAATTTATTTTATTTCCATCTGATGTACGTTTCTCAGAAATTATTCTGTATCTTCTTAGGTAATTCAGAGATATATCATCAGAGGTGAAGAAAATTGTTTATGTACTCATAAAAATATCTAACCATTTGTGAGGAAGGGATTTAATTGCGTAAAGTTGGTATTTGCGTAGGGGATTTCTAAGAAAAGTTGGTAAAAATAGGCGTGAGGGTCAATATACACCAACTAAATCAAAATTAAGAATTAAGCTTTTTGAAACAAAACTATTCATGCTAGCTTTCGCACATACTTGAGTGAGTCTGAAGGCTTTTTATTAACTTCTTGCTTACCTTTACAATAAAAATAAATAAGTACAAAACAAACAGTATAGAAATAATAGTAGAATATTAGTTATATTATGATATGAAACGTATAGTGTGTGCGCGTTTTCGTTTTGAATAATAATCAAATGAAGCAGAACGTTAAAATGAAAAAAAAAAATTAAAATATTGAATATCACATGTTATAACTTTAACTTTTCACTTTATTTACAATAAAAGTTTGTTTTGCCAGCTGGTAAAACATAAATGATCTCTCTGTCATTCATCTGTTACTTTTCCGGGTTGTAATACTTGTGGGGTTAAAAGACGTTCTTAATAGGTAGGATGTTATTTCCTAAAATACTGTATTAAAATAACATGATTTTTCCTTCTTGAAACAGATTGTGTTATCTAGGATTAAAAGATTTTCACAAGTAAGCTAATACGAAGAAGAAGTCGTCCCTTTATGAGAAACTGTAGAGGTAGTCGAGTGTATGTAATTAAGGAGCGGAAGTGCACAAGTGCATGGTTTGCAATTCCATTCCATTGCGGTAATAGCTGGTAGTACGTCTCAACAACACACAATTCAGGACTAAAAAAAACAGAGATAGGAGAGATAGGATTATATAACATTTGATATGTAGCAGAGAGAGGGAGGAGACAGTGGGAGAGGGGGGAAAGAGTGAATGAGTGAGACATCCGTGGTAAGTGAAACACAGATTACAAACAAACCTTGTACACGTGTTTTGGCTACTATTCGAAATAATATTCATAAGTTGGCTACACCAACACTCATAACAACAATTAATTCTCTTTTCACATCTTAGAGCGACTTCCACCACATCACCATTTGCCTCTGAGCATAAGCATTTCGCGCATTCCCATGCCCTTAACTTTCAATTTTGCTATACACAATAGCTGCTAGACAGCAAGAATTGATGCATCCTGTCTGGTTTTACCACTTGCATTCAAATACTTTTCAAGGAAAAAATATGGTGGATTCTTTTCAAACAGACCTCTTCAGTCAGTTGTGTACACTCAAAATAATCATAATAACCTGAATCAGTGTGGTCCACAAGTAGTTCAGATTACTGATTTGTTAAGTTTTTTAACAATAATATTGCAGTAAAAAATGATTGGATATGGTAAAGCAATAAAGTGTTGTTCTTATATAGCGTATATCAAAATGTTGTACTTATGTCAATATTGGAAAAGTGTTGAATTGTATTGCAGAAATGATTGACTCTCCACTGGTTAACTCGTGTGCAGACAGTATGTTAAGAGTGCCAACACCACAGACTAGCTCAACAAATTATAGACATTCAGTGTTATTAACTTGTTTCCATTGTTTGCTATGAGCAAAAAGTAAAATGCAGCAAAGTAGTATAACAATTGCATTAGATTATGGAGTGTCACAACTAAGTAGTAGTTGTAGGCACAACTAAGTTTTGATAATAACACTTTCCCGGAATAAATTAAACAATAATTTTTGGTACAGACATGACCTTAAAAATCGATTATTGACGCGAACTGACACAAAATTGTTATAAAACTTTTTTTGTATATAAAAATTGCATAGAATACTAAACATCATCATTTTTAAATTTTTCTGCTATTTTAAAAATGAAGAAGTGAACTTTTATTATGAGTTTTAGTAAATGTTAAATTTTCTCCCAGGAGAAATTATGAAATGCATAAAAAATCGTGGAAATTTCAAAGAAATACGGCTTAAAAATTCACACATCCAAAGTGTTAATAAAGTAAAATATCTTAAGCACTGTAATAAAATAAGTACAGTTAATAAAAAGAAGCACTTTTAACATGCAAATGTAGTACATAAAATTCTGTTCTTGCCAGAACATTGGAAAGAAAGAAATTTTATCAGTGATTGCGATAAATAGATGTGTATTATGGTGTATAGGGTATCCTACAATACCTTACATAGACTTTGTATTAACGTGTTGTAAATATAGTATAGTCGTGTTTTATTTGCAAGATGAATGAAATCACGTTAACACACATTTACACATTTGAGTAAAGTGGAGTTGCATAACTTGAGGTTTTACTGTTCCGAGACTTTTAAGGTTTCAGATTTATAGGAATTACTAGTAGGGACGAGGGTTTTACTTAGATATAGGAATATGTTTGCATTTATAATTACACTTATAAAGGGGAACATAATTATTTTTGCATATAAAGTTATTAAAGTTGTTATCATTCATTAAAGATCTTCCACGTCTAACAATTATAATTTACAATTCTCTATAAAGAACACTTCTATTTGTGATTCAGATATATGCACTTTGTGTTTGAAAATTACAACAATCCATGTCTAAAAATACATTTTCAAACCAATTACTCTATTTAATAATTACACACTTGTATAGAGAACGTTTGTATATTAATATTCCTTTTACACTATAAAAATACCCTTTGTTGTAAGAACAAAAATTGTCACAACAGTAGTGTTTTAGAAAAGGTGTCACATTTGTGTACGAAGAAGACAGACACAACAAAATAAATAAATTTAGTATGATAATTGGTACAGTTATAAGAATTTTTTAAGAATAAGACATTGAATGACATGCAGCTAAAGTTTTATAAGGTGATGGCAGTTCCCATACTGTTGTATAGTTCAGAATGTTGGGTACCTAGGAAAAGAGATCTTAGATGGAATCATCAGAAAAGAAATCTTGTAGATAAGTGAAAGGCTGTTACGGGAATAGAATACGAAATGCAACCATTAGACAGGAATTAAACATTCAGTTGATTGCACTACAGGCAGAAATGTATAAAGAAAGATGAAAAGATGATGTATCTAAAATCCAGAAAGGAAGGATTCCAACACAGGCGTTGAATTATAACCTGATTGGTAGATGCCAAGGATTAGATGCTGAACCCGGACAGGCAGAAAGTCTAGTTCTGCAAGGGCAGAAGAAGAAGGAGACAGTTGCATAGGATTATTAATGAATAAAGTAAAATGACCAAGTTATAAAAATCTTAGCAAAATATTATGAATTCCAGTAATTTAAAAATAATAAAGTTTTACAATTGCACACTATGAAATTAATCTATTTATTCAGTGGTATATTATGAATAACTAACATGCCATGTTAGTGTTCACACAAGTTCAGTTTTTCCTGTGTTTCAAGGTCTGTAGCATATCAGGTTTTCCTCGCCCCTCCTTCATACGGTGAGAATTGTCCTGATGGACCCTAACAGAAACTGTTTGGGGTATCTTCTGCATCACCCTCAAAACAGATGTTGTTGCCTTTATAGATATTTATCAGTTTTCTGTAAAATGAACAACAGTTTCCAGTTTTATGTGGAACAAGTAAAGAAAGCTGCAGTAAAGTTATTCGTATGAACTTACATTTTGAGAAAATATTCTGAGATTTCTTTTACCTATGTGTGTAACTGTAGTGGTTATTGAAGGTGAACATCTTTCCTAATTATTTTTAGCCAGCCATCTAATGCACACATGGATTAATGAGAGTTTTATGTAGTTTTTCAGTAATCCGGTAAGTAAAGACTTGACTAATTTTTGCGTTGTTGTTGTCATTAGCTTTCAGCCCATACATTTTGCTGACTTTCAATACTGAAATACACAGTTGGCTGAGTTTTTCAATACATTGACAGCTTTCAGGAACCTCAGGAGAACACATTTTTTGATGCCTGTAAGGATTAATTATACCAAATAATGTGATCATATAGTTTTGTTTTATGGTTTGTTCAGACGAGGTTTTCATAAAGTACAAATATATGAATTTTGTTTTTCTTTCCTCTGCACAATGTATCTGTTAGAAAAAATTGTATGTCAGTTATTATCATTTTATAATGATCAGCTTGTTCTGACTTTCTTACTTGTATTTAATATATACGTAGGCCTGTAATCGGTGGTAAACATCCAAATTGTATAATTTGAATGTTTGATTTCTTTATATTGAGTCTTAGTGTATTAGTTGACAAAAACATCTGAAGCGTTAAAAACTAATGTTACAAACAGGAAAGGATGCTAGTTGTTGGTACCAATTTCTTGTAAAACTTTAAAGTTGCTAAAGAAATGGAGGAAAGTACTGAACATAAAAATGTGTGTAATAATTGCTATGTGTGGTAGTATCAGATAAAACTAGTTTTGTTAAAAGAAATGTGGAGTTAATATTGGAAGAGTACTATGTACCCACAGAGTAACACGCAAAAATCCATGTGTTTAATGTTTGCATGGAATTTATTAAACATTCATTGAGTAGCTTTTTTTCAAGTTACCACTGCTATTCTCATGTATATACTTGTGGATTACCACTGAGTATTTATGTGTCATTTAAATTAATTGTTAAGTAGAATTGTTACATGGGCAAGTGCATGGGTGTTAAGTGAAATCGAGCATTCAGAAGGATCAGTAATCAATTAGTAAATTTATTTTTTGTCAGGGAACAGAAATCATGAAGGAACGATTTTTAGGAAGGAAAACCATGGTCACAATCATGTTTGTTCATAGGAATAAGTAAATTTAATATGATTTTGATATAGTTTCTCAATCAACATAGATGTGTGTAATGCACTACTAATTGAAAAATAGATATTTTCGATTATTGGTTGGAATTGTGTTTAGAGTTGTTTAGATGTGTGTTTAGATATGAAGATAAATGTATGCTCATAACATGTGTGCATACGTGTGTGAGTGTGATAATGAGACTTTAAATCTATATTCACAACTAATTAAAATTTTAAATTATTGAAGCTTAAACATGGTATTGATAAAAAATTAGGAAAAATTAAGTTTCATATACACTGTTGGCGATGAGTAATGAAAAATAGACATTTCATGTTATGAAAATATTAAGGTGTATTGCATAAAGAGGAAAAAAAGATTAATAAAGTTAGGCTGTAATAATGACCTGGGGTGGGGGGAGTTTGTACGAAATGGTATATTGTAAAAGAAAACTCATAAGTCTGTCTTGGTGAGAAGTTACATTTGTGTAAAAGTAGTCATCAAATTCATAGGGTACAGTAACTGTGTGTATTACACCAGTCAGTGAAAAGACTTAACGTTTACTAAAAATCTCATCATTTGGTTGTAGAAAGTGCTTTCATCAAATAGCTTTCCATTAATAATGCAAAACGTTTCTTCAGTGAATGTAAAACTGTTAAGCCTGAAGTAGAAGGTATATAGAAAAAAACTGATTTGTTTACATTGTGTCCTGCTAGGTGAAAACTACGAATGAAAGTGTGATTTTGTGAAGTGCATAAAGTGGGACGTGTCTTACAAAGAGGTATCATAATTATGGATGACATTTGCAATCTCTTCACTGCTGAACAAATACTAAATTTGTCCTTGTGTATAAAGATGTATTCTGTTTGAACCAGATTGTTTCATTTTCTGCTGAAAGCTCTCTTGTGTATTTAATCTGTATGTATTAGTAGCCAACCATTTATTAAAAAGAAGAAAGGCTTTATCTTTGAGTTTTTTTATTATTTTTGTAACAAACATAAACAGTAGACAGTTATAGTAAAAGTTATTGTAAATTTATTTCCTTTTCTGTTTAACAGATTTGTTGCTGAAAAGGTCTTGCCAAGAAATACTAGAAAGTATATACCAGGTTATATATAGGAGATTATGAAGTCATGTATTTGTTTTTCTCTTTCTTCGTATTGTTTAAATTAGCAGCCATCCTTACTATTTCTTTTATGAATTTGCTAACTGCTATAATTTTTATTGTTCGACTAAGCTTTTCGTCATCACTGACATCTTCAGTCTGAAACAACGTGTATCAACTGTACGTTGTAAGCTTTTATACTTTAGGCCCCTCCGCTTATGTCATCGCCCCTCCTATTGGTTCTAGCTGCTACCGCTCTTCACGGGAACTTTGTCTACATTTTTCCGTTAGGCATTTTTCTAACGTCCGTCAAATTGTTTTAAGAATCTCCCGTTAATTTCTTCATTCTTGACTTATAATTTTTTGTAACCTTTTACATTTCGTCATTTTTAGTGTGTTATTCTTATTATTTTAATTTATTTTTGTTTATTGTTTATTATATAATAAAATATTTCTTCATTTGTAAAATCCACTTTTATATTCATTAATTTATTTTTATCTTCTTTTTTAACTTAAGTATTTCTAGTTCTTCTATTAATTTTCTTTTTTGCGGATTGTTTTCTATTTTGATTATTTCCATATTTTCATTTGGATTTATGAATTTATGGCCTGATTCATTAAAATGTCTTGCATATAGTGAGTTCGTTACTCTAACCCCTTCTCCTTTTGCGTGTTCATTCATTCTAATTTTAAATTTTCTTCCAGTTTCGCCCAGATATATCTTATTACATTCCCCACATTTTAATTTGTATACGCCACTTTTTTCTGTTAATGGAATTTCTTCTATTTTATCATTTTTTATATATTCGAATACATTTTTCGTTTTCTTTATTCCTATCTGTATTTCATATTTATCGAAGCATTTCTGTACCATTTCTGTTTGATATCCTATGTATGTTATTGCTCCTTTATATTTCTTTTCTTCATTTGTTTTTTCTTTTTTGTTCTTTTCTATTTCTTTATTTTCCTCTATTTTCTTAACTATTCTATTAATTATTTTAGGGTTGTAATTATTATTTTTTGCTATTTGTTGTATTTTCTTTAATTCTTTTTGTTTGAGTTCTTCATTTTCTAGATAATTTATAGCTCTATAGCAAAATGAATTTAATGCTGCCATTTTATAATTGACTGGATGATATGATTCTTGTGGAATTATTAAATCTGAGTATGTTTCTTTCCTATATATATCGAATTTGAGTTTGTTATCTTCAATTTTTATATTGATATCCAGGAAATTAATATCTAATCCTCCAATTTCTTCTTGAAATTTTATTGTTTTTTCTATGTTATTTAGTTCTTCCGTAAATTTTTTAAATTCATTTACTTCACCTTCCCAAACTATTAGTATGTTATCTACATACCTGATCCATTTTTTAATTCTTCTTTCTTTATCTATATCTTTTAAAATTTTGATTTCAAAGCTATTCATGAATATCTCTGCCATTAATGGTGAAAGCGGTGATCCCATTGGTAATCCATTTTCTTGTAGCCAGAACTGCTTCAGATTTAATAACAAATTTTACATACAAGAAAGTGGATTACCAATGGGATCACCGCTTTGACCATTAATGGCAGAGATATTCATGAATAGCTTTGAAATCAAAATTTTAAAAGATATAGATAAAGAAAGAAGAATTAAAAAATGGATCAGGTATGTAGATAACATACTAATAGTTTGGGAAGGTGAAGTAAATGAATTTAAAAAATTTACGGAACAACTAAATAACAGGAAAAACAATAAAATTTCAAGAAGAAATTGGAGGATTAGAAATTAATTTCCTGGATATCAATATAAAAATTGAAGATAACAAACACAAATTCGATATATATAGGAAAGAAACATACTCAGATTTAATAATTCCACAAGAATCATATCATCCAGTCAATTATAAAATGGCAGCATTAAATTTATTTTGCTATAGAGCTATAAATTATCTAGAAAATGAAGAACTCAAACAAAAAGAATTAAAGAAAATACAACAAATAGCAAAAAATAATAATTACAACCCTAAAAAATTAATAGAATAGTTAAGAAAATAGAGGAAAATAAAGAAATAGAAAAGAACAAAAAAGAAAAAACAAATGAAGAAAAGAAATATAAAGGAGCAATAACATACATAGGATATCAAACAGAAATGGTACAGAAATGCTTCGATAAATATGAAATACAGATAGGAATAAAGAAAACGAAAAATGTATTCGAATATATAAAAAATGATAAAATAGAAGAAATTCCATTAACAGAAAAAAGCGGCGTATACAAATTAAAATGTGGGGAATGTAATAAGATATATCTGGGCGAAACTGGAAGAAAATTTAAAATTAGAATGAATGAACACGCAAAAGGAGAAGGGGTTAGAGTAATGAACTCACTATATGCAAGACATTTTAATGAATCAGGCCATAAATTCATAAATCCAAATGAAAATATGGAAATAATCAAAATAGAAAACAATCCGCAAAAAAGAAAATTAATAGAAGAACTAGAAATACTTAAAGTTAAAAAAGAAGATAAAAATAAATTAATGAATATAAAAGTGGATTTTACAAATGAAGAAATATTTTATTATATAATACACAATAAACAATAAACAAAAATAAATTAAAATAATAAGAATAACATACTAAAAATGACGAAATGTAAAAGGTTACAAAAAATTATAAGTCAAGAATGAAGAAATTAACGGGAGATTCTTAAAACAATTTGACGGACGTTAGAAAAATGCCTAATGGAAAAATGTAGACAAAGTTCCCGTGAAGAGCGGTAGCAGCTAGAACCAATAGGAGGGGCGATGACATAAGCGGAGGGGCCTAAAGTATAAAAGCTTACAACGTACAGTTGATAGACGTTGTTTAAGACCTGAAGATGTCAGTGATGACGAAAAGCTTAGTCGAACAATAAAAATTATAGCAGTTAGCAAAATCATAAAAGAAATAATGTTTGTTTTTCATTTGAATTGATTTCTCTGCCTGTGCATTACTTTTATAATACTGTAAAAAGTAGTTGAACAGTACTAACAAAGTTTATAGACAACAACTTGAATAGTCCCCAATCACTGTAATTTAACTGTATATAAATATGTTTATCTTTAGGTAATTAACCTATTTATGGGGCAATAGTTTTGACCTATTTGGGTTTTTTCCTTGCCCCTAGGCTCTCAGGTTGGTTCAGGTCTCGCCAAAATTTTCAGTTCTCGTCTTGTACTGTCAGCACGAGCCCAAACAGTATGTACAATATAAATATATATTTAAAATAATTTTTAGTATCAACTAACATATACTAAAAATTTTGTAGGATCTCACAAATTTGGTTTTATATAATTTCACTTAACTCACCATGTATTTTAAATAGTTTAATGTATTCGATTCTCGTCTGATTTTTAATGGTGTTGGCCTTTTTATTGAAAACCTGTACAGTCATGCTTATTTTTTTTGAGCAGCATTTTTTTCTACACACACATGTAAAAAAATACAATTTTAATTAATACTTGTTATGTGCTGAACATTAGTACTGTACATCATAAAAGAAGTTAACTCACAGGTTTTTCTGCGATACTATGAATTAAATTTTTTTTACATCGGAAGATAGTGAGCTAAGTAGGAGGGGAATAATTCCTCTCATGTGGTTGTGTACGCTTGAGACCTCTTCTAGTATACATTTTTATAATTTCCATTTTTATAAAAATCAATCTGTGTTGTGTGTGTGTGTGTGTGTGTGTGTGTATTATATTTTAATTGAGAACTTGCTAAGTACTTTTTACGTTAGTAACAAAAAAATATGGGGCACAATGGTAAGGGAAAAGTTTCGTCATACATTAAGACGAAAATTATATAAAATATAAGATATAAAGATATATCCGTATAAGTATAAAGATATATCCGTATAAGTATAAAGATATTATCCTCTGTCCTCAGTGATACAGTATGTATTCGTAGTGTTTCTTATATGAAACAGCATATTACTATGCTTGCTCGTGCTCCTGTAAGTCCCACTATAGCTTATGACAAAAATAACAAAAATTTACAACAAATTAAGGATGTAGAAATAGGTGTATATTTAAAAAAATATGTACTGGTTGTGAAAATACACTGGTTTCTTCATAAATATGGACGAAGGAAGGATTATTTAACATGTGATGTAACAGGGTTGAAGACTTTTGGTAACAATTCTGAGGTTTATAATAACACATTCTTGTAGTAAATGAATTTGGTTGAAAGAAATTTTTTCTCCATTTGCCTGTTCAAAAAATTGTTTCTGCTCCCCCTTTCAGAACAAATTTCAGACTGTTAGTGAACTGTTATCTCGGTCTACTTCACACACACACATCATTGTATATTTTTGTAAAGTTACTTGAAAGGAGAATTCATGTTATAGTTAATTTGGTTTACAGGAAAATGTAATGTACAGTGAAGTTGGCTTGTTTTTAGGCTCTTCATTTGTTCCTTGATTAGTATGTATTATCCCTAGTGTGTACTTTATTGTAGCATGTCTTGCATGAATATTGACTCTATTTTGATAGTTTGCTAATACATATTTATTAAAAAAAATATGTATAGCGTTTAATACTCGTTAAGCATGATAGCCGATACATTACGTATCTTATGTTTAATAACTCCAGTTTTGCATTTTTATTTCTTTTCACATAAACGTGAATGGCATATATTTTCAAATTACTTAGTGAACATTGTTTTTTGTTTTTAATTATTTCAGTTATCATAAACTTTTTCTGATTTTTCACAAACAATCATAGAGACTGTATAAATAAAATTAAATTAATTTGCTTCAGTTTTAGTGGCAACATAACGGAAATTCCCTATAAATTTTGTGACAGGCGACAGGAGACAATGTTACATTTTTTCTTTAAATCTTTTCGACCAGAGATAAACATAATGTGCTGAACATAAAATATTCTGTTCTGTACTTGAATTACTTGTAACATACATTTAGCTACATAGAAACAAACTATTTCTCTGTAGATTATATTTTTCTGCAATTTTGAAATTCCTTTTTAACAGGTCATCTGTTTGAAATTTTTTTGTATAGAATACAGTTTTTACTTAAAAAAAAATCAGATTCCTAATTATATAATCATATGTTGAGAATATGGACATTATGTTTTTTTACTTTGTATGTATTGCATGTGGTGAATTCCCGTGTGCGCAAGTTGGCATACAAAATAGTATATCTTTTTGGAATTATAAATTAGCCAATTCATTTTTGGAGGAGAAGACAGTTTCCCATAGTGATTGTACGCTGCATACCCAAATGCTCTTCTTGACTTTGACAACAGTTCTGTTCGTCAGAATCTGCAATTTGAGGTGCTACATAATCCCAATTTGTACAGTAGTTGTGTCTTCATAAAAATTATAAAACTACTTGAAGAGTACACAGTAGTATTTTTGTAATAATAAATAAGGTCATTAGGCGTTTATGTATTGTTCATTTTGACAAGGTAATTGTGAAAGACTTCTGTCTTTAGACACAAAAGAAGTATGGAAATATGACTTGATAAAGTATTTGTCTCAAGAATTGAAGTGGGATTACAGTTCAGTAAGCTTTATTCTAGAAACACTACTACTGCAATTGTGTGTGTGTGTGTGTGTGTGTGTGTGTGTGTGTGTGTGTGTGTGTGTGTGTGTGTGTGTGTGTGTGTGTGTGTTCCATTGGTAAGTATGTAAATACCAAAACAGTATTTGTCATAGTACTACATAAGAATAACTCGTGTTTTAGTTTTTGTTAACAGAGCTTGTCTTTGTTTATGGTAGAAACATGTATTTTGCAGTTGACCTTCATAGATACTATGTAATAATTTTAATTTTTAAAAAACGTTATTCCATCTCTACTGGTTTAAGATTATCAAACAGATAATATTATCAGAGAAGCTTATTTAAATTTTTATAAACTTTTTTATAATTTCGTCAGTTAAAAAAGATGTATACCAAGCTGTGTGCATATGTTGCACAGATATGGTAAGCACGTTTTACTTGTGCACAATAAAAATTTTTGGCTTCAAAATGATTACTTGCACTCAAGTTATAAAATTTCTTTAAAAAAGTGTATAAAAAGAATTAAATGCCTTATTCCAGCATAAGCAGAATGAGCTGTTATATAATAATATGAATCCGATTAAATTTTGTACAAACTAATAAGATTAATGAAAATGTGGGGAATGTAGTTTTGAACTATTCAATTCTGCATAGTAAATCAATAAAAATATAAATAAATATGTAACTTAGTGTTGTGTATTTATCCTGACAAATCTTAGTGTTATTTTCATTTTTTTGTTTTGTTTTATTTTGTGTTTTTATGGGCTTTTCTCTCCTTTCCGATTTGTGTTTCCCGCAGACAGTTCGTCGGGGCGCTGGAAGGGCTTCAAGGCGTCGAATGTAGGTGGTGGGGGGGCACCTGGACGTTTTGGATCTTCCCGACCTTCACCATATGCACGTTCCGCAAAATAAATTCAGTCCTCTCACTAACTGCCTCCTTCAAATCTTAGTAATGCAATGTGAAGGACTACATCAGCATCATATGATCATCGTGATGGAGATGTAGAAGAAACTGAAGACATTTTTGATGACTGATATCAGCATTGGCTTGTGAGTGGACTAATTTTACTCTCCTTCCTGAATTTTAAAAATCCTCTCTGAATTCCGTCATTACTTTACTTTTTTTTAGAGTGTGCGTGTGATAATATTATCTCCAGAACAATGGTTTTTATGTTTTGTGCTATCTGATTTTAGTTAATTCTGTTTTGACATCCATTATTATATATAATTATGCATATAATATATATATAAAATAAGTTGTTTATCCACTATAATCATTGAACATCAGAAGGCTAAGCTTGATTAGCCACATATAATTTATTAGTTAAAAAAAGTTGTGGTGGGAAAATGTGTGATTTATATATTTGAGTTTTTGTATAATTATTTGATTTTTGCACATCAATTGCAGAATATGTAACAGGAAATATTGGTGTTATTAACTGTTGGTTAAAATGAGTGTAAGTTTATAGTAGTCTGTAGGTGTGTATGTTTAATATATTTCAGCATTTTCCCTCCAGGTAAAAATATTTTTAAATTTATTCAATTTTATAAACATTATGTATTAAAAAATTTTTAATAAATAAAAAATAACAAAAAAATAAAGGAGTTGTAATTTCAGATATTAGATCACAGACTTGGAATAATTACCGAACCATTTTTGTTATTTATTGTCTCATTTGATTAATTTGTGTTAATAGAAAGGAAACTTTCTGTAGACTCATCCCTACAAAAAATCCTTGCTTTCCTTTTTTTTAACAAAAATTTCCGAATTTGTAATTCTTTTAATTGTATACTGAAAATAAACAATTATTTTGTATATTAAAATCGCAAACATTGGGTTCCGTCCATGTAATTAATTTGACTCCTCTTCTGAGATTGAAATTTAGTGAACTTATCCATTTGAGGTAAAAAAAGACATTACTTTTAAGTTTTTGTTTAATAAGTTTTATTTGACTATAAAAGAAAACAAGAAAACTTTGAAGAACCCAATAATTTGTTTTTTAACCTTTTTATTTTATTAATTTTTTTAATACAAGACAATCAAGGTTTTTTGTTGTGAACGTATAACCCATATTTAAAAAAAATTCATACACATTGCTTCAGTAATTAATACTTTTTAATTTTTAATTAAGGTTGGATAAATTAAAGTAAGGTAAACATTAGTATTTATAAAAATAGTAAAATACTTTAGTTTTATTAAGAGTAAAATTTGATCCAATTTTGTTGAAGTTATGGGCCCTTCACATATTTTCTTTGTCAGAAAATAAATGTAGTTAATTATTAACTAATGACTTTTAAGATTTCTCTATATAGTTGACATTTGACAAACGTACTTCATATGTTTTAACGGGAAAATTATTCTTTTCAATAATCATGCTTGCATAAAAGAGTACAAACATGCATTAAGGAACTTTATAAAAGCATTACACTTTTTGGCCCCTATGAAATTATATTATTTTTGAATGGCATAGGTGAAAAAAGTAACTAATACAAAACTAAATTGGGCTTTTAGGAAATTGTCAAATATAACTCCTAAAATTGTATTCATAGATTGCATTTTGATAGATTTGTGTAACAGCTTTGTTTATAATTTTAAATATTAAGTCAAATAATTCAGTAAAAATTGAATCAAATTTAATTCTATAAGAAATGTTATATAATAAAACTGTAATTTTGGTAGTAAAATCTTTTTCTAAAAAACAATTAGTCAAACAGTTGGCATTTGTTTGTTAATGTAAAATTATAGTTTATCCTAAAGTGTCTAATTTTGTTTGTCGTATAACACTTATAATGTTTACTATTTATAAAGCATTAAAATTATATTTTATCATAAAACTTTTAGGTTTTAAGATTATACTAAATTATTTGTTTAATAATTAACACATAAATAAAGAAAACAAGAGGGAACATTAATAGCATTTTTTAAATAGAATAGTGTATAAATAAGTGTAGTAAATGCATTAGTTTATTGTAAAAGAGGGAGTTAAATATTTAAATTTAAACATTAACCCTCATTGTAGCTTCATAAAATGTAGATTTTTTTAATGTTTAATAACAGTTAAATTATTATTTCCTTAATACTCTTAAATTGATATCTATTCACAATAAAAAAGAAAATAAATGTCAATTTAATACTAAACTGTTATGTAGTCCTTGACATAATACCGAATGGACTAAGTGAGTACTACATGTGAATAGATAATCTAATTTTCAGGGTTACTAATATTATTACGATTATGACTATTATTATTATTATTATCATCATTATTATTCATAAATGTAATATTTAGTTATTTTTAGGATGTATTAAAATTTCTAAATAATTAAATAAAGTGGTTTTGATTTTAAAAATTTAAACATTTTTAAATTTACTCAGTTGTACAAACTCATTCCTTTATACCCATCCAATCCTTATAGCAAATCAGTTTGTCAATAATATGCACATTTATTATTTTTTATCTCTATAAATTAATGTAAGCAAGGTGTTCAACAGCAAATCCTGTGCAAGTCTTGTAACAAAATTCCAAGCACAGCCATACTTAATACTTACACATAAATTTTGACCTGTTACACATAATCACAATGGAAATCCATAAAGTACTGTTGCAATTAACACTAATGATCCTAATTTTTCTGCTTTTGTAATCTTAATTTTGTGAAGAGAAAAGTGGTATTTCCTTCTCCAGGATATAGTGGTTTTAGGGAAAGATTTGTGAAGCTAACAGAAAAGAATTAACCTCCCATACTGTAGTAATGTCAGTGACAGAAAGGGAAATTATCAGAACTTGTAATAATAGTAAAATGTGATATTTCAGGCTCTGAGACCAAGTAAGTGTATGATAAACATGCCATATGCAAGAAAACATTCTTGTCTTTATTTTTTTATTTCAGAACTTCTGAGGTGGTATCGGAACAGATCTGTGGTGTTTTTCAAATAATGCCAGTTCTTTCTCAGTTCATTTATTTGTTTATTTATTGTTAATCTCCCTGCTACTGGACTTTTTTACACCTTCACTTAAATTTGATTTTATTTATAGTATTTTCATTCCATATATTACTGTTCCTTATTTTTAAACTGAATTGTCATGTTTGATAAAAGTGCACATTTTCTGTATCTCTAGTTTCAGTTTTATCACAATTTTTTTGTTATTAACTATGACAGAATTTTCTTATGTATTTTCTCATATAATTGCACGAGTTCAAAATGATTACCAAGTATTTGAGCTGCACAATTTATCATTTTTGCATAAACTTGAATATTAACAGCTGAAATCTTGAGATCAGTAACTAATATTAAAGCACATCTCACATGAAGTTTGATTTAAACATTAATACTAAATTTGAGCAATTTATGGAAACTTCCAGCTTAATAAATTTACCTTTTTTTTTTTTTTGATGAACTAAAGTCTTTTCATGACTGGACTGATTGCATGTTGTTGTGTATAGGGACTTGTGCATATACATATAATAGTTATTTTTAATATGTTAAAAGTAGCTTTCTTTGATAGTTCAAGACCCAAATAAACATGTTTATTGAAGGTTTTCCAACAAGTATTAGTATGAAAAAAAATAAATTATCACAAATTTGATTTGTTTTGAGTGCTCATAGCACTGTCAAATTGTTATCTAAGTATTAAAGAAGTTATATATTGAATTTAAGATTTGTATAATATTATTCTCCTTAAAGATGAATAATTTTCTCATTTTATACTTTTTTTAAATAATTTGTTTTATCAGGATATGCTGTAATCTTTATGTGTCTATAGTACTTTATTAAGGATTCTAAGAATAACATGATAACATATAAATTTTACATTTTCTTTTGGTGCTTCCTTATTCCTGTTGATTCCTTCAGAAATATTTGGTATAACCAGTCAGAGTGTTACTGATCTGAAAAGACAGGTAACTTACAAAGTTCACAGGTCCTATCACTATTCTCTCTTGTCAAAATATAGTACATAAAACATGGAAATTCACATACTGCTTTTGATATAAAACTAAAAATCAAGTTTTGGCTACAAAAAAATCCATTTATAACATACTGGATGCCACTGTGTTAACACAGTTAAATAAATTTGTAAGTTCGTAGAAGGTTTGAAGTGATTTCATTTGTTTCATAAAAACGTATTCAAAACAAACAAGACCAATTTAACACATTGATTGTGTGACAAATGAAACAGTGTTCAATGTAAACACGTACAAGACATCAGTTAAAGCGGAACTCTTGTTGAAGTCATCGCCACACAATAAGCCAAATAAAAGGTAAATAAATTTCATAATGTATACTATTCATTAAAATTTTAAACAATTCCTTAAATATCTCTTATTTTATTCACTTTATTTATTTTATGATTTTCTGTTGAGTTTTAAAAAATGTCAAATTTAATGTATTTTTAACACACATGTTAATGCTAATTATAAATTCGTATAAACACTAAATCAAAAATAACTTAAACAGTATGCTCCCGTCATATTAATAATTTAATAAAAATCATAAATATAATTAATTCTAATAATATAAGCAACTAAATAATAACGTAATAAAAACAACAAACATTATTTTTGAATTTATAGTTAGCATTAATTTTGTTTACTGTATAGATGTGCTTTTATTTCTTTTGTTTTACTTCGTATGTATTATTTATTTTGAGCATCTTTGTAGTTACAAGCATGTCACTTTCTAATGCTTCATTTTGTTTTCAATATTGATTATTTTGTATTTTATAAAGCTCACAAGTGTGTCTGAAATTCCTTATTTTCGTTCATTTTTTTTATTAAATTGATTACAAATTAATTTTCCTATCCTTTTACCAGACATGAAATATATTTGGTTAAATGTATGTTTGAGTATTTTCTTTACATTTACTTGTGTATGTAATTTTAGAAGTCTATGTGTACATTACAACAAGGGATATTAGTGTGTGTGTGTGTGTGTGTGTGTGTGTGTGTGTGTGTGTGTGAGAGAGAGAGAGAGAGAGAGAGAGAGAGAGAGAGAGAGAGAGAGAGAGAGAGAGAGAGAGAGAGAGAGAGAGAGAGAGAGAGAGAGAGAGAGAGAGAGAGAGAGAGAGAGAGAGAACTATCCAAGTAAATATGTAACATGTGCACGACACTCTCAGAAAGTTTGTGCTGTTCAATATAAGTCATATAATTGTATAAGCTATTGTTACACTTTATATGAATGGTAGGCCCCTAAATATACCAGATTGAAGATTATTGTTTTCCACCCTGAATGATCACACCCACTTGTTTACAGAATGTGAAGTGTCAGTTCAGCTCACATCTCATTATATTACCAGAAATGGTGTAAAGTGTGAGAAAGTTTTTTTTTTTGTTAGAAATATAATAAACTGTTAAAAAAAATAAACAGCAAATCAAGTAAATATACATAAACTAAGTAAGTTTATTTGATAAAAAATACAGAAGTGTTGGCTTTATGCAATGTGAAAAGGGTTTTATAAAATTTTAGGCTTGTGTATAGTTGTCTTACCTAATTTTAAATATTTGAAGTTTCAGCCATTGTAGATTTGCTATTAACTTTTGTGTCTCTAATAATTATTTTATAGTGTTCATGTTAATAATTAATACTATATTTAGTGGAGTACCTCAAGCGCCTGAAATATAAAAATCTCGGAATCCAATTACTTTGAATGAATTTTTATAAAACCTGTTGGATTGTATTATTTATAAGGTATATTACAATGTTTACTCTTTAAAATTTGTTGCTTTACATTTAATAACAAAATAAATAAATAAAGACAGATGCATATAATCTAAATATAATCTAATACATTGCAAGCTTAATAAACCAATTTTGTGCAGAAATTGTTTTATGAATATATTTATGTCATGATAATATTGAAGGTTAATAGTAAAAAACATTAATTTTAATAAAAAAAAAATAGTTTATAAAATTATTTATTTATTTAGTTTATAATACAAAGTTAAAAATTACTAAAATTAAATTTGTTCAGTTTCATCAGTTCCTTCTACTTCATGTATTTTTATAATAGGAGATGCATTGAAACAACTATCACCATTGCACTGTGAACACGCTGCAGTGCAGTATAAACCACTTTTTCGACATCCGCAGGCAGTTCCACATCCTTTTTTACAGTTACAAAACAATATTTTCAGTAAATTATCTGGAGCTGGGGATTGTTTCATCATTATTGGTTCAAGTTTATTAGAAACGTACCTCCACCCCCAATTTTCAATAGAAATATCATTACCTAACCATATTTGCACTTGTAGATATACTCTTTTTAAATGTTCAAATGCTGCATCAGATGTAGGTACTAAAGATGGCAATTGAACGCAGGTCTTTTTGGCTGAGCCTTTCAGAAAAGAATTAAATCTTAATATATTTAAATCTTTGATTTTTTGGGGGGCACTGTATAAAGCCAAAATGCATGCTACACCAGCTTGAAAAATATTGTCAGGATTTTCTTTAACATTTTTAAATACTTAGCAGCATCATGTAAATCTTTGCATTTTTCAAAATGTGTAGCAAACTTGTTTTTACCTTTATTGAAAAAA
Organism: Magicicada septendecula; assembly: GCA_034769895.1. Taxonomy (NCBI): domain Eukaryota; kingdom Metazoa; phylum Arthropoda; class Insecta; order Hemiptera; family Cicadidae; genus Magicicada; species Magicicada septendecula. The sequence goes on along the minus strand of CM068367.1, from coordinate 227,878,118 downwards.
GCAGACGTTGTATCACAACCAGTGAAAGCGTGTAAGAAAAGAATATGTTCTTTGCATTTTGGTAGTGATTTCTGTAAGCTTTTAGATAAAAAAAATTTCTGAGCAACTTTTCCTCAAGGTGGCTTTTGAAAATAAATTTCACGGTCATCTGGAGTTAGTGCAGTTAATAGAACCAATACGTCAATATCTTCAGAAACTACAATAACATTTGCCGACTGTAAATTAATTGCTGTTTCAACAATCAATCTGCATCACTTTCTGCTTGACACGTAAAAATATTATTCTCAGATAATTTCTTCCTCAACATTTCTATGAGTCGGCTTTTATTTTTACTATTTATAAGAAATTTCTCTTGGCCAATTGTAAGGGGCGTATTTTCACCAAACTCTACATTTGCACATTTATTTTTGAGTGCACGACGATTTCTTTCGGCCAATTTTATGCTGTCTTTTTTATAACTGTCAAATACTACGTACACATTTCTGCCGTAATTATTATTTAAATATCTTACATAATGATCACATATTGCTCCCATTTTTTCTTCTAATTGCTATTTACATCGGTATAATAACATACCTCCATCAATTACGTAATAAAAATCTTGTACATCATAAATAGTTTTAGAGGCTTCGGGAAATAGTTCATATAACGTTGATTTCTTTGTTTTTCGAATTTGACCATCTTCAAAGAGAGCGAGAGGATAAGGTGCTAGTTCATAATTCATGTACCTTTGAAGCTCTTCATCGGATTTTGTTTAAACACAAATACGCTGAAATAGCAACAACGGATCAACTGCAACAAAATGATCATTAACTTTAATCTTACTATTTTTGGCCAATAAAGAATTGACTTTATCTTTATGGGATAATTTAAGTTGTTTTAAATTTTGTCCCTCCGTTTTTTTCATCATCTTCATTCCTTCTTTGAACGCGTTATAACAATTTATTTATTTTTTCATCACCAGTTATGCCTGTTGCAATCGACATAACTGCATCTGTATCTGGAAAAGGACAATGTTGTATGAAAAATTCCTCCAATTTTTTGACATCTATATCATCTCTTTCTATCCGAGCGTCTGTTGAATCACTGTGTTGATGACTTTTTTTGAAAGATATATTACAAAATCCTTCCATCCCTTCAATTATATCTTTAGTATAAATCACCCCTTTGATCCATTTATATACAATGCTTTCACTAACGCCACGCTTAAAAGGACCTCCTTCAACACTCGTTGATTTCATCAATGTTTGTTCAATTGTCTGGTCGGGAGGAATTCCAGAAGAAAAATAATCTGAACGCCTTGCTGTGAAATATCCTTCCGTGAATTTATGATACTCTGCAGGATCCATTTTAGTCTGTAGTTCTTTCATGTTTTGTAAATAAATTTGAGAAGCCTTGGCATAAGGAAAATGTCCTGATGCATAAAATAATGGAATCATTAGCTCAATACAATGTAAGTGTACCTCCCAGTCACCTAATTTGTCAACAGCAATAAAATCCTTTAATACCGTAACCATCCGGTAATAGTTTATCCATAATTTACATGTTTTATTTTAATTTTATTTTTAATCGTGATTTAATTGTTGTATCGTCAGGTATGTATTCTGTTGACAGTATATTCTTTAGCTCTTGTAAAGAAAACTGACAATCATCGTTCTCTTCAATGTATTTATATATTTGTTCCATAGCTATATCTACCATCAAAATTCGAGGATGAATTTTTTTGTCGAAATTATGAGCTTGTGCAGAATTTTTTATAAACTGATAATCTGTATGATATTTCGCACCAAGACTCTGCAGATCCATTATCCCAGAAATTCTTTTATGAATTTCTCTGCAGAAATCATCTTTTTGCAAGGCTACAAAACTAAGTAAAGTGTCCTTTAAAGTCATACTATTAACGTATGCTTTTATTTATTTTTTCTCTTTTGCCTCATTTGCTTCCATACCACAAATCAAACAATTATTTTTCCAGTCGAAATTTGTTGAAATACTAGTTCACAGTTTTTTTTTTCGGTGGAGACTGCACAAATTTCTTTTTCCTTATTTTTGTACATCTCAATATATTTTTTATTAATATATTTCTGTCTGCATATTGCATGGGCATATACAAATTGAGTTTGTAAAAATTTAACCAATCCATCTTGTCGTTCACTTGAAGCAGCTTTCAAAGTTGCTATTCCTCTGGTAATTTTTATTATATCTCTTAAGTCTGTGCTTGATCCTGAACCAGATCCCAATTTATCACAAATAATACAAAAATTTGCATCATTATTTTCGTTGTGTGTTGGTTCTTCCATGTTTAATTATAAACCTATAAAGAAAAAAGTAAACAATTCTGTAGGATGTGTATTACGATTGAATGTAATTTATTGTACAAATAAAAATGTAAATGACTATTTTATTTAAATTAGTGATGGTTGATAATCGATTATTATAATAATCGGCTGCCATCATGTATTGCTTAACCTTAACAAAAGAGTGAAATACATTGAATATCATATTTAATATTATTCCATCTAAATTTCTTTTTCATTTACAGCCAAATTAAAAAATATGATAATAAAAGTATACTAATACTTACGATACACGATTGTAAAACGTTATTTCACAGTTACATCAAAGTAAAACGTAAAATGGCCCTATCCTGTAGTGCAAGGAACATAAATGGTGGGAAATGCTGAAACAAAGAATTAGCGTGACACAGACAATATATTTCTTTTGTTTTTTTTAACTAATATTTTGCAAAGCAATAGACAATTATTATTTAGTTACTAATGTTACCATTTAACAATAATGTAGAACAACAACACAATAAAACAATTATTAAATTGCAAAATATTCACTGCACAAAATGCACAACAGTAACGAAACACGTGTCTGAATAAACAAAATCTAACGAAAAACTGCTGTTGTAACTCTCCCCACCACTTTTTGCTAGCTGCTCCTTGCTTCTACGACCCTTTTTGAATACCTGGCATCTATAAATGATGTTTCCTAATGTCTATTTTAGTTAAATGATGGTTATATTATCAAAATTTTAGGACAGTATATTTATTTAAAATGAAAAAATTGCAAGTACTGAAAATAAATAAATAGCAACAACAAAAAATGGGTAAACATTTTAGTATTTTATCTAAAAAACATAATTCAGAAGGTTTTACATTAATTTATTCAAAGTAATTGGATTCCGAGGTCAAACTCCCCAGGCACTCCACTAATTGTGGGAGATAAATATTTTTGCCATGAATTATTTTCCCATTTAAAAATCTAGTAACTCCTAACATTATAGACTAGGCAGTGGTGTTGTACATTACAATTTCTGGTGCTGTACACAATAATGTTTAAATAACTTTTCTTTGTAACCAAAAGATAATAAGTTTGATGCTTTATGGAAGTTATAGGCTATTGGAATAGAGCATCTATAGCCAGAATTGCATAATTTGTCAAAACTGGAGTTTAGTCAAATCCTAATTGGATGATTTTGGTGGCGATACTTTCTAGGAGTTGTTTTACAAAGATTGAAATCTCATAAGCAGCCTTATTTTCCAAATACAGTAAACCCTCGATTTAATGGACTAATTGGGGCTGAGGGGTGTCCGTTAAATCGAAAGTCCGTTAAATCCCAAATTTTGTTTTTTGAGGATATATTTAAATCAAATAGGCCTATAACACATGAAATTTTAATACTATTAATATCATGCAAATACCGTATTGTTCCGAATACAAGCCGCACTTTTTCTCCTAAAAACATGGTCGCTAATTTGGCCTGCGACTTGCATTCGCGCACTAACGAAATTCGAAGTTATACCTGACTTCTGGCGGGACGAACGCTTTTGGTATCTATGAGTTGTTTACTGCGTAAGCAACAGCAATTTGCCTGGCTGTTGTTAACGCTGGCATTATGATTTATGACTGCAACCGTACGTTTTAACAACAAACTGAACAATGAATAGGAAGAAAAGTGTACGTACCTACGCATGCGTGCGTGCTCGAACCCTTCCGTAGGCGGCAAGACAAAGGATGAGTAGACGGGGTGTGAGTAACATGTTTCTAAATAACGGGTAAACTGCCAGTGTGGTTTTCTATTGTAACAGCGACAACATCGCTTATCTGTATTTTAATACGTACTATTAATATCATGCAAATACAATGTTATGTACACACCTTTATTTATTCTGGATAAAAGCATCAAGAGTCAGTTGTTTTCCACTAGAATGTTGCTTCTTTATTATTAAAGATCTAAACTGTCTAAAATGGTCATAATATGCACACACTTCCGGATCTGAAGACTCCCCAATGTACGCGATAATTTCGTCCATGCTGTTTCTAATTGCTGATAATTTGGGGCCTCCTGTAACAGATGTTTCTTCATCGTCATCATCTCCATCTTCTTGATCATCGTGTAGAACAGATTCCGCGATCTCTTCGTGACTCAGGATTTGGTAGCCTGGATCACCCTCGTCCAAGTTTAGCCACTGTTCTATGTCATTCTCGTTTACGTCTTCACCAGCCTTCTTTACGGTTTCACAGAAATCGGATGTTTCAAATCCTCTGAAATCATACTCCGGTTCAGTCCCATTCAGTAACTGTGTCCACCCATTAGCCAATGTTGTTTCCTTCATCTCCTTCCATGCGGCAGCAAAATTAAAGATGGCGGACTTGATGTTGTATGCACGCAGATTTTGCAGCGTTCTAGCTCCTCTCGTGTCGTTTTCATGGTCTTGTTCGTCCTCCAAGACAACCATCACCTCTTCAAGAAACTTCTTCTTGTACCCCCTTTTGCAGGCAACAATGACTCCTTGGTCCATTGGCTGTAAAATTGAAGTGGTGTTCGGAGGGAGGAAGACGCATTTTATTTTTCCGTCGTTGCTAACTAACTTCTCGGAGTTGCGATGGGCCGGTGCATTATCCAGTAGTAAGACGGCTTTCACTGCATGCGATGGAATTTTCATAATCTCTTCTTGAAAACGTCGCACTTCTGGCACAAAATGATTAAAAAACCAGTCTGAAAAAATACTGAAGGTAAACCAAGGATTTTTTGAACTTTCATAAATGACTGGCAGCTGGTTCATTATGTTCTTTATCGCATGAGGTTTCTTTGCGTTTCCAACTATGACTGGAGTAAGTCGATGCAAACCATCAGCATTCGCACACAGTAGGGCAGAAAGCCGCTCCTTGTTGAGTTTACGGCCTGGTGTGCTAGTTTCATGTTTGTGTGCCAGAGTATTTTCAGGCACAGCACGAAAGTAGAGACCAGTCTCATCAGCATTGTAGACCTGAGACAAAATGAGACCCTCAGATTCGATCGTTTCCTTTATATGTTGACGAAAAGCCTCAACTTGTTCAGTGTCTGCACTCAGCTCTTCACCACATGTTGGTCTATTTGTGATGCCATGCTGTTTATGAAAACGCCAAAGCCACCCATCACTCGCCTGAAATTGGATACCAATATGTTTCGCCAGTTTATCAGCAGCAGCCCGCAACTCGACACTACGAACAACGACGCCACTAGAACGTTGTTGAATAAACCACTTGTACACAGCGTCCTCTAATTGTTTGTGTTTGGCTAATTTAATGTGTTTTCTTTCTCCCTCATTCTTCGAACTATCAACACTGTACTTTAGCGAAAACTGAATAAGTTTATCTTTATTCTTTCGAACGTCCAAAACGGTTTGTTTCTTTATACCGTACACTTCACAAACATGTGCAACAGACGCGCCACCTTCAAGTTTACTTATTAGTTCAAGCTTTTGCTTTATACTCAAGTTCACACGTTTTTTCGTAACGCCAGACATACTTATGCTGTAATTCACTAATAAAGTAATGGACCTTGCTGTAACAACGCAAGTATAAACTCGTTAAGACTCTCTATTTAACACATGCAAGGTTCGTACTATAGAAACACATGTAGCGTACACGCTGTGTTCTCTGAATAAATTGATGCGACGCTGTACGAATGTGAACTGCGCGTGGATACGAATTATCACGAAAATAGCCGAATAGTCAAGAGTGAAAATGCGTTGCTATGGTTATGAACTACCACCAAATTTAAATCACAACCATGGACTTCAAAAACTTAATCATGATTTTTTCGTGTCAAAATTTTTTTTTTAACATGATAATGGTTTTTAGGCTGGGGGTCATTCCACAAAATGCGTGATGCAAAATGTGTAACGTTATCGAAAAATGTAACGCTCCAGGTGATGTTAGTAATAAATAAATTTGGTCACAGTGAAATAAGATGCATATCAGTGTATATTGTTCAGTGTTAGTCGTCGTGATGTCTTCCACTGAACGTGTGTGACGCCTGCGTCAACGACAACGCAAAGACGGGGATCGTGAAGAATTAAATGAATTCTTATCTCCGTTCTCATCAAATACAATTGGAGATGAGAAAATTTGCGTGTTTCAAAACAAGAAACGAAAGAATGCTGTGATAGCCAAGCAACATCTCCAGAACAGGAGAGTCTGCAGTTTATGCACATTATACGTTTCAAAAGCCTAAAAACTTTTTTTTCAAATTCTGTCCGTTAAATCGAGGTCCGTTATTGAGGGTTTACTGTGCTACCACGAAAGTCAATATTTGTCGCAGAAATTCCTGACTCTCAGTCTTCAAAAGGAAAATGTTAATTGTTTTTAATTCCAGAACCATGCCATCCCACAGCTCTTTCTTCAAGTAACATTAAAACACGTTTATCTAGACACATTGCCTTTCATATTGTTTCGAGCTGAAGCGCGTGCGCGCGCGCACGCTTGTGTGTGTGTGTGTGTGTTGGGGCGGCAATGTTGTGAAAAAGTAATAATTAGTAGAAATATTCACTGAAACTACGAAATAACAATGAAATAATTTTTTTAGGTTTTTTTGATGCATTGTATTCTTTTGTTTTATTTTGACATGGAAATTAAGATTAGTAGAGGGTGTATGTTAAAACATCATTCCATGCTGTAGATTGTAGTTGTGTCTGTTGATAAGAAGGAATCCAAGAACTGATATATTCATTATTTCTGTAGGATATTTCAGTTGTTGGTGACTGTTGATATTAGAGTACATTTAGGCCTAATCTAATTGGGTTTCCAGTTTATAAATGTTCTACCATTTTGTATTGTATTTCTCTGTATCATGACTCCCACTTCCAAATTATAATTCATTCTGTATGACTCTGTTCTTGATCTGGGCTTATAATCCACAGTTTTCCAGAGTCAAGAAATGTAATTCATGATTTTTCTACTTTCTATACTAGACATGCTTGTTATTCTGCAAACTTAAAAAGACTCTTAATATAGGTTTTAAATTATTGTCTTACAGTCCAACACAAATACTGAACTACTGAAAATTTTTAAACCTATAATCATCTCTTTTAGTAGTGTCTTCAGCTTTGTAAACAACCAGGAATCACAAGTTGTCTGGACAGTTAGAACCTGACAAACCTGATGATTCTGTGCATGGCCAAGAAATTCCATATCAATAATGAAGAATTGATGGGGGCATTGTGATGATGCAGTTGTGTAATTGTGTAACCTGTGCTAACTCTTGTACCAATGAGAATCATGAAGCTGCTGTAGAAGCTCTTGGTAATACTGTTTTGTTGACAAGAAAAGGGGTCTTAAAATACAGTGGGACCGTATGATGTGTATTCATTGTATATTGTTCTGTGGTATGAAAAGGCATTATTTTATGTTGCTTTCTTGAGGATCCACCCAAGACCCAAACCAGTAACAGAACTTTCAGGAAGTCAGATTTACTGAGTGTTCTGGATAACAAACTTGGAACTTTAAAAGTATTGTTTGATATAAGGTAGGTGTATTGTAACCGGGTCATTCCATGTGAAATCAACCAAAAAAATAATAATTTTGGATCATAGTGTTTCAGATTTTGATATCTTTCCTCACATCAACTTATCTACTAAAAAGTATGAAAAATGCAAATTTTCACATTTTTTGGGCTTATAATTTTTGAGTTATTGAATTTCAAAGACTAAAAAATTGCTTGATTTTGGCCGTGTTTTGAAATTTTCAAAATGCTGTAACTCAAAAACCGTTCAACCTACAGAGCTGAAATTGGTGCCATTCTCTTCAGTTTTTAATGAGCTTTAATTCGATATACAACAAAACTATGTTAATTTCATATTAACATTTTTCAAAATTTTCAAAAACTGGTTTTTAGAAAAACTCAAAAACACCCCTTTTGATTTTTTTGAAAAAATATATGTTATTTATATTGTTAATACCTATTTTTGTGCCAAATTTCATAATGGGACAGCCAGGGGATCATATGGAAATAAAATTTGAAGTGTCATAGTCCATGACAAAAATGAGAATGCGACTAGCAACCAGAGTTTAAGTTCTTACCATCACAGAAAATAAGGCTGCATCCGCTGTATAAGTGGTACAGGCCCTGGTAGAAAATGATGCGAGCCGCATGGAGGGCGCTTGCGAGCAGAGCGTGCTTCACGGATGCTGCTTCAACGCCGAACTTTCAAGCAGCTCGCGAGCATGTGACGTGGTTGCTAGAATATCGCTCGGAAGCGGGACTTGCATGGCGCGGGCAAACAGATCTCTGAAAATGCTAGCGTTAATGGCATAATTGGAGTATATACTATTTCGCTCGTGTAATTTATGGAAATTTAAAATTAATATTTATATTGCATATTTAGAAAAAAAATTAAATATTTCATTAGTTTTGTTTAAATTTAAAAAAAAAAGTATTAACAAACACATTTCTACAGTTACATTGAGGGATTCCTAAGGGGTCACCCATCCGCCAAGACCGGGTATCGAAATCGAACCTGAAACCTACCTAAAATCTCATTATACTAATCGCACGCTTATCGACTACGCTACGCTCGCTCGTTGCGAGTCGAACTTTAAATTGAATGTGGTTGATGAAAGACAATCGTTCTGAGTATACCTATAGTTTGTGTATGATCAGTAAACCTACATTGTTTCATCTGTATATCTATACTGTGTTATTGTGCATACATACATATATTAGTGAGCCCGCCGGTAATCCCGCCCATTTTCTCTGTGTATTTAATAACCTCTCTTTTGAAAAGAATACATTTGAGCGAACAAATGCACGAGCTTTTTCCGTGCATATTCATTTTTCGGCATTCGAGAGATTTTGTGGTTCATCGAGAATTTAACGTTAACCATCGATCAGTCATGAGGAATCAACGACGCATCCAGCATGAAGTTTTATTCACCAGGTGCTTTGTTTACTCGGAATCCTGCATCTTCTCCTCGTATGTAGATCTAATACCCATGTTTAACCTCTTTGTGAACAGTGGCATATACTTCGTGTTTATAAACAAGTTCAAACTCACGAAATTCTCAGAACGAAGATTCTGAGATTCATTGTGCTAGCACTATGCTAGCCGTGCTAATAATAGTTCCGCACTTAAAATGCTAGCAAGCGTCTTGGACGCAGCTAGCAATTTTTCTATCAGGGAGGGGGGGTATTCTATGTACATAAGGCAATGAGTCTGTGTATTTATTTCCCCATTAAAGTTATGCAAGGCTTACGTAAACTGTATCAAACTTATGCGATGAGTGCCCTGGCATCGAATCTCTAAAAGGAAGTTTATTTACATCATTTGAGACAGCACTCATAGACGAGGTAACATACAAAAAGTGGATAACTGTGGACAGGTGTTCAACGGAGACTGTTATAAAAAACACTGAAGACTTCGTGGAAGAATTCACTGAAACTCTTTTGAAACTTAAAACACATACCTTTATAGCACTTCAGCAAAAGGAAAGTTACACAGAGTGCAAAGAACATTTAATTGATGGACAAATAGTCATTAACTGTGACTTTGCTGAAAATTATTCATTTATCCTGCAGGATGAAGTGCAGTCCTACCACTGGACTAACAGCCAAGCCACACTCCACCCATTTATAGTATATTACATGTGGGAAGGGGAAATTAAACACCTACAATATGTTTTTATTTCAGAGTGCTTACAGCACAATACTGTGGCTTTTTATACATTTCAAAAGAAGTTAATTTCCCTCCTGAAAGGAACTTTACCATTTGATATAAACAAAATTACATACTGTACTTTTCGGATGGTAGCTCTGCACAGTACAAAAACAGGAAAAACTTTCTAAACTTGTGTCTACATAAATCTGATTTTGAAATTGAGGCAGAATGGCAGTTTTTTGCAACCGCTCATGGCAAAAGTGCATGTGATGGGCTAGGTGGAACTGTAAAAAGGCTTGCTGCCAAAGCAAGTTTGCAGAGGCCTTATGAGAACCAAATTTTGACAGCTCAACAATTGTATCAGTTTGCTGAGGATTGCATTCCAGGGATTGACTTTAAATACTGCATAACTGAAGAGTACGAAGAAACTGAACGAAGTCTTGCTTCCAGGTTTATTGAGTCAAAAGTAATTTATGGTACTCAGAAACATCACATTTTTACACCGACTTCTGAAAATAAGCTAGTTGTTAGACCATATAAATCAAGCAAATGTAAGAACATTGAAACTGTGACAACTTTGGACTTCATCACACCAACTGACCGTGATAAACTTGAATCTGGATATGTAACAATAGCTTACGATAAATCGTGGTGGCTTGCCTGCATTCTTTCTAAAAACAATAATGAGTTTCAAGCAAGCTTTCTTCATCCAAAGGGGCCAGCTTCTTTATATTTTTACCCAAAACCCAGTGACATTTTGTTGGTGCCAGGTGAAACTCTTACAAAAAGTCGATCCGCTCACTGCAACTGGAAGAATTTATACTTTAAACAAACAAGAAATGATGTCTTCTTCACTTGTGCTGGAAAGATATTTAAAAAACTAGTAGTAGTTTTTCCTTAGTTTAATATGAGAAGTTTGATTCTGCTAGTGTATATGTGAACAGATTAAATCTTTGTAAATAATTGAAAACTCATCAAAAGTGATTTATATTAAAAGTCTAATCTATGAATCCAAGGTTACTTTTTTCTTGATTTTTTTTTAATGTTGAAATTTTCAGGAGGGCATGTAAAAAATCTACAATAAAATTTTAAGGTAAGCTGACCTAATGTTTACATATTTTATAAATTGAGCATTTCAACTCAACCTTTGTTGCTCTACATTACAGCAGATGAAAGCCAAAAATTTGTCGTGCATTGTTGTTGTTTAGATCATCAGCACTAATGCTGGTTAACATTAAAATTTTATTTCCATATGAACTCCTGGCTGTCCCATTATGAAATCTGGCACAAAAATAGGTCATAACAATTTAAATAACATATATATTTTTCAAAAAAATCAAAAGGGGTGTTTTTGAGTTTTTTAAAAAACCGGTTTTTGAAAATTTTGAAAAATGTTAATATGAAATTAAGATAATTTTATTGTATATCAAATTAAAGGCCATTAAAAACTGAAGAAAATGACACCAGTTTGAGCTCTGTAGGTTGAACGGTTCTTGAGGTACAGTGTTTTGAAAATTTCAAAACACGGCCAAAATCGAGCAATTTTTTATTTTTTGAAATTCAATTACTCAATAACTGTTAGCCCAAAACATCTGAAAATTTGCATTTTTTGTACTCTCTATAGATATTATCAGTGTGCAAAAAATCATCAATTTCTGAGGTGTCAAGGTTCAAACCATTGGTTGATTTGACATGGAATGACCCAACCATAAAGTTCAATGAAAATTTTGGATTGTATAGCAACATTGCCTGTTGTTTGGGTATGTGTATGCTTTCGGTATACGACTCATGTTAGAGAGGGGTATCAGCTACTCAAGCATTGATGTTACCACCATGTGATCTAATCACAAAAAATAACAGCCCTCTCTCATAATGTGTACTGACTTTTTCCACAGTATATTTCTTGTTATGACAGCACATTTGTTCAGTGGGAGCTAGAAAAGTTGCTGAGGTTTTGGGTCACTACAGCTGAGATATGAGCATGATGTCTTCTCTGGTTATGGGAGACACTCATAAATTTCATATACTGTGTAGTTATTGTATGAGTGTGTACTCTAAGCTCTAAGCCAACTTTTTCATTAGTCACTTTCTCTACCATCTGTGAAACGTATAGACTACTGGAGCCATTTAAAAGAGTGCTTTACTGCTTTATAGCAAAAGGCAGCTTTCTTAATACAGTATAATGACTGTCTAATTCCCTGGGTCCTTAAATCAATGTATGCATATATAGAAATCATTGTTGATATACACGTAAAATTTAAATACCAAATTTGATACCTTAAAAGTTTCAAATTATTACATCTGTTGGTAGTCACAAATGTAACACATTGTCTTCTCAAATCTTGTAGTGCTGTTAAAAATCACATGTAGAGAAAGAGAAGCTCACACACTCCCTAATCTGCATAATTCTGGCATGGTGGTAAAATTTTAAACATGTTTAATATCTAATGTCTAAACAAGTATGTCATATTGTCAACGCTCTCAGTAAAATGTTTTGTACCAACATAATTCCTGAATTTTGTCTGCATGCTGATATGTATCAATTTTTGAAGGTAGTGAGTATGGGTCACTACATTTGTACTCAGTTTGACATGAAACTAAGCCTCTCCCAAAATGTAGACTGAAATTTACCTAAGTGTAGTACACACATCCTTTGCAAAGGTACAGATAATGCTCTTTTTATTTGCAAAGAGCAATGTTGAGTAAAATGGCCAAGGTAGAAATTAATAATTGTGACAATGCCCCTTTTCATAATTCTTAGAGAGTATCTCTTGCCTGTATTTTAATTGTGGGGAGATAGCTATACAGTCATACCCCGCTTAACGTGAGTGATGCATTCCTCGGCGATTCGTGTAAAACGAAAATTGCGCTAAGCAGGGTCTCCTATTTTTTACCGACCAATACCTCGTTGTTTTAGTTTTTATTGCTTTTATATGATTTTCCTTGTCAAAATGTGTTATAAACATAATAAAATACGTATGTACGTACAAAGGTTTTGATAAATAAATATTCATAATACGGAATCTCAAAAAAGGCATTTTAATTTAAAAGATGTACATACGTACATACAAACATCTACCTAATTCACTTACAATTGATCACAAAGAAGATCCTTGAGAAGTTCCGGGTTGAGGTTCCTCATGTGGCTTCTCAGTCGCAGCCTTTTTGAAAAATGTGTGTAGAGTTGGTGGTGATGCTTTTCGCTTCCTCTCATTTAATAGTTGTTGATAACAATCTATTCCATCATTGACAACTTTTTTGACTTTTGCGATTCTTTCCCAATCAACTTCATTTTGCTCTATGAGGTTTAATCCCGTTTGAATTAACATTAAACTTTCCTGCAAAATTTTAGTTGACAAAATTCGCGGTGTTTCTTCAGGAACGATCTCTTCTTTTTCCACTTCATCTTGAGATTGTAGATCCAGAAGTTCTTCGTTTGTCAAAGGCTGCGCGTCGGATTCAATCAATTCCATAATGTCTTGTTTTTCTATGGATTCTTCACTTAGCCTCCCTGTGTTGGCTAGCTGTGTGATGTCATTCACTAAATTTGAAAAAAACTTTATTTTCTTCATTTTTGGCCACGTCCGGCCACAGTTTTTTCCAACAACCATTCATGCAATGTTGCGTAACTTTCCATGAAAGATCAATATTTTTCAATGGCTTTCATAATGTTAAATGATTTCCACGATTCTTTCATTGATTGCTTGTCTGCTGAATCTGTTTCATGAATTAATTGGCCGAATGTGCGGTGCAAATCTCCACTTGCATTACCCCCAATAGATGTGTAAGCCGATCCTTGGCCGCTTTGAAGCCGGGGGCCTCTGTCGCTCACTTTTAGAAATGAAAGTGCATGAAGGTAACTTTTTCCAAAACAGCCCTGTCTCATCCACATTGAAAACAAGGTTAGGGGGATAGCTTCGACTGTTCACCAAATCCTTAAATGTGGAACGATATTTATCAGCTGCTTCCATGTAGGCACTTGCTGATTCACCTTGAAGTCGAAGGCTGTGAAGGTTTGAGCGACGTTTGAATCGATCAAACCAACCTCGACTTGCTTTAAATTCAATGGTCGAAAATTCTTCCTCCTTTTTTTTTAATGTCGTCAAACAGGGACTTAGCTTTAGCCATGATAACAGCCTGGCTTAAAGGCATTCGCCACTGGTTCATGTCTTCAACCCAAACTGACAGTAGGTGTTCCATTTTTCCCATAATAGAGGATCTAGACCGATTCACTTTTGTAGCAGCAATAGATGTACCCGCGGACTGACTGGATAGCACAATTTTTTCTTCATTTTTTACAATTGTACATATGGTTGACTCCGATATGTCAAACTCACGACCGACTTCTGTGGCACCAACACCCGACTCCATACGATTTAAAATTTTCATTTTAACTTCAAGAGTCAACGATTTACGTTTAACTGCTAATTTCGACATTTTATCAGCACACATTGTTAATCTGTTCTAGTTGAATGTTCGAACTAAACTGAAAGGAAAACGTATTCCCAATGTTTAGAAACAATAACCGGGGGGGGGGGGGGATGAATGGTTTTCCAGGAAATTGGCCGAGACTTAAGTTCAACAAGGGGCCCTAAAAAGGATGGATTAACCCGAACTACCATTCCAAGAATGTAAGTTAGTACGTATACAGTACAGTAATGTTTATTTGGCTGAGACAAGATAAACAAGAAACGTGAATACATTTCTGGCGGGAATGGAAGATGCATTTTGCAAACTAACGCCTATGTCACACACGTCCGCCTTTTCTACAAACATTGTGCACAGTTTAATCTGAGTTGTGGCATCGGGAACTCAGAAATGGTTAATAAACGTCAGCCACTGCTGTGTGTAGTGAAAATGTGTTGTGTCTATTCAGCGTCACCACGGGTCTCCAGCACAGAGATGCGATTTCTCATTCATCAGAATCCCGCCAACAAGAGTATTCAAGGTCAAATAACATTTATAATGTGTAATGGCATAGCCATGTATGTTTACAAAACATACTACTGTTTTGGCTGACACTTATATACAGATCTACGTCTGACCTAATGCAATCTCTTATTTATCTGTACAAATCAGCTGTCTGTTTTTACGTTTCCACCAAACGTGTTGGTAGGCTGACGTGTTCCTATAGCGAATTCACGTTATGTGGGGTCGCTCAAAGCGGGGTATGACTGTACTTGATTTAGTATTGGTCAGACAAAAAAATCTTACTCCCGTTCTTCTCGAAACCCTGCTTAAATATATGAAACTTATGTCCATTGCCGCAACATTTGCTTTTTTTACCATGTACACACTACTAAGGCAAACTCTTTCAATTGCTAATCTAATACCTAAGCTTCTGAGCTTGGTAACTAATCATGTATCAGTTTCTATCGTATATCTTGCAGCACTGATATATCTCTCTTAAACCTTGTGTAATTACATTTTTCTTGCACATTTTGAATTCCGTGAGACAACTTATATATTGTAAATAATTACAATAATTTTAAAATTTAACAAATAGCAAATGTCTTGTATATTACATTGTTAGCTGATAATTTTAACAATTATTTTAAATCAAAATTATTTTCAGTGTATCAATAAAATATACCACCAAGCAGATGGCTTTGCCATGGAATCACCAACATATGCTTTCACGTTAGAAATATTTTTACAAGAATTTTGTGAACAAATAGCAAGCATAACAAAGTTTGTGCTAAAAGACCTATTAGAAAAAACACTTTAGGTATGTTAATACAGCTCCTAAAACAATAGATGCACACACACACACACACACACACACACACACACTTTTCCCAAAAAATTGTATATTTTGGTGGCAATGTCATTTGGAAATTAAACCAGCCACGCACTGGAGTGTATGGTGGTTGGTGTTAAACCATATCTCATACGTACATTTAAGCCTGCATAAAAAAAACGTGATAGCAAATGTTGTGTTAATTTTATTACACAACTAAGTACAGTAAACCCTCGATTTAACGGACCTCGGTTTAACGGACTTCGGATTTAACGGACAGAATTTGACAAAAAAAAAATTGCATGATAACGTTTTTAGGCTTTTCAAACGTATAATGTGCATAAACTGCAGACTCTCCTGTTCTGGCGATATTGCTTGGCTATCACAGCATTCTTTCGTTTCTTTTCTTCTTGTTTTGAAACATGCAAATTTTCTCATCTTCAATTGTATTTGATGAGAACTCATCATTCATCAAGAATTCATTTAATTCTTCACGATTCCTGTCTTTGCGTTGTCGTTGACGCAGGCGTCGCACACGTTCAGTGGAAGACATCACGATGACTAACACTGAACAATATACACTGATCAATATAATATCTTATTTCACTATGACATATTCGTCCATTGGCTAATACAGCAAGCATTACGCTGGCACGTAATTTTTCATTTCCCATAATCTTTATTGTTACAGATTTGGTTCCCTTTTGGTCCACCGTAAATATACGTAAATAAAAAATACGGGCATTTCATCGGCATTTCACATGTGTTCAAGTGAATAATTATGCTTCTTGCGTAAGTGAATGACAAATCGCTGATACTGTAGGAGTTTTCTTCGTAGGCACTCGGTAGTTTTAGCGCGAGTGATGTACGTCATTTAAGCGCAAATCCATTTCGCCGCATCATTCATCTTATACACCCGAAGCTGGCTTTGAAACCAGAGACTTTTAATTCTTCTGTGATTTCTAAAGCTTTTAATTTTAAAACATGTCTAGTGACAGGGAGTCCTTGCCTTCTTAAAAGCCGTACGTATTCACAGACGCTGGACTCTACTGCTACAAAACGCACAACTTGAGGTCCCGCGAATGCTCGTCGCGCAGTATTTGCATTTAAAAGTCGTTCCTTCTGTTTTCTCCATCGTCGAATACAGGATTCATCAATATCGAATTTCCTTGCGGCTTCGCGATTGCATGTTTTTTCTACATTTGGTATCACAATTAATTTATAATTCGCATCGTACGGGTTACATTTAATTTGATTTGACTGCGTGCCTTTAGTCTCCACAATATCGCTCATACCGCAAACGCACTACAAAAACGCCGAATGAAAACAAAGTACAGATAAGCGATGTTGTCGCTGTTACAATGGAAAACCACACTGGCAGTTTACCCGTTATTTAGAAACATGTTGCTCACACCCCCTCTACTCATCCTTTATCTTGCTGCCTACAGAAGGGTGCGAGCACGCGCGCATGCACACGCACTTTACACTTTATCTTCCTATTCTTTCTTCAGTTTGCTGTTAAAACATTCGGTTGTAGTCATAAATCATAACGCCAGAGTTAACTACAGCCGGGCAAACTGCTGTTGCTTAGGCAGTAAACAACTCATAGATACCAAAAGCGTTCGTCCCACCAGAAGTCAGGTATAACTTCGAATTTCGTTAGCGCGCGAATGCTAGCTGTAGGCCAAATTAGCGACCATGTTTTTAGGAGAAAAAGTGTGGCCTGTATTCGGAACAATACGGTATTTGCATGATATTGATAGTATTAAAATTTCAAGTGTTATAGGCCTATTTGATTTAAATATATCCTCAAAAAACAAAATTTGCGATTTAACGGACTTTTGATTTTACGGACACCCCTCAGCCCCAATTAGTCCGTTAAATCGAGGGTTTACTGTATCTTGAGTTCAGTAATATTGGTTGAGAAATACCTGTTTAGATGATAACTTTCACAGTAACTTATAAACAACTAAATGTAATAGAGGTAAAATTTTCAGAACATAGAGGAAATACTATAGTGAATCTGTTTTGGAAAGTGAGAATCTGAATAAAAAATTTAGGGTTGAAATAAAGAAACTAAAGACTACGGAGTGGAATGTCACAAACTAAATGGCACAGTGAAGCCTTGAATGAATAAGAGCGTACTGTAGAGATTTCAGTATTTATATTTTTCTTAGTTTTATTTTTAGTTCTCTGTATTATTATTCCATATTATTTTATTGGCAAGGGCAATTTCTAAATACTTAACTTTCATGTATCCCAGTGGGTATGTGCAAAATAAGATTATATGCAAATTTAAACTCATGCAATTAAAGATTCAATATCTTTTTTTTTATCTGCACTAACAATCATTGCATTACATGAACACTGTTTACTTAATAAAACTAAATCTTCACTGGTATTATAAATCGTTAACCATTCATTTTCTTTATATTGGAGATCAATGTCATCAGCAAATGTAGCAATTCTACTGTAGAAGAAATTCTGGACAAGCAAGTCGTTAATAGGGTTATATTAAGAATATGGTTGTAGATAATACTGAATGTTGTGGGACACTATATTTGAGTTGATAATCATGCTTATCTGATCTCCAATTTTTACTCTCTACACTAGACAGCTCAGTTAACTGGAAAACAGCCTCTAATACGACCTGATTCTTGTTTTGTAATAGAAGTTGAGGCGATACAAGATCAAAAGCTTTTGAAAAATCTATAAATAAACCAGAAAGTTTATAAATTTGATTTAGCTGAATATACTACAGTTGTGCAAGTTACTCAGCAACTCCTTTCCTGTTACACAAAACTACTTATTAATATGTATTCTTCAAATTGTTTTGGTTAGTTTCCTTTCTGTGGAACAATCGCAAAATTTGTATTTGTGCGACTTCAGTATAACTGTGATTGAACTAACTTGGTTTAACCTTCAGAAAATCATCAGGAGTGATTCAGTTTATAATCTTGTCACTGGTGCTGACATTGTTGGTCATATTTAAAACACACACAAAGTGTACAATGACAGAAACATGATATATATTAATTGATGGATTCACATCACATCAGCCATATTCTTTAGTGATTTGATACTATGGAGTGCTGTAAACTAATTACGTTGCTTTGTATGTGGGTGTGTTACTTTTGAACTCTTGTTTGTACGGGTTTGTAACATATTGCACTTTGGACGTACACTGTCTCTAATACTGATAATGTGATTATATAGTAAATCATTTCTTTTTGTTTTTGTTTTCTCAATTTGGATTCCTAAACCTATAAAAGTTGAGCTGTTTCCAGTGCAATATAACACTAGCCTACTATATTTAAATATTATTCTAAGTCTTGTAGTTCATTTTCTTAAATTGTAAACATTACTGTTTTCATGTATTAGGTTAATTATAATGAACTTACTTTTGATTATAACCAAGCAGAATTTACAAACCTAAATATCAACTAATGTTAATTTGTACTGAATTTTTCTGTGAAACATAAAACACCCGTTAAACATCTATTGTATGTTCAACAAAATAATATAAATTCATGTAATTTAATTATTATTAAATGTCCTGAATGTTTTGAAACTATGGGAAGTTCAGATCAAACTCTAAATGTGTTGTGGAGAAAAAAAGTATTAGTGTATGTGCTTTTCCAATATTGTACTTCATTTAAAGAGATTTGAGACAAGAATATAAACTGACTAATCATATGATCACAACTGTTGGTTGTGCTAAGACGGTGACAATCTAGAGGTCAATTAACACTGAAAGTTAACACTGAAACCACATCAGTAAATTCTAGTGCAGCACAGCAGATATTAATGTAATCTTTGCTTTCCATGTGAACCTTAATTATCGGAATGTGAGTCAACGTACAGTACATAATTTTTATCATACACACAATGGCCTCAACACATAAGTGACCTGAACAGTGCATGCATCTGTTTTATTGTGTCTCTTAGCTAATTGAATTGAATATGGTGTTGTTTTCTTTTATGCATTAGTTTTTTATTCCTCTTTCTTTCACATTGTATAATATTTTTTACCACATCCTGTATCAGTTATTTACATCAGGCAGCTTATATGTTCTATTGACGGAAAATCTATCTTTCCAACTGGCTCCTTTTAAACCAATAGGATTTATATAACAGTAACGAGGAAGTAGTTTCAATCAGCAGTAAAAAAAAAAAAAAATTACAAGCATAAATGAATAGGCTTTGTAGAAAAAAACCACTTGTCTTTTTAACATTGTTGCACATCACCATATAGGATGAGTGTCCAGATAGATACTCTGCTCATGCACAGAACACGTTACTGTAATGGACCCTGTAACAACTACCCCCAACCAGTAACTAGATACCTAAGCCATGTGCACTTGTTTATATCACGAATGAAATAAGAATGTAAGGTCTACTACGTACAATGGACTTGTCAAGGTTAACATACTCTCTATTTTCAAATCATGATATTACCAGACTTCAGAATTGTGAAATTAGGACACCGCTGGACCAAAGTAAAAATGACTACAAGTGTGTGTGTCTGATTGCGCATCATGCATGCGCACACCAATTTTCATGTTGCTGTACTGGCCTTCAACTATTGGTATTTTCATTATGATATCCCTTTTATCATACCACGTCTTAAGTCGAGTTGACCTTATTAAATTTCCATTAAGGGCTTGTGCTTTTGGATGAGTTTATCACTTGTCCATATGCTATTTATGGACATTACGATAGTGCTAGTTCCTGTCCATGATAGGAGAAATAAGTATTTATGAAAACTGGGCTACTTTCATTAAAAAAAAGTCAGGACAGTGGTAAAAAGATTTTCCAACTAGACTAAATTGGGGCAACTAGTAACCTTACGACATAGGCAGTTGGCAATTATTTTAAATGGAGTTTGTGCATTTACTGATTACAATGTAGTAATAGCACAATCATCTCCTCTTTTGAATTTTCACAGGTAACTGACCATATTGGTTTCTTTCTTTACCTGTGTTTATTCTTTATCATCTTTCGAGTATTCATCCCTCTAAAGTGTCTTTATGTAGAATATAATGATGTATTATTTTTGTGTAACACTCTTAATTCTCTCTGTTCAAATTATGCACATGACTTTTTATCCATTAAATTTCCAAAAACATCTTCAATTTTGTCTAAAATGTTTTTCTGGCTGTAAATAATGCCTGTCCTCCTTATAATTTTGCCTATTCTTCCTATGTTAATTTTTTACCAGTTGCTCTTTTCGTTCCTCTGCTATAGCTGTTAGATTCAGTATTTTAGTATTTTTGCTATAGTTTATCTCATTGTATATGTCCATACTCTTCTTCAGTATTATGATAGCATGTTTTTGATTTTTTTTGGCATTTCATTGAACACTTTTATTTTGTGTCATATGTTGTAAAATTTGTAGTTTCTTATTTTTGTTTGTTGTTACAAAAGTCAATTGCAATTGAAATAACTTTCATAAAAAAATACTAGTCATCCCATGTAATGTGTGTTCACATGAGATTTTGTTTGTTGGGAAAGTATAAACATTTATTTGTTTTTCTGTTATTATGTGTTTGATTCATGTTACTTAAATAAGTGTGTGTGTGTGGATTGTAAACAAATAAGGTTTTATAAATTATATCCACCTAAAGGTCACAAAAACATGATCCAAGAACATTTGTTTTGTATCCAGTGACTTTAGACAAAATCAAAAATTCAGTGTTGCTGTGTAAAATATTCAAGGCGGGTGTAAATCAGTATATTTTTTAACACTCTATTTTGTACAAAGTGTAGCACCATGTAATGTACTGTAGTGTCAGAAATTCACCATTTACGTTTTTCCTTTCAACGGCTGTGATTATATAGCCACTTATGCAAGATCCCTGGTGTAGTGTGCACTCAGCAAAATTTTCTACCAAGACAACGCTGTTCATGTTTTAAAAGCTTAGAGAGTGAAGTGCATACTGTTTTATCAGATTTAAAGGTAATAGTAAACATAAGGAAAACTTGGAAACTGTAGATGTAATTTAAATTAATTTTCCATCCTCTCACAAACCATCCTTACAGACAATATACACAGAGCCAGTGTAGGAACAAAACATCCAATTGTAAATGGTAACTATTGTTAGATGAATTTAAAAATTTTTTGTTATTTTAAATTAGCTCAGTCATGGCCTCTGAAGAAAAGAAATTAAATTGATATACATATGAATGTGATAGATTGTAACATTTATATGAAAAACTGAATTCATATGATATCAGAAAAAATTATTTACACTATATCAGTAAAAATTATTTACACTATCAGTAAATATTAATTTCGTTATGTTTCCCTTTGCAGGCCTGACTAAATAAAGCTGTTGTTTTGGAGTTTATTGGCTTCAACGATACTTTACAGTTTCAGGTGAGAAAAGGATGCTGTTAACTTCTTAAATGAATAAAATTTAAATTGTGTGATACCAGTGATTATATGTAATGAAGTTTGAATAAATGAAATAGTAACAAAATAAAATAATAATGCTTTGTGTATCCACAGATGTTTTTCATTTTTTAAATAATTTACAGTGAAATAGTAATTAACAAAATTAAAATTAGTTATTTATCTGTGGGAAAATGTTAACCCTGTATTCATATTTGAATAAGCTTGAATTTGTAAAGTCTGTAATAATTTCTTTGAGAATATATCTTATGTAAAATAGGGAAGCCGTAATTACATAACTAGTAGTTTACTGTTTGGTTGACTTCAGAGGCATACAGCAAGTAACAAAAATAAATCCCCCCCCCCCACACACACACACACACACACACACAGTCTGAACTCCCAGTAGTTTGAACTGGCAGAGTATGTGTCAGTGATATATTTGTGCATGTTTCATATTATTTTGTGTAGCGATAGGTCCCAGTGTATCCATTATTGTTTTATAGCAGTTGTATAGTACATGAATATTTTCACTTGCTTGCATGCTGATGCATTTTATTAACCCATGTCATTAAATAATGTAAAGCAGTTATATCCATATACAAGAACGTCCATTTCTAAACATGTGACTTCATTCTATACACTAAATAAATGTTTATTAAAAATCAGAAATAATTTAGTTTACAGTGGTTTTTATAGAAAATTTTATTTTTAGGTCCCTTAAATTAAAAAGTATTGCTTATAGAAAAATATGTATGTTTGTATGAATGTGTTTTTAAATAATGTACCGTATCTGAAACTCTTGTATCTAAAAGAATTGTGCACACATGAAGTAAACAGCAATAAAATCATGTGGAGGATGATGTATGTGGCAGCGATTAGTTTTCTAGTCATAAAAGTAGCATTTTATGTGAAACTACTGTAAATGTATTGCCATTATATTTTATCAGATGCAAATATTTTTTTATTGGGGTTTTCTGCTGCAGTTCAGCTTTTATGTTAAATATCATACTGTTTGTAATGTACGTACTGTATTTTGTGTTGACTATCTACAAGTCCTTCTTTTTTTATATATAAAAAGTAACTGTACTGACTTGCTACATAACAAGTATATAGTTTTTGAACTTCAGTAATCTGGAGTATTGTTTTGAATCAATTCTGAACGAAGATCGTAGGAAAGTGATAATCAGAAGTACATAAGTAGTGAATAATAATATATATGTGTCTTGTAATTAATAGGTTAAAAGTATTCAGATTCAGGTATTAAAGAACACATCATTACAAGTGACAAAATATACTGCTCCAGTAGAGCCAATCCAATTGCCAAGGTGGTTTAGTGGTTCCTGTTTGCATTGTTAACTATATAGACATATGCATATTCTGTATGTTTTATTAACTATAAAATGAGGTTTCCTGACTATGAACATGGTTTTGTAAAATCTTACTATATGCACTGAATTTGCTAATGTTCCCTTTTATCAATTTAAAAATTGGCATTTGAAGAACTATTACTAATTACTTAAAATTATGGAGAAACCACTAGCTACTATTACTTCTGAAAAATGAGTTGGTTACAAACACTTTAAAAGTATTTTGTACGTCATCAAAATTATTTCCTTTTTAAAGATAGAAAAAAAATTTGAAAAAGTTTCTTTTTAACTCCCATATATGTGTTGTGTAAACAGTGTTTGCACATGGTTGTCAGAATCTAACATTTGTATTCTTAAACATTTCTACAGTGGCATGTTAGGAAATAAGGCATCTTAATAAAGGATAATTATCATTACTATTATTTGCACGTTTTATTTTTAAAGTTGTATCAGGAAGTTGAGTAACACATTCTAACCGGCCGAGGGAAAAATATGGAGTTACTCCTTTCACTGTGGGGTGTATATTCCTTTGATCTTTTGATCTCCTATGTCAGGGGCAAGCACCTTTCGCTAATGTTGTGTTGAAGTAACATCCAGAGTCACTCAGCATGCAGAATTAAGCTAACTCAAAATTAATTAATTGACCTACTGAAAAAATTTGTTGGATCTTTTACAACAAAATTTACAGTAGTTACTAACATCACAACAAATTAAGTTGATTAGAATTCAATCAAAAACGTTTACATTGTTTTTGAAATATTTAACTTACTATTATTCAATTTGAGCAAATCAATTATATTATTCTAAATATCTGTCAATATATTTTATTTTAACTTAACTCCTGACATCATCATTATTCTGAAATTTAGGTTCACAGTGTTTCAAATATTAAAAATTGCACTAAACTTTCATTGGAATTCTTGTTCTCGTCTCCCTGGTTAATTGTTTAGTGTCAGGTTTGTACTTGCTCACTTTCAGTTTTACACAAGTATCTGAATACACTACTAGATACATACAGCTATACTATAGATATACATCAGTAGTTACAATTTTCTCTACTTTTTTTTTTTGTTAAGTATTTGTCCGACTCAAATAAAAATCTACTCAAAAAACAGCTGGTGAGGACCGTGTAATATATACATTCTGTTCTAAACAAAAATTTACAGCTGTCACATTACATTTCAGTTCCTGTCCTCTTGTCGATACTAGTTGTAAGTGAATGATTAACATTCAGTATCAGATCTCCTAAGTCAAAAATCTTTTTGACATGTAGCACTTTATTTGTACATTGTTCATTAATGATTTTGTATAAAACTGGTGTTGAATTTTCTTTTATTTGAAATGCATTAATTGGACTGTTTGAAATCTATCCTTTTAAACAGTTTTCATTTATATGATCACATTATGAACAACTTGTTATAAATATTGGACTGATAATAAATCTTATATGACCAGTTTTAATGATAACAACTAAAAGTTTTAATTAACAGATCTTATATTTTGAAAAGTAGTTGTAAGCAGAAAATTAATGATTGGTTGAAATCGGTGTGCTTCTTTTGTCAAATATTTGGGTGACGAGGGATTCTAAATCTTTTGTGAGTATAAAATGGGAGAAAAAAATTGAACTGTAAGCCTATGGATAGATTTTATACTATATTTGTGCACAAGTTTACATTATACTTCTGTGAAATCATGTGGAGAAGGGACACAATTCAGAGAGACTTGGGCTTCTTTACAGTGTACAATATAATATAATCTTGTGTCGATGGCAAACATGTAAGGTCTACCACAGGAAATATCTGTGTGAATGCTTCATATACAGATCAATACCTCACCCCAGCAGTCTGGTGTCTGTCATCTTTTAGAGCACCTGTATTGTGTAGCTGGAGAAGTAAATTTAATGATGTCACCCCAGTTGAGTGGCATATTTTGTGTACACTTGTGCCTGAACTGAATCAGATATATGGGAGGGTCACTTCTCAGAAAATGTGAAATATTTTTTTGTCATGTGTCTGTTAAGAGAAAATATGGCAACTTGAAAAAAATATGAAGCAAAGGATATGTTTTAGAAATGAATAAAGTTTTTTCACACATTAAATGTTGCTTGTAATTTTTTTGAGCTACAATGAAACATTAGTTTTATGTTATTATCTTCATTGTCACTTGGATAAAACAAAAAGGGTTTTTAAATGAAAGCCCATAACATTATTTTCTGGAATGCAACAGGCGTTTTAAAAGATGCCATGTTTGAAAATATTATACAAGTCATCTAGAACTTGTGTATATGCGCAAGTGGTTTATATGTGTTAGTTCTTATTTAAAACTTCATTACTTACATTTAAACTTAGTATAAGTAATTGGTAATACCTGCGATTAGTAATGAAATACCACTGTACTCATTGCACCTTCTGAATCAAAAGAAATTGCCATCTGTTTTAATTACTCTGCAATAACTTTCCTTTGTTGTCCAATCTCTCTTGTAAGCTATTGTAGCATGCCGTCTTTGTGGTGCCATGACACACAGTCAGATTCACTTTATCTCTCTATTAAAAACTTTAATCTTTCTCTTACTCTACGAGGTTTGATCAAAAAGTTTGTACAATTTTTGGATTTTGTGTGTTCTAAATGTCCAATTAAAAAAAAATTTACATTTATTGGTGTATTTTTATTAAGGAGGCATGTTTTATTAAGCTAAATTATTCTCTCTTAAAGTTTTTCTTGAAAGGAATCTCAGTTAAAAAATATACTTCCGTGTTTAAAATAATGCTGACTTGAAATCAGAAATGAATTTTTGTTGAAATATTAAAAAAAACTTTAAATTATTTCCTCTTTGTAGAGGACAACTTGATATGCATCAACTTGTTAAATATGTGAAACACGTTAGGATAAAAGTTTAGTTAAAATTTACTTCTTGGTTATGTGTTTGAAAATTGTATGGCAATTAATTAATTACTCATTGCATAAAATATTTATAATGAACACAGTTTGGTATATTCAATGCCATCCACAGACTTAGTAGACATTCCTTCTGTGTAGTGGTTCATTTATTTCTTTTTATGTTCTATATTTTCATCTGGTCTGTTTTTATAAAATTTCAGTTTGGTTTTCTACTTAGCTCACTTCATGTTTGTTACACTCCTTGTATTCTGTATAATATCTCGCATGTTTCACAAGGACACATGATTTTGGGGAGAGTAACAGTCTGTTTTTTTTTTTTTCAGATGAGATGATGGAAACTTTCTGGGATAACAGATACTAGTGAAGGATGAATTTGTAATGAGTAAGCTGGACTTATATGGAACTGTAAGTATTTCAAGCGTTTGATTTTATATGAGTTGTCCTGTTTTGTAGTTCAAGCTTGGATGTATCAGCCACAGAATGATAAATTCAAAAATTTTATGTATGTGTGTGTGTAATTGAAAAAGATGGGCTTAAAAAAATTGTAGATTTCTCGGTACACATTTTTATGCACACATACACATATTCGATTCATTGTCTTTTTTCGTATGTTCAGTATGCTGTTTCCTGTTTTTACAGAGATTTATTTCTATTACAACAAAAACAGTTTTAAAATATCACAGTTTAAAAATTTTGTAGACAGTTAAAAATAACTGAAGTGGTATGTGATTGTCTACAGGATAAATATTGGACAGAGTAATTTAAATTGAGGAAGCTTTTATGTTTTGAATTCATTGTAAAATTAGAGGGCATGCTTTAATTGTAAGACAAATACAGTGAAGACAAATGAAAGACTGAAGTAACAGATTTCAGTGTTTGTTGTTTTCAAAGTGCATGAAATTTGGAATGTATATTGTTGTTAAGTGAACTTTACTAAACACAAATAAAGAACACACTTTTTTTACCTATTCCATTTTCACTGTCATTATGTTATCAGATGAATCCATCAGTTTTGATGGCATGCGTTTTATTATTATTAGTTTTAATTTAAAGAAACTATGTAAACTGATTTTGTGCCTAGCTTGTAGTACAGTGAAAAATAACATTTTTTTCTTGGTGTGTTTCAGGTGTTACACAGGGATTGTGTTCAAAATGATATCTTTTTCCAATTTCTAAATACTAAAATCAATTTTTCATAGTAATATTTAAATAAATAAAATGCAATTAATATACTTAATGATAAATGATGTTTTAAAATTATGCATGTCAAATTGTAGAAGGAAATATGTTTTATTCAGAAAATGGCATATCTAAGTTACAAAATCAGTGGCCGAAAAAATCAGAATATAAAGCAGTGGTACTGAGCAATTAGTGTGTGACCTTCGTCAGACTTTTATGTGCTGCTTATAAGTACTGATTGTATCGCTTCAGTAAAGCTCCTACTAAATAGTGTGATTACACATAACTACTACTTCTGCATAAAAATTTTTTTAAACTAGTTAAATGTATAAATATTCACTTTAAATGTAATAATATTATTAATATATTTTCTTATATACTAAAATTTGTACTGTCAAAAAATTTAAAATATTTTATCTAATAGAATATTATAATTAAAGTAAAACAATGTATATGTGGCAGACAAATTAACAACTTTAAAATATATTTATGTGTATGTAAAGAATTGATGGATAATAATACTGACACTACTAATAATAATGTTTAAATTGAGTATGTATAATTTGTCTTTCATTACTGTAGTTCTCAAAACCTAATTGAATGTAATGTGTAACACATAATTAATATCTCTAATACTAATTGTGTAAATATTATTGTTAAATTAAAACAACAACCACTAGTGCCCATGTTTGGTCACAATAATAAGTGTGTGTGTGTGTGTGTGTGTGTGTGTGTGTGTGTGTGTGTGTGTGTAAATGTGTTTTCTGTATAATAAAGACTAGATACATGGTAGTTGTAATGGGTAATAAAAATTAATAAATTTTTTTAAACAAAATATACATGAACTGAGTAAAGGACACAATCTTGTAAATAATTTACTCTTTTGAGTAGAATATCATTGTATGTGTATGGAATACACTGACTGCCTAGGAATTTAATGATTTGTTTTATATATAACATTTGCATGTGTAACTAACGAAGTATGTATGTGGAAGGAGGTAAAAGGATGGTTTTTGAGAATTGCTGTTGTTCTAAGGCTGTCATGAGGATCTCATGTAAGCATGGCACTAGTAAGATTGTGATTTTAAGAAATAACAATTTTTAAAATTACTATTTCATGCCATTAAGTTTAAAGAAAAGTTATAATGATAATCAAATGTATAGGCAAGGAAGAAAGTATTGTAAAATGTGGGAATAAAATGTAGTAAAAATAATGTAGAATAAAATTGTGAAGTAAACATTCAGAGATGCAGGTCCCCTATTTATCAAAGGCTGGCTCCCATTTATACAGGTTGGGTATGACAAGTATTTACTACTTTCATAATAGTGTAAAATGATGAAAGAGTTGTTATTTATTATTAAATGTTTAACAAATGGGAAATGTGTAGAGTAAGTTTAACAGAATCTTCGAATAGATGAAACAGAGTTCAATGAAAGAGAAGTGACAGCTTGAAGTAAATGTGTGTGCTGAGTCTTTAGACTGTCATGTAACTGTTGCTAAATATCATTTGTAATTACGTGAGGTATGAGTATTTCAGACACCAAACCGCTACTAAAAATTAAAGTTATCTGATCTTATGGTTGTAAATTTCACTTCAGTTAACTAACAAATCATTTGTAAAATAGCACAATTGAACTAATAAGAATAACATGAAACATGAAATTTCAAGTATCAAACTATGAAGAAAATCAAGTCGCCTTTAGTTAACAGTGAAACTTCCATGAAATGTTGTATATACTAAATGACTATACAACTTTCTTTAATGTGACATACATGTGACAGATGTGTATTTTAATAAATCGCATGTGTACATATTGATGTAAAACATAACAGTCTCTTTTACAATGTGTAAGAAACAAATCCCCTTTGCTCAATAGAGTGTTTGTTGTAGAACATTTTATTTTTCCATTTTTGGGACCAAAAGTTCATTGGTTCAGTCTGTCTAGTAAAAAATAGAGTGTTTTTCATTGAATTTGCTATTAATAAAACTTTTGTGCTTCAGTAATTCCACCAGCTTATAGGTATGAATAGAAGAAACTTAAATGTCTGCTAAACGTTAGAATGTTATGTTGGTTTGGCTAAAGTGGATCCTTAGTAACCAAATTAATGTTCATATTTTTGGCAGAATATTCCTAGTTTTATTTATTTATTTATTTTTAATTCTAGTTAACCCCAGAAGAGGTGGAACAAAAATTTATATTGAAGTAATATTTAATTTTAGTATAATGATTGATGAGTGGGTGTGGGTATGTTTTATAATAATGAAGTAATTTATTTGTGATTAAAAGTGAAATGTTAACATGTTTTTCTGTTTTTTAGTCTATAAAAATGTTTGCATGGCAGAACTGTTTAAATGTTGTAGAAGGAACTCTGTTGCATTTTATAATAAAGTGTTTAATATAAAATTTCATATTTATATTAAACACTTGTTTATTCATTTTAAATAAATGTATGTAAAGTTATAGTTTACATGTGCTTGTTTATTTTGGTCCAATCTCCTCATCCTTTTATTTCCTTGTACAGTTTTACAATTGTATGTAGACTAAACTGAACAAACACCTGAAGTAATGATGTGATTTAATTGTGATTACGTTAGGACAATCATGTCAGTCGGTAGAAGGAAGTTATGTATTGTAAATCATAAACTGAATGATGAAGAAATACCAATCAGAACAGAAAAAGAGTGTCTTAGGCAGGTAGTAGATGGAGATGTGTCATTGTGTCCACCTAAGAAAGATTAGGAGTGTTACCTTAACACCTGATGTAGTGTGATCTGATGAGTCACATTTAATGTGTAGTTTTACATAGAGGCAGATTCTAATTTAATCTGTTGGCAGCAAACTACTTCAAATTTCATGCTATACACCTAAGCAAATTCAGTTTGGGGTGGGAGAATTTCTTTGGAGTTAACTATTAATTGTTGTATTAATGAATAACAAAACATTGAATTATAAAGAACTTACCTGTATTACAAATACAGAAAGAAAGTATTTCAGTATTCTACTATCTTGTACAGTACCTTTCCCATTTTTGAGAACCTTTTCACCACTTCTAGTTTTACTGCGATGTCATACGACTATGAACCATTATTATTTTTTAAGCATTGTTACCTGTAGCTATGTTATTATACAAAGTAATGACATGAAACAGTGTTTGGTACTTGATTTTTTCAGTACTGGGAAAGTACTTAAAATCTTCAGAAGCTGGTAGTAGTTTATCATGATGCCCTTGTATTCTCAAAAGAAAAGGAAGTAGGTGTTTCAAATTTGGAGGAGTTCATAGTTCCCTTTTTATTGCCACCCAGCAACTGCCTCTTTCAGTTTTTCCAAGTTACGCGTCTGTTCACTTCGCGTATGTTGCCAAATCTTCGGATTCTGAAAATTAAAAAAAAAGAACTTTTTGAGTAGAGTTGTTGAAAATTGTTTTGAGAAAATTGGTTAAACCTGTGATTAGTAATCACATATATGTATGTTTTCAACTTTTACTGCCTCAGTAGCCAAACATACATTGCAAAGTTATTCATGCTGGCACCCAAGTGGATTGTTTTGCTAACATTTGGTTTTATCATTTTACAGCAAACGAGGAATTTAAAGTTGACAGTTTTGCATTAAAGTATATTTTACAAATTTAAAAAAAAATTACAATCAGAGGCCTAACACCAAATTGTCACAGATCTAAGGGTTAGAGGAAATTTAAATGAAGTTTTTTTTGGATCTGCCTCTGCTAAAACAACCATTATCTGAAGGATAAATAGAATATCACAGCCAAGGCAGTGTTATATACCATCTAGAGTACTCTTACTAAAGTTTCATCAAATTAATACTCATTTATCTTGTAGACATAAGAGGTAATGAAAAACTAGAAAGAGTACTTGAGCCATCTGTATAAATGATGAAAGTATTTATGTTGCATTTAACCACTGATTTCTATAGACAAAAGGAAAAGGATAGTGCCCAACGAGTATTGAATTTTTTTCTTTCTACATTCTGGTCAGTAGGTTGTAAAATGTGGAGAAGCTGTTGATCAAAGCCCCACACCATAAAAAGGTAGGTAGCTGTGATGTAGTCAGCAGCACGCACTCATGTCTTGAAAATAAACAAATTCATCTTTTACCGGCCTGATAAATTTTGTATCTGCACCTCCTGCTATGGATCAAATGGCATCAAATGTGTACTGGGTTACAGTATATATAGAGGACAAATGAACTATCAGGATCAACTTCATGTGAATACAAAATTTAATGTAATGCAGTTTGCACAGGACCTTAGGTATATATAAATTAAAATTATGACCAGAAATATTTATTTATCAAGTGTACTGTAATAAACGAGGTTCATCATTCATGGTGTTACACGAATGTATAAGGGCAACAATAGTAGTCAGATCAATGAAGTAATTCAGGTACAAGTGGTTGTTTATTTTCATTCTATTATCACCTCACAATACTGCTCTGTGCCACATGCACTGAAAAACTTGTTAGTATAGTATATGTTTACACCTTAATTTGATTTGTAACAATGAACAGTAAGAGTATTAAAGAAGTCTGCAGTATTACCGCCGTCATTCATAATTTGATTCTTCAGTCGTATTACAACACCACATGTTGCACATATGGAAGTTATGGTAAATTATCATAACAGCACTAACTACTTTATGTGAAAGGGAATAGTTTAAAGTAAACAATTGTGTATAAACTAATAGTGTCCTGAGCTGCAGAACTCGCCTCACTATTTTGAACAAAGTACATTTATTGTAACAAACTTCAATATTAGATAATTTTTCAATTATACGAAAAATTCAAGAATTTGGAGTACTCTTATTTCTTTAGAAATATAAGAATTATAGAGCACACAGTCATACAATGTTATTGGGTCCTTCAGTCTTTCGACTGGTTTGTACCGTCCCCACATATACCTGTGGTGCACGTGTTACGGAGTCTCACAGGTATATGGGACCTACAGTTTAACACCGGATCCAAATGGCATAGTTGGGGAGGGTTTATATTAGGCAGGATACCTCTCGCTAGTTTGCCATCACCTTGCAAGGGGGAACAGTCGCATATAAATCAGATGGTGTCGGCGGGAATCGAACCCCTGCCGACAGCGTAGCAGCGCCACACGCTAGCCACTATGCTATGTCCGCTCCCCCAATAAGCACTAAAAATTTGGATTTGGGTTACAATTTTCGTTAGTCTGACACCCTTTCTGAAATTAAAGTAAAGAACAGTTTTTACTCTTTTGGGCCCTGAGGGTCAAAAATTGTGAAATTTCCAAGAAAATGTACATTGAGCACCCATAATGCCCCGATTTGGAGGCAGATAGCGAACTGTGCCCATAGTGTGGTTCCAGGCCTGGGTCTGTACTATACAGAACTGTGTAGGCACATGATATGAAGTACGATTTGCGGTGTAAGAAATACGATAAAGTCAACTCGGATGCTGCCAGTTTTCAGTCACAAGCTTAGTCGCCAATCTAGTCATCGCGTGGAACTGGTATGATGTTGACAATAACCAGCGGAAGGATTAACTTGAGAGTCAAAATAGGTTTTGGAGAGGAACACAGAGTGAGCTTCACACATGTCTAGGAAAGTGGTCACCATACAAAATGGACTTTGGAGCTGTCGAGAGGTAGTTTGATTGAAGACGTCATACAAGCAGGGCGATGGCGTTGAGAGTAGCTTTGTTTTAACTTGCGCATTCATAAGTAGTCAAATTGAGAAAATTCTCGGTACTTCCACAACAATCCTGAGTAAAATCGCCCGTGATTCCTATGTCCACACCGAAGTAGCGGAGCTATGAATGTGTCGCGAGGAACTGGTATTTTGCAAGAGGCAAAAAGGGTAGAGTTTTAAGTGAAAGTTGATGGATGGATGATGCGCGGGCGTCTTGCGCCCTAATTTGTGTGCGTTGTCCAGACCTAGGCCTGATGAACGCCAGGTGCCAACAGGTCAGCGCGGTCGTTCGCTCTGCACAAGGGAGTTATGGTGCAGTCCGCGGGTCCATGATAAATTACATGGCCACCACGGAGGCAAGCTTGAGCTTTTGCTTCAGCCAATTGTCCCGTCGAGGCGCGACACCATGGTCCCCTCAGGCTAGCTTTTGGGAACGTAGTGATGCACTGGCGAGGACAAGAAGCTCAAGCGCCATAGGGCGTCGGCCGAAACGGTAAGGAATGACTCCGAGACACACACAACTGGGGGTTGCGCGGCCCGACTATGAGCTTACCTAGCCGTACCTATTTCTCCCCCACCTTCTCAGTTAACTGGTTGGCGGTTGTCCATTCCTGTTTTTAGGCACCAGTCGAATGAACAAGAACTACGTATATCCAAAGGCAGCCATTGGGCTCGACCCAGATGCTGCAGTCATGCACCGGGTGCAAAGACGCCACGCTACATGCTACAGGCGGTGGCCAAGTCGAAGGGACTCATCACCGGGGCGGTCGGCTTTCGCAAGGAAGGCATTTGCACAACCTCGCGGGAGCCCGTGTCCCGGATCAAAGCCCTGCCGAATCGGCAAAGCCGATACTGGCAATAAATCAATCCATTCCAATCTGCCGCAGCATGATTGACTACAGTTTCGGCAGGCGCAGGTAGTGAATGATGGTGATCAGTTCAGTCTCCAGAAGGTTGGGGGGTTCATGTGATGAACTTAGGGGGGGTCGTCTAACAGCGCCATAGGGCGCCTGATGCGGCGAGGGGGCGGTGCATTCTCCATGCTGTTGAGCCTTTAAAGGTGCGGATAAGGGGACTCGCCGGGCTTGGCGAACAAATTCGTTGCCAGGGACCAGACGAAGACCTCTAAGGTGGGAACACGGAGGCCCCGGTGAATGGCTGTAACTGCTTCAGAAGGAGACGCGGTTCGTTTTGATGCCTTTGTAGGGGCTGGAGGTGGAGCCGGAGAGGGCGCGCGCCGTGCCGGTTGTGCCTTCGGTTGCGGCCTAGCCTGTGTTTTAGGCTGCCTCTGAGGTTGGGGCTGCAAAGCTGGCTGCTGTGGCTTCGGGAGAGGCCCCTGCGGCTTTTGCTTCCGCAGGAGCTCCGCCTTGTAGACCGGGCAGTTAATGTTATTGGCTGCATGGCCTTGGCCACAATTTATGCAGCGAAAACGGGATTTGTCTGACACAGTGCAGGCCTGAGTTGAATGTCCCAGAGAACAACGTAAACAGGCCGGGGCATTGCGACAGATGTCGGTGTGATGGCCGAACCTCTGGCACCGGTGGTACTGCGCAAGCTTGCCCGGGGGACGACTGGATTCCACCCTGACGCGGAAGCCAAACAGCCGCGTCAGTTAGAATATTTTGTCCGCAGCCTCGCCTGTCTCGAGCTGGAGACGGACGAGCGGGAGAGGTACTCGGGTTTCAGAGTTGGTGAACAGGCGGAAAATTGCCTGCACCGGGTACCCAAGTTCGCGGAGTTCCAATAGGATCTCCTGAGGATCCGTATGCGCGTCAAGCCCACGCAGAATTACTGACAAGGGCTTGGCTCGCTTAGGAGAGAAGGTGTGATATTGTAGGCTGTGCGCTTGCAGGAAGGCCTCGACCAAGCGATGGTCCTCGAGCTGGCGGACGACCGTATCACCGCCAAGCAGCTTCAGGTCAAGCTTGTCGGCCGACAGGCCGTGGGCCGCGATAAGCCGCCTGTATAAGGCGGCGACATTCGACACTCCGTGAACGAACAGGGGCGGCGCACGACCAACAGCGGCAGCAGCCGGAGCTGTTACCGAAGCAGTCGGAACCGCGGCCTGTTGGCCCTGAGAAGGTCCGATGTCCATGGCCGAGGTGTGAGAGGAAGCGGATCCGGTTGTGTGGGTCCTCTTCGGCTTCTTAGCCGGACGATTACGCCGACCAACGGTGGCGAATTCGCCCGACTCGTCTACCGGGAGAGGGGGAAGCGGGTTAGGGAGAGGATCGTCCAGTTCATGGGTCTCCCCTCTAAGGAGAGGGATTGGCATCGGGAAATGGACTTATGCGTAAAGCAGATCGCCTCGGATTTCTCCGTATTGATCGCTACCCGCCACTTCCTTAGCTAGTCCGGAAGCATAGCCAACTGGCGTTGTAACATTACGCTCGTCCGCCAAGGCGAAAGCGAGCTTAAATGAAACATCGCGTCGTCGGCAAATAGAGATAACGTGACCCCGGGATAAAAAGGTAGATCGTTCAGAACGGGGCCGAGGACAGATCCTTGTGGGACGCCGGCTGCGACAGGGCGAACCCGAGAGAACGCCCCATCTACGCTGATCCTGAAGGTGCGATCCGTGGATGGATGGATGGTGCTCACATCCAACAGGACGGCGCCTGTTGCCTGATGATTGTTGGCGGCGTCGGCTAGACAGGTGACAACCCGTACTAGCTGAAGAGTAGTCGAGTGCCTCGGCATAAAACCAAACTGCTACTCCCGGATGAAACCATCCACCAGGGGCCGAATACGGGCGAGGAGAAGTCGCTCGAATACCTTCGAGATTACTGGCAATAGTGATATCGGGCGGTAGCTTCCAGGTAGCGTGGGCGGCTTTTTAGATTTCTGGATCATGATGACATTAGGAGTTTTTCCACAGGCGGGGGAAGTACCTCAGCCGGAGACAGGAGTTGAACAGCTGAAGAAGAACGTCAACTGCCGAAGGCGGGAGATTCTGCAACGCAGCGGCGCCGATGCGATCGGGGCCAGGGGCCTTTCTCTTCTTCAGTCGGCTTAGGAGAGACGCAAGGTCATCCTCGTCGACCGAATTAGGAGGATCATTGGGGGGAGCAGAAAAGTGTCCAGATAGGAAATCTCTGACGACGGCCGTATGAGCCGAGTCAGAGATGCCTCTATGGACTGTGAACTGTTCCTCAATACAGTCGGCGAAGACTTCCGCCTTGCCTTCTGCAGAGTATACAGTGCCGTCCGGGGTATTCAAGGGATGGCGAGTCCTCTTTTCGCCTTTTAGTCTCCCAGCGGCTCTCCATACGGAGGCGTGGTCGACTTCCGAGGACTCCAAATAGGAGTCCCATCGATTCGCGTTTACGTCAAGCAGAAGCTGCGAGACATGTTCCTACTGGGCTCGAAAACGCCGGCTAGCTGCAGGGTCACGGGTATGCTGCCATCTGCGGCGGAGCTGGCGCCGTAATCGGATGGCTTGGAGAACTTCCGCAGGAAGGTCGGAGCGGTTATTACTCACCGGAACAGTATAGGTGTGCTTGTCCATTGCAGACTGGACGAGATCCTGGAGCTGACGTACCCGGAGATCCACGTCGTCACAAGAGACGAGCGGGTCCGGAGGGACAGATGGCAACTGCCTGGCCAGATCATCATGGTAGGATCGCCAATTGACTCTCCTAACAGGATGATCGGGAAGTCGGGGTGAGACCGACGGCAGCAAGACAGTTACAAGCAGAGGGTCGTGATCGGACGAGAGGTCCGACACCGCGCTGACTTGTAGATGAAAGGGGATGGCCTTGACAATTACAATATCAAGGACATCCGGCGGATAACCCGCAGTGGGAAAGGGTGTCGGTTCGGACGGTCCGATGATGAGGACACTGGGATCATCTTCGACAGCCCTACGGAGAGAATTCCCGTAGGGGTATGACGTTCTGCTGTTCCAAGTGGGATGCTTGGCGTTAAGGTCTCCGGCTACGATGGTTGGGAGATCGCTGTCTAGGAGGGCTTCCCACTGCTCGTGCGGCGGAGCTCGATGGCCGGGCGTGTGGTACACAGAAACAAAGCGCACCTCCAGTCCGGCTACATCCAGCGCCACACCACATGCTTCGATGAGGGTAGTTGCAGGGGCTTGGGAGTTCTCTATGAGAGTGAAGAAGAGAAAGGCCCCTGGCCCCGATCGCATCGGCGCTGATGCGTTGCAGAATCTCCCGCCTTTGGCAGTTGACGTTCTTCTTGAGCTGTTCAACTCCTGTCTCCGGCTGAGTTACTTCCCCCGCCTGTGGAAAACCGCAAACGTCATCATGATCCAGAAATCTAAAAAGCCGTCCACGCTACCTGGAAGCTACCGCCCGATATCACTATTGCCAGTAATCTCGAAGGTATTCGAGCGTCTTCTCCTGGCCCGTATTCGGCCCCTAGTGGATCTTTCCATCCGCGAGGAGCAGTTTGGGTTTAGGCCGAGGCACTCGACTACTCTTCAGCTAGTACGGGTTGTTACCTGTCTAGCCGACGCCGCCAACAATCATCAGGCAACAGGCGCCGTCCTGTTGGATGTGAGCAAAGCCTTCGATAAAGTCTGGCACGAAGGCCTGCTCTACAAACTGGCGCATTCGCCAATCCCGACATCTATCGTCCACTTGCACCGATCCTATCTGACGGATCGCACCTTCAGGATCAGCGTAGATGGGGCGTTCTCTGGGGTTCGCCCTGTCGCCGCCGGCGTCCCACAAGGATCTGTCCTCGGCCCCGTTCTGTACGTACTGTACACGAACGATCTGCCTGTTCATCCCGGGGTCACGTTATCTCTATTTGCCGACGACGCGATGTTTCATTTAAGCTCGCTTTCGCCTTGGCGGACGAGCGTAATGTTACAACGCCAGTTGGCTATGCTTCCGGACTGGCTAAGGAAATGGCGGGTAGCGATCAATACGGAGAAATCCGAGGCGATCTGCTTTACGCATAAGTCCATTTCCCGATGCCAATCCCTCTCCTTAGAGGGGAGACCCATCAACTGGACTGAGACGGTGAAGTACCTAGGTGTTCGGCTTGATCGGCACCTAAACTTCAAAGCCCACGTGACCTCAACCCTCAACATGGCTCGTGGCGTCGCAGCCAAACTATCACCTATGCTTTCGCGGAACAGCCGCCTGGCTGTCCGTACAAAACTAACATTATATCTACTGTTCCTCCGAACAGTACTCACTTATGCGGCACCTGCTTGGTGGCCCCTTCTGTCGGCCACCAACAGGCATAAGCTGACTACATTTCAGAACTGGACCCTACGCTCCCTCACGGGGTCCCCGTGGTATGTGCGAAATTCAGCCATACACCGGGGTCTCCGTGTTCCCACCCTAGAAGTCTTCGTCTGGTCCCTGGCAACGAATTTGTTCACCAAGCCCGGCAAGACCCATTATCCGCACCTCCAAAGGCTTAACAGCATGGAGAATGCACCGCCCCCTCGCCGCATCAGGCGCCCTATGGCGCTGTTAGACGACCCCCCCTAAGTTCATCACATGAACCCCCCAACCTTCTGGAAATCTGAACCGATCACCATCAATCACTACCTGCGCCTGCCGAAACTGTAGTCAATTATGCTGCGGCAGATTGGATTTGATAGATTTATTGCCAGCATCGGCTTTGCCGATTCGGCAGGGCTTTGATCCGGGACACGGGCTCTCGTGAGGTTG
Source organism: Magicicada septendecula (assembly GCA_034769895.1). Classification (NCBI taxonomy): domain Eukaryota; kingdom Metazoa; phylum Arthropoda; class Insecta; order Hemiptera; family Cicadidae; genus Magicicada; species Magicicada septendecula. The sequence continues at coordinate 227,839,289 of CM068367.1, read as the reverse complement.
TGCAAATGCCTTCCTTGCGAAAGCCGACTGCCCCGGTGATAAGTTCCGTCGACTCGGCCGCCGCCTTCGGGTGGTCGAGCCTCTTGTCCTCGCCAGCGCGCCTCAAAGTTTCCGTGGGCTATGTCCTCGGAGACTACGGAGCCGCAACCCGGCGTTGCGATTGGCTGAAGCCATGATCACGAACAAGAACCCTGTCAGCACCTGCTTTGCTGATTTGGCAGGGTAATGACCTGAGACACGGGCTCCCGCGAGGTTGTGCAAGTGCCTTCCTTGCGAAAGCTGGCTGTCTCGGAGACATTACCTACCATTTCGGCCGACGCCCTAGGGCGCTCGAGCTTCTTGTCCTCGCCAGTGCGTCACTACGTTCCCAAAGGGTAACCTGCGGAGACCATGGTGTCGCGCCTTGGCGGGACAATTGGCTGAAGCAAAAAGCTTAAGCTTGCCCCCGTGGTGGCCATGTAATGTATCATGGACCCGCGGGTGCACCATAACACCCTTGAGCAGAGCAAACGACCGCGCTGACCTGTTGGCACCTGGCGTCCATCAGGCCTAGGCCTGGACAACGCACACAAATTAGGGCGCAAGACGCCCGTGCATCATCCATCCATCCATCCAAAGTTAGCCGGGTGATTGCCTCCGCATTTGCAGCACGTCGCAGTTTGAGGCTTCAGAACGGGACAATTCTCGTTGTGGGCCTCCCCACAGCATACACAACGCGGCGGCATCTTACAAAAGGCCGATGAGTGGCCGAATCGCTGACATTGGAAGCACTGGGAAGGCCCAGGCTTACTATTGAATGCCCTAACCTGTACCCGGAGGCACAGAATGGTTTCCAGTTGATATACGTCAGCGAAGGAACCAACCTTCTGGAGTGTTGCGGTTTGGAAGCTCTTGAATAATCGTGAGTTATTCCAAAGACGCTAATGAGGAAGGCTGGATTGTTTGTTAGAAAAAAGTGGACTGTATTAAAGATGTTGAACATTCGTTTATTGAAAAAATCTGATTGTTAATTACGATCGGCACGTGCGGATGCATTTGAGGCAATAACGCCCGAAATTAATTTTGAATGAAATCGTGGTCCATTGTAGATGGACGCAGGTAGTTGAATGAAATGAAATATTATGAATGCATGCTAAAAAATATCCAGAAACCGCGGCTGGAAGAGAAGTGTTTTACGAGAGTTGCGCTCGGAGTCTTGTTATAAACTGAACTTAACTTGCTTGTAGTCGGCGGTGATGGCCGGCTGCAGCGTTTGATAAACGCGTGACGTCATCCGCGCGTGCCGTATAGCGGTGGTGGACCGCTTACAGCTGATAAACCAGTACAAAGTTTAAACATACTGCCCGCCAAAATCGGGACGATTTTGTACATTAAAGGTTAAATTGAACAATATAATAATTAGACTTACATGTCGTAAGCGATACAATAATTGGCGCACTGGCCAGAGAGCAATGACATAATAAACATAATATGAATTCAATTAACAATCACCAGGCATACAATAAATTGACCCTTACGCCAATAGCAAGGGCTTACTGACGTTAAAATTACTCAAAACATAATAGTAATACAATACGCACAATAATACAATAATTAAGCAGATATTGCTCTTTCCCAAATAATACCCCTTGATATTTGCCAAGCATTACAATAACAAGTGATAACACCATAAAAAATACAATAATTTCCCCATGATATTGACATAACAACCCCAATGAATTTCATAATGTTTGACCCTTAGAAAATACAATACATATATAGAATAATTGACACTATAAATGACACTTGTGGTTCTCAGAATTTGAATCACACAAATATATTGACAATACACAACATCCATAATGATTGATAGTACATATGAAACACAGTCACTATTGCAGTAATAGCTAGCGGCACGTAAACAATATTACAATGCTTATGATACAATTGACTTGTATGCTCGCCCCGGGGAATGTCCCGGGCGTGGTCCAGGCAATGTGACAAATTCACAGTCCTAGCATGTCTCGTATGGCACGCATACGATCAGTGTGTAGCCACCGGAAGGGGGCATAATTTGTGGATGGGTCGGCGTAAGATACCTAGCGCGGTGCGAACTTCTGCGACGCGTACCAAGGAATCTTGACCCGGAAAAACATTGGTAATTACCCCACGCTTCCATTCTAGAGGGGGGGAATTGTCATCCAAAATGAGGACAAGCTGTCCGACATTCAAATTCCTTAACGGGGTGCGCCATTTATTGCGCTGCTGCAGCTGGTGCAGATAATCCCTAGACACACACACACACACACACACACACACACACACACACACACACACACACACACACACACACACACGTGGACACACACACACACACACGCATATGAATAGAGCGATATATGCCTTGGTCGTGGACTTAGAGCGCTGCCCGCCATGGCGCAAAAGTACAGGACCGGCGTAATCCACGGCCGACTGTGAGAATGGCCTTGACGGCGTGACCCTAGAAGAGGGTAATTGACCGAGTAATTGATTCGCGCCTTTAGCCCGGAAACGAAAACAAGTGACACACTTATGTATCACTGAGCGGATATAGGACTTATCGTGTATGATCCAATACTTTCGCCTAAGCGAAGCTTGAGTTGATTGCACTCCAGCGTGCAACAAACGGATGTGTTCGTATTCAATTATTAATCTCGTGAGATGAGAGTGCGGGTGCAAAATTATTTGGTGTTTAGTCTCGTAGCTAAGTGGGGAGAATTGCAAGCGTCCACCCACTCTTAAAATGCCTGATTTATCCAGGAATGGTTTGAGAGTTTACATTTTAATGTAAACTTGTAATGTAATGTAAACAAACCAATGGGTTGAATGGCAGTACATTTTACTACTGCGTGGAAGGCACCGGTGTGCCTCAAGTTCCCTAACCTCCACGTCGAAATGCAACTTCTGTGATTGCCGGACAAAAATCAAGAGCGTGTCAGACAATTCTTGAGCCGACAAAAAGGACGTGTCTCTATCAAGCACCGCGAGCCTAGAATTGCGAAAAAATCGACGGCAATATGCGAAGACGCGAATAAGCCTCGTAAGAGATGAATAATTTTCAATATAACTATGTGTTGAGGACGCGACAATTAGTGAGGTTTGAACCTGCTTGCGACGTTCCTCTTCAATGTCGGGAAAAGTACAGGGAGTATTAATGTCGAACGCGCTGACCGGCCATGAGGCCGAATCACGAGCCAACCAGGAGGGACCATGCCACCATTGAGTATGACAGTGCAAACTACGAGGGAGGCAACCGCGCGATAAAACGTCGGCAGGGTTGTCATTTGATACTACATGACGCCAAATTCCCCTGCTGCTAACAAGACGCTGTATTTCCGCGACACGGTTGGCCACAAATAACTTCCAGCGGGAAGATTGCTGATGTATCCAGTACAACGCTATCATCGAATCCGAATAAAGATATAGTCCGTCAAAATTGTAATCGACGGCATTTAAAACCTTGGACGTTAATTGAGCCAACAATAAACAAACACAAAGTTCAAGTCTTGGAAGCGTTATCTGTTTCAGCGGAGCGACCCTAGATTTGGCACACAACAAGTTTGATGATATGGCGCCGTTCGAATAGACCGCCCGCACATAAATGCAACACGCGTAACCTTTAGCCGAAGCGTCGGCGAATCCGTGCAGCTGCAATGAACTAACTGGGTAACTGTTCGAACTCTTAACCGACCTCGTAATCTCAAAATGAGTGTCGGAGACTAATTGAGCGTATAATTCCAACCATTGATTGGCTAATGATCCAGACAAGGGTTCGTCCCAATCAGTGCCCGCCAACCACAACTGCTGCACGAAATGCTTGCAGCAAAATGTGATGGGAGCGATTAAACCTAGTGGATCATAGATCCCGGCGATGATTGACAACACGCTTCTCTTGTTGAAAACGGTTAAATTATCATCACCCCTAACGGTGTATAAAAAGTTATCCCCCTCAACATTCCATTGGATTCCCAACGTACGCACGTTTTGACCCTTGCTGAACTCACGGGTTACTTGGGCGCGAAGAGTCATAATCTTATGGTGGTTAGAGGACCATTTATGTAACGAAAAACCATACCTCCTCAACAACTTCACGATCTCGCATTTCATTTCAGCTAAGCCGTTCGGATCATCCGAACCCGTTATGAGATCGTCTACGTAAAAGTCATTTGCTATGGCCTTAGCAGCTGTAGGGTATTCGGATTTATTTTCATATACTATTTGAGCCAGACAACGCGTAGCAAGGAAGGAGGCACTAGCAGTGCCATATGTAACCGTCCTTAACGCGTAATGTCGCAATTCCTTATGCGGTGCATCACGCCAAACAATGCGTTGCAAGTTTGAATCCTTAGGATTAACAATGATCTGGCGATACATCTTTTCAATGTCCGCAATAAGTACGTATCGGTGGGTGCGGAACCGAACCATTATCGAAAACAGATCCTGCTGGATCGTAGGACCGACCATTAAAGTATCGTTAAGGACAAATTATTGGTGGTTTTAGCGGATGCGTCAAATACCACGCGCAATTTAGTGGTTAAGCTAGAGTCTTTGAAGACTGCGTGATGGGGCAGATAAAAGATCTCTGACCTGTCAAGCGACAGATCGTATTCATTAAGCGGCGACATGTGGCCAAGTCTTAAGTAGTCACTCATGAACTCACTATAATCCTTATAAAGGGTAGGGTTCTGCTTGAATTTGAATTCTAACGATTGGAATCTGCGTATGGCTCCGCGGAGAGAATCTCCCAAATAAGATTTATCAGATCTGCGGGGTAGGGCTACCACGAATCTCCCGTCGCGATTGCGTCTAGTGTTTTCCACGAAATGCTTTTCACACGGCGAGTCCTCAGCTCGGGCTTCGCGGCTAGAGATCTCCTCCAACTTCCAAAATTCCTTTAGTTGTGAGGAAATCTGATTGTCGTCCTCACAGACCATAAAGGAAGAAACCGTTTTAGTTATATCGACGTTGAATCTTAAGTCACCGGCCAGAATAAATCATAACTTGGTTTCCTGAATTATAGGAAAGTGTGGTCCGCGCGTATATTTCATAGGTTCAATTAATTGGAGAAAATATTGAGCGCCGATTAATATATCGACTTGAGCCGAGCAATGTAGGTGAGGATCCGCCAAGAATATGCGCTTGGGTAAATTTAAAGAGGCAAGATTGAACGACTCCGCCGGTAAATTATTAGTTATACTGGGTAATACGGCACAATGTACGTTTAACGTGAAGGGTTTATAGCGTGAATGTAGCCTTACATTAGTACTGAAGTCAGCCTGGGAAAGCGAGTTGTTTATACCCGTGATGGGCAGTTGCGATTTAACCAATTGGAGGCCCATTCTGCGGGCGAAATCCATTGTGCAAAAATTCGCTTGAGAACCGGAATCCAGTAATATCCTAACGGGAAATTTTTTGCCGACTTTATTGGATGTCATACAGACGGCGGTAGATAACAATACCGATTTATTGGTCTGTGATTTCAGTGAACACTGGTTGTTAACAGAAGCTACGTCCCTGTTGGGGACATGAATCGTGGTGTGGTGACGCCTAGAACATTTTTTACATGAGAATTTTGAGGGACATTTTGAACCCTCGTGTCCCGAACGGAGGCAGTTTAAGCAAAGTTTGTTTTTTATTAACGCGTTTTTTCTATCAGGGATAGACAGCGATGTAAATTGTGGGCAATCGCTAAGTCTATGTCCACCGTTACACAGCCTGCATAAATTGTTTCTAATATGTGAGTGGAATGCGCCCTTTGGAGTGCTTATCTGTTTAACTGCCTTGCGATAAGGAGACTTATCGCTTTTGTTCAACCTGCTCGTTGGGCTAGTCGCGTTATCGAGATTTTGCAGTAATTTCCTTCGTGAATTTAGAAAATTTATAAAATTATTAAAATCAGGGAATTTATGCTCCGATAAACTCTCTTTCCACAAACGTAAAGTGTAATTATCAAGTTTTTTGGCTAAATAATTTACGACAATAATTTCGAACGTGTTGACTGGCAGTTTGAGATTATTTAAAGCGTTTATATTTGCAGAGATTTGATCAATAAATTGCGATATGCTAACTTGGGATTCCTGTTGAACTAATGGTACGTCTAGGACATTCCACACGTGGTGAGCGGAAACAATTAGCTTACTATCATATCTATTCCTCAACAGATCGATAGCCACCGCGTAATTCTCATGTGTGATGGGCAACGATTTTATTACGTTAAGCGCCTCGCCATGTAATGACGAGTGCAAATAGTGAAGTTTCTGTATATCTGTCAGATCTGCTCTGACATGAATTAGTTCAAGAAAAATATGGTAATAATGTTGCCACTCAACAATACTACCCTCAAACCGTGGTAATTTTATTGGTTCCAATTGAATGGGGGTGTTTTAGGCTGTTTACCTTCAGCATTAATTACTGGTTTTTGGTTCATATGCTTAGCTTGCTCTAGCAGGTGTTGCAATTTACATTCTATATTGCAAAGATCGTCTTCCGTTTGGACTCTATCACTCGTTAAAGCAACGTCTGCTTCCTCAGCTTCGATTTGTGACTGTATCTCATCATATTTGGTGGATAATTCCATCAAATGACGCAGTTTTATTTTCAGCGCATGAGGATCGCTGGTTAACAAATCGAAGTTATCCGCGAAGGTATTTACTCGGGATATTGAGGCCTTAATTGTGCCTCGTTTTTTTATTAGAGCCCTTACATCGGCCATTATTACAGTTTAAGATAAAAAGGGAAAAATATTTAGAAAGCAATTGAGCATAGAGCATGTGAACCACAAACTTAATTTTGAATGAGTTTAAATACGTTTCGGTAGCTAGCGATCGTTGTTTTGAACATAAACTTACTCTCTCTAACTAATCAAGCTTGTTGGCAGTTAAATTATTGAAATTATGAATCTAAATGGTTACAAAGTATATCTTTATCTTTAAAGTTCTAACTGATAATGAGCTGCCAACCATTTATTAATTTGTATTGTGTAATGAGTTGTTTGTTTATACAAATGTGTCAAAAAATACCCACTAAGTGAAATATTATTAAAAATCAAATATAAGTAAAGTTTATAGTCACGTGGCCGTCGATCCATTCGTGATGAAGCTGGCTTAGATCCCGTTTGGAGCTGCTACACCTCCTGTCTCTGCCGGTCAGCCGATGCCTCATGTTGTACCCTCCATCAATTAAAGCTGTGGAATCTTTTTCGATGACCTCGAAAATGTTGTCCTGCTTTGTCCCGTCGTCTCTGGTCTACTGCTTGGCTGAATCTTGTCGAGATGACTGCGACGTGATTCACAATAATGGTGTCGCTCAGGACGAAAATGATGCCCGTAGGGCGTGATTAACTTCAGATCGGTTTTTCCAGAAATGATGAGTATAAATAAATGCTGTCGCTTGTGTACTCAGATATGAGAAATCTGTGCCGTGGGGACCAAAAATGATGTCGTTTTTGGGCCCGAAAATATGAAATCCGGTCCGGTGGGACCAAAAATGTTGCGGTTTGGAAGCTCTTGAATAATCGTGAGTTATTCCAAAGACGCTAATGAGGAAGGCTGGATTGTTTGTTAGAAAGAAGTGGACTGTATTAAAGATGTTAAACATTCGTTTATTGAAAAAAATCTGATTGTTAATTACGATCGGCACGTGCGGATGCATTTGAGGCAATAACGCCCGAAATTAATTTTGAATGAAATCGTGGTCCATTGTAGATGGACGCAGGTAGTTGAATGAAATGAAATATTATGAATGCATGCTAAAAAATATCCAGAAACCGCGGCTGGAAGAGAAGTGTTTTACGAGAGTTGCGCTCGGAGTCTTGTTATAAACTGAACTAAACTTGCTTGTAGTCGGCGGTGATGGCCGGCTGCAGCGTTTGATAAACGCGTGACGTCATCCGCGCGTGCCGTATAGCGGTGGTGGACCGCTTACAGCTGATAAACCAGTACAAAGTTTAAACATGGAGTCTGATGTAAAAGGAATTGATTTACGATTCTTTTACGATCACCGGATAGGAGAGGGACGACGGAGGTAGGGAAGAAACCCTCTCCGCCAGATCCTCCCAGATCCACAAGATCGGTGTGTCATGGGGAATCCCGGACACCACAATCTTGAGTTCCCTCTCCTCAGAGAGGGGGAAGGTATGAAAGGCGCGACCGGAGTCTGCCAGGAATTTCTGGCAAGCCCGAAAGTCGTGGATCAACTTCGGCAGCAGTCGAATTGACGAACCTTGGCTTTTGGCCTCTTTTCGCCCAGACGGCACAACTTGTTTTAGCTCCCCAAGGAGGGTATGCCAGTCGCTGCACTGTGGCACGACGATTGGCGGTATCTTTGGTTGTTTAGGTGTTGGTTCTGGTTCTGTGATTTTAAGGGAAGGTGATATGTGGCCTGCCGACTCTGCAGCCACGGCTCGTTTCGCCGGGACAGTCCGTTTTGGGGACGTCGGCATGCTTCCACCGCTACCTCGCCGTTTCCGGCTAGGCACGGGCTGGAAGCCGTCCTCCTTCTCCATCTCAGAGTCCGACAACAACGTAGTGCCGAGAGGGTAGAGGGTCCTGAGAAGGACCAGCACAAAGCTGATCCCTCACGTGAGGGTCAGAAATTTGGTGGTCCTTGGCAGGACCAGCAGAAGGCTGGACCTGCAAAAGAACAGACGATTGGTGGCCCTTAGAATGACCATCAGAAGGCTGGTCCCCCATGGTAAGGTCAGATGCATGGTGGATCTCCGCAGGATCGGCAGTATGCCGGACCTGCAAAGTAGCTGTAGATGGTTGGTGGTCCTTAGAAGGACCAACTGAAGGCTGGTCCCGCGAAGAAACTCCAGATGCTCGTCAGGCCTTAAAAGGACCTTCGCCGCGGACAGGGACAGTGTCAGGTTTAGTAGCGAGACCAGCGGAAGGCAGGGCCCGCGAAAATTCGTCTGATGCTGGGTGGAGTTTAAAAGGACCATCGCCTCTGACTGCGGCAATTTCAGATTTTGGGGGAATTGTGGTAGGGATTCTTACTTTTGGTCCATCTGTGGAGCTTAGCTTAACGCTTCGCAGCACAGATGGCTTCAGCAAGGGGGCTACCCTGCCATCGGATCTATTATGGCCCTTATTAGGGCCACAACGTTCCGCGGACATGGGCTCCCCTCGGTCTCGTCCCGGCATCGCCGTTGTCAACGGGTGTCGGGTACGCTCTTGGGGCAGAGGAGAGAGCAAACTCCCGTACTGTACTGCACTAGCACTTTGTCACCGGCACTCACCACACTTCGGCACAGAACACCGCGCACAAAAGTAGGAACAATAGCCCGGACACGACTGAACGCGATCTGGCCGAATTCTGGCCCACTCGAGCTGATCCGAATGTTTTTAGCCAACTGGCTGGTCTGGAGAGGATTTTGAGGTTATGATTTATTGTTCTGCTTCCTTTCAATCGCTGGAGTTGAATGAATGGCGATCCTGATGGATGGATGATGCGCAGGCGTCTTGTGCCCTAATTTGTGTGCGTTGTCCAGGCCCTAGGCCTGATGAACGCCAGGTGCCAACAGGTCAGCGCGGTCGTTTGCTCTGCACAAGGGCGTTATGGTGCAGTCCGCGGGTCCATGATAAATTACATGGCCACCACGGAGGCAAGCTTGAGCTTTTGCTTCAGCCAATTGTCCCGCCGAGGGGCGAAACCATGGTCCCCTCAGGCGAGCCTTTGGGAACGTAGTGACGCACTGGCGAGGACAAGAAGCTCGAGCGCCATAGGGCGTCGGCCGAAACGGTAAGGAATGACTCCGAGACACACACAACTTGGGGTTGCGCGGCCCGACTATGAGCTTACCTAGCCGCGGGGTCATTGCCGGATTAGATAGCACGGGCCAGAGTCTACTGAGTTGCGCCGAAGCGCGTTGTCGGATTTACTGTGTATGGGTTCGCCAGGTGAGTCGGGAGTCCATGTGGACCCCGTGGTACTTGACGCTGTTGGTTCAGGGCACCTCGATGGGGCCTATTTTAAGCGGCCGAGGCCGCTTGCGTTTGCGCGAGAATATTACCGCGGCGCTCTTGGAAGCGTTAACGGCAACTCTCCAGTCATCGGTCCACCCGACTGGGTTAATTGCCGCATAACTTGCGTTCGGCTCTGAGGCAAAAGCCGCAGTGTCGTCCGCGAACAGCGACAATTTAACTCCAGGAACTCGGGGCGTGTCATTGACAAACAGCGAGAACAGGAGAGGCCCAAGGACGCTTCCCTGAGGGACGCCAGCGGTAATACGCCTCTCCGAAGAGAGAGCGTGGTCTATTCTCACTCGGAAGCTACGGTCTCGCAGAAAGCTGCCGATCAAATGAACGTAGCAATTTGGAAGAAGGACTTCTGTGAGTTTGTAAAGGACACCCTCGTGCCACACGCGGTCAAAGGCTTTCTCTACGTCTAGGAAGATCGCAGTCGTCTGTTTGCCCTGGCAGCCAGCCTCGGTAATGCATTCCACGAGTCTCATCAGCTGATGAGTCGAGGAGTGCAGCTCACGAAAGCCGAACTGTTCGGGGATCAGCACGTCTAGTCTTTCTAGATGGTCGCGGATCCTACGCTGGATCAGTCGCTCGAAAACCTTGGACGTCGCAGACAAGAGGCTGATGGGTCTGAGGTTTTCCACGCGAGAAGAATTCTTTCCCGGCTTGGGTATCACTATTACTGTTGCCGTTTTCCATTTCACCGGAAAGTAGGCCAGTCTGAGGCATGAATTGAACAGGTCAGAGAGGATCTGGGTTCCTCGCTCCGGAAGGCGATGGAGGGCGGAATTCATGACTCCGTCCAGGCCAGGCGCCTTCCGGGGCTTGAGCTGAACAATCCTCTCAGAGACCTCCTCCGGGGAGATGGGCTCCGGTTGGACTGTGGTACCGGCCGATAGAGAGCGCTCTACCTCGCGGCAGATTTGCTCGGTGAAAGCCGGGCTCTTGGATGGGTTGGGAGTGAACTGTGTCTCTAAACTGTCAGCCTAGAACTCTGCCTTTTCGAGGGGGCGGCCAAGGGGATGACCGCCGGATCCGACCAGTGCGGAGAGAGGCGCGCGTTTACGCTTTCCTGTTAGGGCACTGGGAATACGCCAGACATTACGGCTCTCGGCAGGGCCATCCATCTGTGTAACAGCTAGCTCCCAGTTGCGTCTACGGAACGCCAGCATGTCGCGACGCAACTTGCCGGACGCTCTGTTGAACGCAGCCTTGTCAGCCGGGTCACGAGTCCTCTGCCAGCGTCTCCGGAGGCGATTCCTCTCGCAAGCGAGCTGAGACACCTCTTTGGGGATACGCTGATAGTCGGGCGTGAGCCCCGGCTTCATCCGGGAGGACACGTCTACCGCCGAGACTACGGCTGTGTCGAATAAGGCAACTGCCTCGTCGACATGCTGGGTAGTATCGAGCGGGAGTAGTCGGCGACTGAACGCCGGGCCAAAGCGTTCCCACTCGATTACCCGCCGCTCGTCGAGGACGGTAGCGTGCTGGGTAGCTATATGCACACTGATGGGGCAATGGTCCGAGGACAGTTCCGAAATGACGGAGACGTGGATCGGGCAATAAACACCCCTGACCGCGGCAATGTCCAGTACGTGAGGGCGGGAGTTAGCCCTACGTAGTACGTAGGCCCGGTAGGGACCCATGACTGTGACCCGAGCCGCATCACCATATCTGCATAAGCGGGCCCCGTTTGGGTTCACCAAGCGGCTCCCCCAATCAGGGTGCTTACAGTTCAGGTCGCCCGCCAGGACTACCCTTCTGTGTGCGCCAAAGACGGCCTCCAGATCGTTCGACAGGAGCTCCGTTTGTGGAGGCTTGTAAGCGGAAACCACTAGTAGACCGCCGAGAGCACCATGGAGTTCGACCGCGGTGCACTCGAGGTTCCGTCGGTGAGGCAGGACAACGCGGTGATGACGAAGACTCGCTTTCACCGCGATGACTGTGCCCCCTCCTGCGCGACCCGACCGGTCATCCCGGTAGCACACGCAGTTGGGTAGTCGGAAACGACGATGCGGGGTCAGGTGCGTCTCACCAAGAAGAAGCACATCGGGCTTGTGTCGGGCAACGAACTCTAAGAGCTCAGAATGCCGGGAAGCGAGGCCGTTGGCGTTCCACGCCACGAGCTCGAGGTCTCGCTTGATGGATTGCCGTGGTTGTCCGTTCATAACAGACCAATAGTACGGCAGGCTTCCACCAAGAAGAGGAATTTGTCCTGGGGCGAGGCTGATGCCAAGCGTTCCTTAATTTTGCGGAAAGTTTGGGCTACTTTATGCAAGTCGTAACTTGTCAGAAAGTCGGAAATGACGGCGAGGTCATCGGTAGATGAGGCCTGGGGAGAACGCTTGGCGGCTGCTGCATAGCTGCGGCGGTGCGAGGCGGTGGAAGCCTTGGGGGCCGGTTCTGGAGCGGGTGGTCGCTCTGACTTTTGGTGGACAGGCTTGGGTCCAGTGGCAGGTTTTGGCTGGCCCGTGTTCTTGGCCTGAGGTTTACTTTTTTGCCTGATCTGGGGTATCGATGCTTGGGTGGCGGCAGCAGTGGAGGATCAATTTCCTCCTTATCATCCGGCAACGGGACTAGAGCGTAGGGGAGTACCTCGCGTTCCGGTTCCGGGGGCGCGGTAGTTGGTGTGGCCTGTTGAGCTTTGCTCGGGCTCACTGCACTTTGTGGTTTCGGAACCGGAGCAGACCTTGGGGCTGGTTTCCGGACCACAGTTTCAGAGGCTTTGGCCGTCTTTACTGGTTGGGCAACAACTTGTCGAGACTTAGGCTGGACATGTTTTGCAAGTTTGTCCAGCTGCTCTTTGTACACTGGTCAGCGCCTGTTATTAGCAGCATGGGCGCTGCCACAGTTGATGCAATATCTGTGGTTGTCAGGAACAGCGCAGGCCTGCGTTAGGTGGTCGTTTCCACAGCGGATGCAGGTCGGCGCGTTCCGACAGCCGAAGCTGCTTTGGCCGAACCGCTGACACCTATGGCACTGGGAAAGTCGCCCGGTCTGACGGCAGGGCTCTACGCTAACGCAGAGCCCGAAAAGCCGTTTCAACTCTAAAAGGGCCTGGGTGGATTCGCCCTTCTCCACCAGGAGTCTGATTAGGGGTAGTGGTCGACGCGAGCCATAGGTTGTGTACAACCGAAAGGCTCCCACAACCTTGTAGCCCACTTCGCACAGTTCGTCAAGGACGACCTGCGGATCCGCCTGTATGTCCAGGCCCCGAAGGACGAGGGCTACAGGCTTGATTCGGTTGAGGGTATAAGTGTGGAACTGGAACGATTCTCGTTCCAGCCACTGCATTACTCCCAACTTCTCCGATGCGCTGCGGCAGGCAACGCGTACAGTCTCACTCGCTAGGAGTTTGACAGGAGCGTTATTTGCCAGCTCAACGACCTTGCGGAGTCGGCGACTAAAGCCGATAATGTCCCTGACGTTCGTGACGAACACAGGCGGGATCCTTCCTTCGGAGGTGCGGCTAGGGGCAACCTCAGCGGAGGCTTGGAATGCCGCCGAGTCCGTAGCCGAACTCAGGGAAGCCAGGTAGGGAGACTTCCTCGGCTTGCCACCGTGCCCTACTACCACCCAGTCGGTGGAAGCCGAGGTCTCCATGTCTGGGGAGTCAGACTCCGGCAGAGGATTAGGGCTGCCTGGCCTACTAGCGGCCGTGCAGCCGGAAGGTCCGGACTTTACGGGCTTGGTCGGCCCTAACAAGGTCCGATTATTATCACGAACTTGCGCGGGTTGAGCAGGGCTTCCCGCGCGAGTCGTAGGGTTCCCGACTGGCCGAAGTGGCCGGCCGGGGGGCTCGTCGTTGCCGCACAGTTCTTCAGGGACACTATCAGCGGGACCAATGCTGACTAACTCAGCTCTTTGCCCAGCGGGTATCCGGGGGCCGAACTGTGACACCGTCACAGTGGCGGCGCAACCCGCATCTCTATTCATAAGTCGAACTCTCGGACTCCCCGGATTCCGCTGGGTAGCGCTACCTACTCGACTTACCGCCACTGTGCGGCAGGTCCCAGTTGTGCGTGGTCTCTCGCCGTCTTGCAGGCAAGGCGGCTGGTCTACATCCATCGCTGCAGCTTGATGTTGTCGCTGGCGAGGAGGTGAGTTCTGGTCCGGCGGCTTCTTCTTAACTGCCGCGGTGGCTTGCGTAGATGGCCTCTTCATTGCAGGTTCTCGAGGTCGAGGCTGTCCTCTTCTGCGTTGTTCACTGTAGATGTTTCCTCTTCGAATGTAGGCAGTCGAATGTTGATGTCGTCGGTGCTGACGGCGATCTTAGTGGTCATGGCTTCAGCCAATTGCAACGCCTGGTCGCGGCTTCTTGGTCTCCGAGGACATAGCCCACGGAAACTTAGAGGCACGCTGGCGAGTACAAGAGGCTCGACCGCCCGAAGGCGGCGGCGAGTCGAAGGGACTCGTCACCGGGGCAGTCGGCTTTCGCAAGGAAGGCATTTGCACAACCTCGGGGAAGCCCGTGTCCCGGATCAAAGCCCTGCCGAATCGGCAAAGCCGATGCTGGCAATAAATCAATCCATTCCAATCTGTCGCAGCATGATTGACTACAGTTTCGGCAGGCGCAGGTAGTGAATGATGGTGATCAGTTCAGTCTCCAGAAGGTTGGGGGGTTCGTTTCTGGGGGGTTCATGTGATGAACTTAAGGGAGGTCGTCTAACAGCGCCCAAGGGCGCCTGACGCGGCGAGGGTGCGGTGTATTCTCCACACTATTCAGCCTTTGGAGGTGCGGATAAGGGGACTCGCCTGCCTTGGCGAACAAATTCGTTGCCAAAGACCAGACGAAGACCTCTAAGGTGGGAACAAGGAGGCCCCGGTAAATGGCGGAATTTCGCACATACCACGGGGACCCCGTGAGGAGCATAGGGTCCAGTTCTGAAATGTAGTCAGCCTATGCCTGTTGGTGGCCGACCGGAGGGGCCACCAAGTGGGCGCGCATAAGTGTGTACAGTTCGGAGGAACAGTAGATACAATGTAAGTTTGGTACGGACAGCCGGAGTAGAATGCTGCAACTGTGGAGGCAGTCACCCGGCTACCTGCCGCTGGAGGAACCATAACTTACGCTGCAGTGGTCGCTACGGCGCCCCCTGTGGCCTCCCTTAGCACCTGCCGGAGTGCCATCTCCTCAAGCGGCAACGCCCGCAGTACCCCCATCACAAACCCAGCCGTCTAAAAAACGCGCTCTAAGCGTAAGGCCAGACAGCCACTAGTGGCTAAACAACTATACCCGGAGGCTAACAACCCGCCTCCGGCTGCCCAGCATCTACACGGCCAGGAGCCTGCTTCTGTTGCCCAGTCCCCTGCAACTTCCTCGGAAGTCCCGCCAGCCCCCGAGCAGCCATCTCCATTTTCCCAACCTCCCCTGGAGGCGGCATCTGCACCTTCCGCGGCCCCATCGCCGGCTAGTCAGGCCCCTGCGGCCAGTGGTTCACCACTGGTCACTGAGGCTCAGCTGATGGCCTGGGTCAGCGGTATTGTCCCGCAAATTCTTGCTGCTCGGGATGTCCCTTGTATACTCATGGTGATCCTAACATTTCTGATCGCCCTGACTGTCCCTACATCTAACCATGGCTAGACAGTTTCGGTAGGTCGTGTGGAATGCCGATGGTGTTCCGGCTCGTCGGGCCGAACTGGCAGCTTTCCTCGTGGAGTACGATGCAGATGTCGTACTCCTCTCTGAAACACATCTTGCCCCTAATCGTCGATTCTCCCTGCCAGCCTATGCTTGCTACAGGAAAGACAGGAATGGTTCCGATCGCCACCGCGCATCTGGCGGAGTGGCGATCTTAGTCCACAGGCGGAACTCTCATAGAGAACTCCCTGCCCCTGCAGCGACCCTCATCGAAGCATGTGCTGTGGCGCTGGATGTTGCCGGCCTGGAGGTGCGCTTTGTTTCTGCGTACCACCCGCCCGGCCATCGAGCTCCCTCGCACGAGGTGCGGGACGCCCTCCTAGACAGCGATCTCCCAACCATCGTAGCCGGAGACCTTAACGCCAAGCATCCCTCTTGGAACAGCAGAACTTCAAACCCCTACGGCAATTCTCTCCGTATGGCTGTCGAAGGTGATCCCAGTGTCCTCATCATCGGACCGTCCGAACCGACATACTTTTCCCGTGCGGGTCATCCGCCGGATGTCCTTGATATTATAATTGTCAAGGCCGTCCCCTTTCATCTACAAGTCAGCGCGGTGTCGGTCCTCTCGTCCGATTACGACCCCTTGCTTGTAACTGTCTTGCTGCCGTCGGTCTCACCCCGACTTCCCGATCGTCCTGTTAGGAGAGTCAATTGGCGATCCTATCACGATGATATGGCTAGGCAGTTGCCATCTGTCCCTCCGGACCCACTCGTCTCTTGTGACGACTTGGATCTCCGGGTACATCAGCTCCAGGACCTCGTCCAGTCTGCAATGGACAAGCACACCTATACTCTTCCGGTGAGTAATAAACGCTCCGACCTTCCTGCGGAAGTTCTCCAGGCCATCCGATTACGGCGCCAGCTCCGCCGCAGATGGCAGCATACCCGTGACCCTGCTGGTAGTCGGCGTTTTCGAGCCAAGTCGGAACACGTCTCGCAGCTTCTGCTTAACGTAAACGCGGATCGATGGGATTCCTATTTGGAGTCGTTGGAAGTCGACCACGCCTCCGTATGGAGAGCGGCTGGTAGAATGAAAAGGCGAAACGAGGACTCGCTATCCCTTGAATACCCCGGACGGCGCTGTATACTCTGCAGAAGGCAAGTCAGAAGTCTTCGTCGACTGTATTGAGGATCAGTTCACCGTCCATAGAGGCATCTCTGACTCGGCTCATACGGCCGTCGTCAGGGATTTCCTTTCTGGATACTTTTCTGCTCCCACCAATGACTTTCCTAATTCGGTCGACGAGGAAGACCTTGCGTCTGTCTTTAGCCGACTGAAGAAGAGAAAGGCCCCTGGGTCCGATCGCATCGGCGCCGCTGCGTTGCAGAATCTCCCGCCTTCGGCAGTTGACGTTCTTCTTGAGCTGTTCAACTCCTGTCTCCGGCTGAGGTACTTCCCCCGCCTGTGGAAAACCGCTAACGTTATCATGATTCAGAAATCCAAAAAGCCGCCCACGCTACCTGGAAGCTACCGCCCGATATCACTATTGCCAGTAATCTCGAAGGTATTCGAGCGTCTTCTCCTGGCCCGTATTCGGCCCCTGGTGGATGGTTTCATCCGCGAGGAGCTGTTTGGGTTTAGGCCGAGGCACTCGACTACTCTTCAGCTAGTACGAGTTGTCACCTGTCTAGCCGACGCCGCCAAAAATCATCAGGCAAAAGGCGCCGTCCTGTTGGATGTGAGCAAAGCCTTCGATAAAGTCTGGCACGAAGGCCTGCTCTACAAACTGGCGCATTCGCCACTCCCGACATCTATCGTCCACTTGCTCCGATCCTATCTGACGGATCGCACCTTCAGGATCAGCGTAGATGGGACGTTCTCTCGGGTTCGCCCTGTCGCAGCCGGCGTCCCACAAGGATCTGTCCTCGGCCCCGTTCTGAACGATCTACCTTTTTATCCCGGGGTCACGTTATCTCTATTTGCCGACGACGCGATGTTTCATTTTATGTCGCTTTCGCCTTGGCGGACGAGCGTAATGTTACAACGCCAGTTGGCTATGCTTCCGGACTGGCTAAGGAAATGGCGAGTAGCGATCAATACCTCAGCGATCCGAGGCGATCTGCTTTACTCATAAGTCCATTTCCCGATGCCGATCCGTTATAGGGGAGACCCATCAACTGGACCGCGACGGTGAAATACTTAGGCGTTCGGCTTGATCGGCGCCTGAACTTCAACGCCCACGTGACCGCATCCCTCAACAAGGCTCGAGGCGTCAGAGCCAAACTATCACCTATGCTTTCGCGGAACAGCCGCCTGGCTGTCCTTACAAAACTGACATTATATATCTACTGTTCCTCCGGACAGTACTCACTTATGCGGCGCCCGCTTGGTGGCCTCTCCTGTCGGCCACCAACAGGCATAGGCTGACGATATTCCAGAACTGGACCTTACGCTCCCTCACGGGGTCCCCGTGGTTTGTGCGAAATTCCGCCATTCACCGGGATCTCCGTGTTCCCAACTTAGAGGCCTTCGTCTGGTCCTTGGCAACGAATTTGTTCGCCAAGGCCGGCGAATCCCCTTATCCGCACCTCCAAAGACTGAATACCATGGAGGATACACCGCCCCCTCGCCGCGTCAGGCGCCCTAGGGCGCTGTTCGACGACCCCCCTTAAGTTCATCACATGAAGCCCCCAGAAACGAACCCGCCAACTTTCTGGAGACTGAAATGATCACCATCATTCACTACCTGCGCCTGCCGAAACTGTAGTCAATCATGCTGCGGCAAATTGGAATGGATTGATTTATAGCCAGCATCGGCTTCCGCGAGGTTGTGCAAATGTCTTCCTTGCGAGAGCCGACTGCCCCAGTGACGAGTCCCTTCGATTCGGCCGCCGCCTTCGGGCGGTCGAGCCTCTTGTCCTCGCCAGCGCGCCTCTAAGTTTCCGTGGGCTATGCCCTCGGAGACCAAGGAGCCGCGCCCAGGCGTGGCAATTGGCTGAAGCCATGACAACCAAGATCCCCGTCAGCACCTGCTTTGCTGATTCGGCAGGGTAATGACATGAGACACGGGCTTCCTCGAGGTTGTGCATGTGCCTTCCTTGCGGATGCTGGCTGTCTCGGAGTCATTCCTTACCGTTTCGGCCGACGCTCTAGGGCGCTCGAGCCTCTTGTCCTCGCCAGTGCTACACTAGGTTCTCAAAGGCTATGCCCGAGGGGACCATGGTGTCGCGCCTCGGCGGGACAATTGGCTGAAGCAAAAGCTCAAGCTTGCCTCCGTGGTGGCCATGTAATTTATCATGGACCCGCGGACTGCACCATAACTCCATTGTGCAGAGCAAACGACCGCGCTGACCTGTTGGCACCTGGCGTTCATCAGGGATAGGCCTGGACAACGCAAACAAATTAGGGTGCAAGACGCCCGTGCATCGTCCATCCATCCATCCGAAGGAGCCTCGCGGGGAGCCCGCGTTTAGGAGCTGTCGAGAGGTAGTTTGATTGAAGACGTCATACAAGCAGGGCGATGGCGTTGAGAGTAGCTCTGATGTTTTAACTGATGCATTCATAAGTAGTCAAATTGAGAAAATTCTCGGGACTTCAACAAGTCCTGAGTAAAATCGCCCGTGATTCCTAATGTCCACACCGAAGTAACGGAGCTATGAATGTGTGGCGAGGAACTGGTATTTTGCAAGAGGCAAAAAGTATAGAGTTTTAAGTGAAAGTTGTGCAGCAGATGCCTGCAAATTGCGGTGGCCATCAGGCTTGCTGCGGTGACTGGAGCGGGTTTTGTTATTAGGAGCGTTTAGGGCCCGAAGGAACTACGCGGGGCACAGAGTTAATACCTTAAGGTGCGGTTTGGCTTGAATAATCGGCGCATGCGAGTATTGCACGCAGCCGTAGCATACGCACAGCTCAACAAATGGAATTCATTTGTGCATAGAACGTAGACAACACAGACATCTGCTAACGTACAATTCATCCCTAATCGTTGACCACACTCACTATTCATTGGCGGGTCCCTATTCATTCACTGCCACACGCATTGACGATCATCGCATGCAGTTCTTTCACGCATCACTGTTATATCATTTGTCAAACGAAATTACTAGGAAATAGTTTCGTTTCCACGTCGAACGATGGAGATCGCATGCGATCTAGTCTACTTTGATTGCTCATATGGATTGTCATATTTACTAACCATAAAAAATTTCGACGAAACCGAAACATCGAAGCATGATAATGTTTTTAGGCTTTTGAAACGTATAATATGCATAAACTGCAGACTCTCCTGTTCAGCGATGTTCGTACGGATTTCTGACCGATTCACTACAGACCGGCCACGTTGTTGGAGATCCTGTGCTGGTGCCTGAAGCATTACCTTCCAACAAGATATACGGAGACCCGGACGTCGGTTCTGTTAAAACGACAGAGACCGAAAATTTCTAGACTGGGGAATCGAAAGTGTGGAAAAAATATAGTGTTAATATCACCTGGAGCGTTATATTTTTCGATGACGTTACACATTTGTGGAATGACCCGCAGCCTAAAAACATTATCATGTTAAAAATAATATAAATTAACATAGCAATATTTTTAATACCGTAAACTCCATAATCATACAAATATAAATAAACCAAACGCGGTTAATTTTACATTTGTTACAAACGAGTAAAAAATTAATACACCGGTCATTATTAATTTGTTGTCTATTTCGTGAAAATGAGTTTTTGTAAAGACTGTGGATTTTGGTGTTAATTTGCATAAGATATTTTCTAATTAATTTTGAATACTACACTTCTCATGTCTCCTTTTGTAGGAGGGCCATTCAATAATGAAAGAGACAAATAGCTGTAGAAGAAAAAGTGTTTATTTAATCAGTATGACAATTTTTTTTTTACTTTTCAACATAATACCCAAAAACATTAATATACTTTTCACATCTCTGAATAAGAGTTTTCATGCTTGCTGCAAAGAAATCTTTATATCGATGTCGGAGCCATTTTTAGGACATTTTCTTTGACTTCGTCGTTGTCGTAAAACTTCGTACCATGTAACTCCTTCCTGAGTGGACCAAACAAGTGGAAATCAGAGGGAGCCTTGTCTGGACTATAAAGACTCCACAATAAGGTTGAGTCTCCCAAGCCAATTTATTGATGGTTTCATGCGTTAACTGAGCTGTGTGTGGTCAGCCGTTATCATGAAGGAGAATGACGCCTTTGCGCAGAAATCTAGGACGTTTCCTCATTACTGCTGGTTTTACTTTAGTAATACACATGTCAGAGTATTGTATTTATTGTTCATAGCCTAAAGGTACCATACATACGATGTGCAATAAAAATTTTTATTACTCACATTCTTAAAAACGATCAATTTCGGTCACAGACCATCGTCAGGCCAGATACAGCACACTTGCGGTCACAATATCGTAAAACAGCCACTATTTACAAAAACGAATTCGTAGACATTGATTAATGAACGTGATACGTACGTCGTTGTCCAACATTTCCAGAGAACTGATTTTGTTACAGAGTGTTTATGTTTACATTCTGTTCTATATATTATATCAGATGATTATTGAATGTTGATTTTCATTTTGCCGCAATATTTCAAATGTGATACGATTTTTGAAGTCCGTCATGATGTTCAATGGCTTTTCATGGCCCTCTTCTTTTACATGTTTGTAATTCGGTATTGTTCATATGTATTCGATCTTATTTCATCACTGCATGTTTTCAATACGGTTAAATGTTGCTGTATTTGAGTGTTGAGAATGTTTGGTATGTTCAATATATCTGTGTTTAAACAGTAAACAGTATCTTAGTAAACAATAAGTGTGTGTATATTATAAATACATCACATTAGAGTAGTATGTACTGTTTGTTATCCACTGATATAAAACAATCACAGAAAACTAGGCCTTCAGCATCCCAAAAGATCGTCAACATGATTTTTTCCGCTGTTGGTTGGGTTCCGAACTTTCTCCCCCCAGATGAACTCATGTGCTTACACTCCATGCGTTTGTCTTTTAGATTCCGGCTCAAAGTGATGAATCCATGTTTCATCACTTGTTAGGATTATATAAAAAAAAGCATCATCTTCCTACATATAGCGTTGTTTCAGCGCTACACGCCCAAAGCTAGTCTCTTTGTGATGGTTGGTCAGCTCTCTTGGAAACCATCTTGTGTTTGTTTTACGGTACTTGATCTTTTAGCTGATAATGTTATTAACTGTGGCAACATTTACTTGTAATTCTTCAGCTATAAGTTCAACTGTAATCCGTTGGTCTTCTTGGATGAGGTTGTCTATGCTGACGTTGAGACGTTGAAACCTCAAGTTTACGTCGATAACAGTTTCGTTAGGCACTGTAGTTGTTTCATTTTTTAAACAGTTTGTAAACCAATTTTTAAACATCTCTGAGGCTGATACAGCTTTTTCCGTATTGTTTAGGAATACGACAGTAAACATTATCTGGGTTTTGAGCTTCAGAAAGCAAAAAAAGGATCACTGCACGATGTTCAACTAACTCTGAAACTTCAAGAGGACTCGCCATCGTTAAACAAAACAATTCTAATCAAACATCTCATCACCACTCATCACAGGAATGCCAACTTACAGCTCTGAAACTATCGTACTCCACCTACCAACCGTTTTTTGTCTACAGCTGTTTGTGTCTTTAATTATTTGACCATCGTAAATCTCACCATGCCTCCCTTTGAATGTTTCTACCGTGATTCTGCTAATACACTCCTCCATGTCTTGTTGTTTTAAAACGTGCAAACACATTTGTTTGTTTCTTCACGCGATCCTTGTTGATCGCATCTCCAGCTTACCATTGTAAGCTGAAACTTCCCCTCCCGAATGCGTCAGTCTCATGCATTCACTGTATGATCTTCGCATGCGACGACTGCTCAAACGACTTTAGGCAGATCGTATCCTCGCTGTTATACTAACTACACTATTTCTTACCTCGTATTCTCCTACTTTAGGTCTCACTCACGAAAATTAAGACAGCCTGTCCCATGGTCTAGTAGGCCTATTTTTAATTTCATATTCTGAGTAAAGATTCTTTAAACTATTGCTGTCTCCTCGCGTAACGTACCCATTCTAATGATGTTTCAGAAATATTTAAACAGCCGGCTAGTTTATTTTTACTGGAATTTTAGGCGTTCGTGTTATTCGACGTGACTCAGTATCGAAAGAATCAGTTCTTTCTTACAAAGAATCTTCACACAACGCATCTTAGAACAGTATTGTAGAATAACGTTATGTCGTTCCTAATTCCGTTGTCTGTAGAATTATGTAAGGTTCATCCGCATTTGAGCCGTTCCCTATATACGGTTTATTTTGTTGTTGTTCTTCTTCTATGGCGTCACAGTTCGAAGTCGAACCTTAGCCCCCATTTTCCCTGTCCTTGTGGCTGTCCATTTTCCATTGGCGATCGATGTCCATCGTTTTATTTTAAGCAAAGTATCAGCATCCCTTGCCACTGCGTCCCAGCGATAGTTGGGTCTTCCGACAGGCCTTCTACCCTCGATTTGGCTTCCTAGGTATTCGGTTGCCTTCCATCCTGATGATGTGTCCGGTTTAATTTTTTTTGGTACTCTCGTAATTGGTGGCATGTTTTGTTGAATAGAAACGCCAATTAAAAAAAAGTTGGGCCTCTACTATAACTAAAACCTTGTTGCTTTTGCTTCTGGTTACACTACAATTTTATAATCTGCATTAAACAACTCTTAAATAAATAAATCTCTTCCTCTCCCTCTCCCCCCTCACTCACTCTCTCTCTCGATTTTGTTTATGTCTTTTTCAATATTTATGACACGTCATAAGTTATATTAGATACGTCAGTTCATAGTAAATGATGACAATACATATATTTATTAATTGTCATAATGTCACATCCTCACAATTGTACAATGGTTCATTAAGTACAAAAACTGGGTTCGTTTAAATACTGTCACTTGCTACTGAATCTGATAAAATAAATGGTTTCATTAATCATTTTTTTATACTTCAGATGTTTGCTGAATTAATTCCTCACAGCTCTTCTCTTCAGATTGAGCTGCCAGTAGTTTTTTTTTAATATAAAAACATAAGGAATCGTTTATTATGTTTACGAAGCTTTTGTCTCTTTAGTTAGTCTTGAAATGATGTCTTTTGTACTTCAGTTTATCCGCACAAATAAGCCGCATTCTCGCAGAACAAAACTTACTAAGTTAATTTGAATTCGAGTATCATTAACAGAGCCCTATCCTAAACATCCATTATTATCAGGACAAAATTCTGGATAATGTAGATCAATTAACAAGGGAAGCTGCGAGTTCGGTGTGTCAACATATGTTTTGTTTTGCTACTTATCTGTATTCTGTGTTGAGATCGCACTTTGAAAATAATAATTTTGCCCATTGGCCGTACTTTCTTTTCAATAATCAATACTTTACTTACGTACTTCGTTTTAATCCTTTTTATCGCGCTCTTAGTTTTTCCAGATTTCTCCACGTCGTTGTATAATTTGAAAAGCATTATTATTTTACCAATAATATATATATTATAACGATTCATATTAGCGTCCTAACTGAGCGTTATATGAAAGTGTTTGACGGAGGGAGTAAAGCAGCGTAAGCAAGGGAGAGAGCGTACAATCGCAGCCATCTCACTCTAACCACGTCACAGCGACATCAGATACTGGTACGAACATGAAATTTTACTCAATACAAATTATCAGTTCAACCTGTGATAACTTAAAAACTAATAAATATACGGCAATTCTGAAAACAGCATTGTATTCAGCAAGTGAAGCTTTATAAGTAGCCGCAATCTCAGTTAACATAATTAACAATTGGAGAAGTTATACGGAAGATGTACGCCAAAAGGAATAACGAGAGAAATATGCTACGTAGGAATTAGGTGTTTTCACACACACACACACACACACAGATAAAGACCTAAGCAACAATATTCTGTTGTCAGATCTTTGAAAACACGTTTGCAAATACCTGTAATCAATCGATTTGCAAACACAGGAAGTACGATTTTAACTAGAAATTCTCTGCAGTTTGAAACCTGTCACGGGGTGTTTAGTCGACCTGTTCGAGATTGTCGAAACTGGAAACACGCATGATTTATTTGAACAACCAATCAGCATCCAGTATTTAAAACTGACGCCAACTCAAAGCGAGGGGTAGCATCACTCTTCGATCGGATCTTCAATGCGCGTGTATAAATTACGTACAGAAATTTTCAATCACGCAAAAGTGTAATTTAAGCATCAAATTCGAGAAGTAGTCCGCAGTGTAGATGAACTAGTACCGTTCAACAACTCTCGCTGCGTAAAACAACGATAATTAATTAAACAATTAATTAATTAATCATCAGCCGTGAAGGACCTGTGCTACAGAAGGCTACAGTATCTGTAATTGCCAGGGCATCTTCTACAGCATTGATCAACCTCAATTCTTCTGTGCAAAACCATCAAACTCAGATTTCTCGTCCGGCTTGGCAAGGGGATGTCCACCAGGTCCGTTGATGGCCGGGAGTGGAGGACGGCGCCGCTTCCCGTTCATCGCGGTAGGTATCCTGTAAACGGAGGAGTCGCCCTCCAGTGCCTTCGTCTGCCATTTTGGCAACCGCAAATTCCCAGCAGCTTCGTCGGAAGGCCTGCAAGTCACGACGTAACTTGCCGGCCGCCCGATTGAAGCTGGCCTTGTCGTCCGGATCTTGCGTCCGCTGCCACCGTCTCCGAAGTCTGTTCTTCTCTAAAGCGAGAAGACGGACTTCTTCTGGGATACGGTGGTAATCGGGCGTGAGATTAGGCTTCATCCGTGAGCACACGCCGACGGAAGAGACCACGGCATCATCGAACAAGGCGACCGCCTCGTCGATGTGCTGAGTGGTATCAAGCGGAACCTCCTCGGGAAGTCTGCGACAAAAGGCAGGCCCGAAGCGGTCCCACTCGACCACTCGTCGTGCTGCTTTCCCAATCGTGTGACGGGTAGGTACGTGCACCTCGATGGGACAATGGTCAGAGGACAGTTCCGTTAACACGGATACCTCAATCTGGTTGACAACTCCCTTGACAACTGCAATGTCTAGTATGTCAGGTCGGGCTCCAGGTCGGAGGGGATAGTGCGTCGGTAGTCCGGGTCCATAGGCTCGTAGGTGGTGGTCCAATCGACAAAGTTACACTTTCCACAGTAAAATTCTAATGTAGTGTATTTTTTGTACATGAAAATAATGAAAAATCATAAAAGAAAGGCTAAAAAGGAAAAGCCATTTCGGAGGGCTATATAAAGGATGCGACAGAAAGTAATTCCAGACCATATAGCTTACGAAAAGCGACGAAAATGTTTTTAGTTTCTATCGAATATCACTACTGAGGATTTTAAACAAAAAGGAAGATAATCGTGACGGGCTCATTCCCATGGTGTATTACAAGCATTCAATATTGATTCTTCCTCAAGAAATGCAGTTGTGCGAGTACACAGTACAATCAGGAAATATGTTCTACGGACTCAGACTGTTAGAATTAGCTGTTTAGCAATACTCAAGCAATACTCTGTTTAGCAGACTGGCTCAAGCTGTTTAGCAATAGCAAACAGGACATAACATAAAATTCACGTAATCACAACTAGATCTCCAACACATCGGCAACTGCTGACTGGATGACAAACTTCGTGTTCCCGGGGCAACCTTCATAATTGTAATACGATCTTCATGAGACCCAATTTTAACATTTTTTACAATAAAAAGGCTATTCTAGAAAAATAAAAATATTAGTTCTAATGGGGTAAGTAATATCATTGTATGGTGTAGTGTCTAATCATTTACGGTGCTCAAGGTAA
This sequence comes from Magicicada septendecula, assembly GCA_034769895.1. Taxonomy (NCBI): domain Eukaryota; kingdom Metazoa; phylum Arthropoda; class Insecta; order Hemiptera; family Cicadidae; genus Magicicada; species Magicicada septendecula. The sequence goes on along the minus strand of CM068367.1, from coordinate 227,812,883 downwards.
TTACCATTCCTGGTGCCGTTGGATACCCATGGTTCGCACGTATTAGGTACAGTGTATCGCTGTATGCCTCCCTTGATAAACTCCAGAAGCCACGACAGAACCGCTGCTTTATGTATGAGGGCAGGCAGTAGTTTACCCTCACAGTCAAAAGACGAAATCACTTCTTCCCATCTGCACGCTAATTCTTGCAGTCAGGACCCGCACTCGAACTTTCTTGTTCAACAACCACAGATCGAGAGGAACGGAAGAAACTGGCGCTCATCGGACTGTGGGCCGGACAGTACCACAAGCACGCTCCTAGCACACTTTCTTCAGTAAGTTAGTAGATATAATCGATTATTTTGAAGGGAGAAGAGTACATACTGTTACGACGGTCTACTTGATCGTCGTAGGTACAGTGGAAAACAAAAGTACAAGACACCAATTAAGTCACTAATCGCCAGCTTTAATTTTCACAATTAAACAGTTCGTAATTAACTCGTACAATATTTCCAACTAGATTTGTCCATACGCAATAAAAATGTCTATTAATCGAGTTCACACAATTATTAACACAATACTACTTCACATCGACAACACTCAATCCGCACTAGCCAAAATCGCTCATGTTACTGAACTGACAACCCGACTGCTATGTCTTTATCTAATTCAGCTATTATTAATGTCATTGATTCTTGTGCCTCTGATATTTTAGTAACTTGTTTATTAAGCTCATCTCATAGGAGACCCAATTCTGCGATACTGTGTTCTTGCAACTGTTTTTGCATAACTTCAAAGAGAGCTTCCGTTTTATCTACTTCTTGCTTACGTTTTTCATCCTGTCGTTTTCTGCTTCTTCCGCCTTCTGTCTGCGTTTCTCATACTGTCTTTTTTCTGCTTCTTCCTGTGTCTGCCGCAGCAGTGTTTGTAAAGCTTCCATCATCTGACTGGGATCCATGTTTACCGATTAATTACGAATCACACTCGTCTTGTACAAAGTGTCCACTGTTAACCGTTTATCCCTGTTCTGACACCACTGTTACGACGGTCTACTCGATCGTCGTAGGTACAGTGGAAAACAAAATACAGTACAAGACGCCAATTAAGTCACTAATCACCAGCTTTAATTTTTACAGTTAAACAGTTCGTAATTAACAACACGGTCTACTACAACAAATCAAATGAAAATTGTTCACACGCAATAAAATGTCACTAATATTAAACACAATTGTATTACAATTATACCGCCCGATTATAAAACGCAACACTTCACTAATAACCACTTGAACGTACACAGTAATCTCGCCCGATAATAACTCTCGAACCGCTCTGTAAATATATCGCAGCTATACTGACTCTAAGGCCGCTGCCACCAAGTATTTATTTATACAACGCTCACAGACCAGGATGTTCCTAATTGCGTCTTAGCGTCCGTATGAACTACGTAATTAACTGCGGCCTTGACACAGTCCGCGCGGCTAGCGCCTTCGAGAAACCTCTCGAAAATGCGTCGACAAGCACGTAGGCCACACGCGTTACATCGAGATTCTTCTGGCACATTCGACAAACACGTAGATTGTTCTGTGACGTCGTAACAATATACAAAAATTTAACACATACATGAGAAACAAATAAACAAAGAGAAAGTTTTAAAATACTTTGTATTTGTAACAACACAATAAAAAATTTAGGAGATAATAATAATCTTGAAAACAATGTAACGGTCTCAAAAAGATTATTAAGTTTCGGTTGTTTAGAATTTCTAGAAAAAAAACACGATTCTCTTTGTACATGTTTGGTTTCTTCAGAAAACTACACACGTGACGATTCATTATGATAAAATGTGTTCTCCTGAGTGAAAACAAGAGTTAAGAAATTACACCTTAATATATTGTGCCACGAAGATAAAGGCTTGACACACCACACCTTCCACTTCATAAATCGATTTTGTTGCTCAGTTTCACTGGTCACTGACGACTCACCGTTACACAAACGTTTTCTTAACTGATCGACAAGGTAACCCACATTTCTGTCCCTGTAGTTAAACTGAAATGTTCACTTTGCAGCCCAACACCCCAACACCTGAAATAATATTTTATTCTGCCTACTCACTACCCACTATCCGTCCACCATAGCATACATACACCTCATCCGTCCTGATGCTATAAGAAGTTATTTTTCAAACACTTTAGTTTCAAATTTCCTTCGTTCTTTTCTCTTCATTACTTGTTCATAACTTCTCTCTTTAATACAAATTTAATGGACTATACGATATCGTTAGATACTTGCCCGCTATCATAATTTTAACTCTTGCCGTTGTTGACAAGGGCCATTTTACCTTTCTCCTCAAAACAAAGTAATTTTCGAAGAGAACAAATCGGGGTAACTAGTAATAATGATTTTTGGTTAAGCATGTCAGTATCTTGAGGGAACAACAATTTGCTAGTGTTACATCATGGATATTACTGTTAATTTATTATCATTAATTCATATAGAATAGTCGGTGTACTCTGTCTCCCTCACGCATGCGCGCGTGCTAACACACACACACACACACACACACACACACACACAATCCTAAATTCTGTAACTAGGCACAAATGAAGATGACATCCTCCTGTGGATGATACCAGAAGTAAAGATGAGAGGTAAAGGGAACAAGAAAAGTTAAATATTTAGGGCTTATAATCACTAACTTCTCAACTCGCATGTTGTGAAGTATCATAGAACACACAGTGTCAAGGTAGAATGGAACTTCACGTTAAAAAAAAAAATGTTTCAACAGCTAAAATTGACGTCCAATTTAAATATCAGTCTTTTTAACATCACTCAATATGTAACTTTGACTATGCTCATACATTATGTTAGGCGAAAACATACGTTCTCTACTCGTATGTATAGAACAATCCATATTTATGATTTGAAGTAAATATATTAATTTAAATATAGGCCTAAATTTGAAAATTTGGGTACGAGTAAGGTCACTTGTTGCAGATGATGGCAATTTCTTATAAGCATTGAAGTCTTCCTTTAAAAATTTGTCATTTTATCTTACAAAGAGATTACAATTATAACAAAACAGACCAACCATCACGCAATTAGGAATTCCAGTTTCAAGAAAACGTGATAAAACTATTTAATACAATAGCAGATCTGAACAAAAAAGCAAACAACAAGTTAGAATCTCTTAACTCGATTTAAAACAATACCGAACCCGATCAGTAGAGAAACAAGCGATGTTGAATAATAATTAGATAACTTCACAATTACCAAAGTTTCTCTCGCACTTCATAGATTAGCGCGCTGGGACTCCTTGAACAATAAGCAAATCAGAATACGAAGCCAAGATTTGCTTTTCTCATTTATGAATCTATTAGCCTACTGCTACATTATTCTTAAAAATTAACAATAAACTTTTTCTGTCTGTGCAGCTGCAACATACATGAAAATGCACTATATATTCGAACGTACATTCATTACACTTAATGTAAATTAATTACGTTAATATAACCAATATTGCGACTTATTGTTTTTGTTGATACAACATATTTCGGGAACAAGTTCCCACGTCATAAAATTCTTAACTTGTCATGAGGACGCATCAGTGAAATTAAAACTAGTTATCATCATCATCATCATCTTCACAATACGGCATAAGGAAGGTGCTGCCTGATCCGCCATCAAAGATCCTCCAGCCATCTTTTCCTGGGTCTGCCCACACACCTGTGTACTATAGGTTTGTATTTCCAGACTTGTTTGGCCAGTCTGAAATTTTACATTACAGTATTTCTAAGTGTATTAAAAATAGTCATTGTATTAATTATTGTACAAACACGCATAACAGAAAACACACACGACACAAGCAACAGTGCGCACTTCTCGGCGTAAACTCGTTGATTGTCGAACCGTTCAATTATTCACTTAACTCACTTAATTCACCGACGCGTCCTCATGAAAAGATAAGAACTTTAGGACCTGATGATGGGACATTGTTATTGAAACAAGTCGTATCAGCAAAAACAATAAGCCACAAGATGGATTAGTTAAGATATTTAATTAACATATTGGGAACTCGAGAGCGTATATAATGCGTATTGTGACTTAATGTAGTTATTATTAAACGATAATTCTTTAATAATATAAATTTTACTACTCGTATACCTACAAATAAAATAAAGTAAATGTTTAATTTCAAGGGTTTTTGCTCAAGTCAAGTTAATAAGAGTTGTCTCAGTACAAACAAAGAGGAGATAAATAAATAAATAAATAAAAATGTAACGTTATAGCAGATATTAATTTCTACAAGGATTATTAACGTGCAGGTTTTTGTTGTCCACTGTTCAGCCGAGTGAGGCAACTATCACTTTTACATTGACTTTTTTCGTAACCAATTCTTTGATTACGTTATGTGTTTCAATTACGAGTGCATACGTTCTCCCCACAACACAATTTTGTTGCCTGTAAATTGGTAGCAAAAGTAATTTTTGGATAAACGAAAGTCAGTGGCCTACGCGACTCTCCAATATAACCGAGTTTTCAAGCTTCCCAAATGCATACCTTACTATTAGAAAATAATAGAAAATTATATGCATGATTAGATGTGACTAGGAAGTCTCTCAAATACCATACTGGACATTCAAAGAATACTTATAATTAATTATAATAGCGATATATTACAAAAATTTCATATGAAACAAAACAAAGGTTAGAAAAGTTAGGAAGTAACACTATAAGAAAAGAAATAGTATCTTTTCTTTACAAAAATTGTTCAAAAAATTACAACATATTTCAAAACATGTTAGTAAAAATAATCGACTATAAGGAAATTATATTTAAGACATTTAACTAATGTCTTAAAACATTATTATATAACTTACTACGGCTGTTGGCTTTCAAAGGCAATAAACAATAACAGTATACGTATGGTTCTTCTGTTGAATATATTGCATACTCCAGGGATCTATAACACGCCACGCTGCATTACTGTAACAGGCGTTCTCTTGAGGATAGAGATGCTGTAAACGTGAACACAAGAGATAATAACTCGTACCTACAGTACACTACGCTATGAAGATAACAAAAATTTGATACAATATCTCTTCCTCTTTATTACAGTTCTCAAGGCTCAGCGAAACAACAGTGTTTATTTAACTGACGGAAACAAATAACTATTATCCATTAAGCCACTTTTACTGGAACGTTCAATCAAATTTTGCTGTAGCTTATTCTCACATAATATTTCATCAATTCTACAACAGCAGCTGTTTCAATCCTAACAGACCACAACTGTGCTACACCCCTTCTGCAGGAATCGTATTACAAGAGCGTAATGATAATTATGTTAGTGAATTATATTATTATGACTAGTCTGGTAAAGGCTTACTCCTAAGAAGGCAATATAATTATAAGGCGGCTCTCTATTTTTATTTTATTTTTAAAGTTCTGAAATTGGTGGTGACGTAAGATCAGATTTTGAAAATATTTTGATAAAGAATAAAAGTCTCTCTCTCTCTTTTCTAGGTTAACAGCCCATAGGCTCGTTGGGAGCAGCTAGCCATTCATCACGCTTCTCTGCTTTTCTTTTCAACTCACAATATGATGTGCAGTTCATATCGACTATAAGCTGTTTCATGTAGTGTAAACGGGGTCGTCCTCTGTGATTCTTCCCTTCAATTGTTCCTCTTACTAGGCTGTGATTCTTCCTTATTTTTAGGCTGATAGTGTTTGAAGTGAAGATGTTTTTCTGTTTGTTGAAACCAATATTAGCCTGGTTAATTCAGCTTATAATTTCCTTACTGCTACGTCCATCACTTGTGATTTTACTTCCTAGATAGTTATTTTCTTTAACCACCTGGAGAACATTATTTCCAATAGTTATTCTGACTGGATCTTCTCCCTTCCAACTACAGACCAAGAATAAAAGTAAAATGTTGTAACTGTATTTCCCTAGTGAATTAGTTATAAAAATATATTCTCTGTTCACTCGTCGCTGTCACTGTCAATGTCACGTTTCATGTCACTCATAAATGGCAGTTGAAGTCCTTTCCAGTGTGACGAATTTTTCAATATCTTACCTGTACTGTTCATGAAAGTGTCGTCTCCGTTACTACAGGTCTATCTGTTGACAAGTTTAATAATAAGTTCATTTCAATTTCTTTTAAAAAACTGTAAGCAATATTTCTTCACAGAAGTTTAATGAAGAAAGTTGTGTTAGTGGTTAAAATCACAAGCAGAATTGTCACTGTTGCACACCACTATATAAAAATTATTCCGATTAGCGCTTTCAAGCTTCACAGCTCATCGTCAGATCGGATATGAAACAAATAACCTGAAAACAAACCCTTCACCCCCACCCTGCTCACACACAACAAGCTATAATTCAATGTTCCTTCCCCACCCTCAGACCTGTCCCACCATCTGGACAGTTACATATTTTTCTAGCAAATTCCTTGTGTTTTAGTGTGTGTGTGTGTGTGTGTGTGTGTGTGTGTGTGTGTGTGTGTGTGTGTGTGTGTGTGTGTGGTGTGTGTGCATTCCTTTTAAACCTAGTCTTTCTCATCCACACATGTGTGCCAGTCACACACCCTTATTTTAAAAACTCCTAATTAGTCCTATGCAATTTAATTCTTAATCTTATCTATCTGTCCTCTATCATTTACTTCTTAATTATGTTATAAAATATTTCTTCATTATCAAATTTAATTTTAGTATTAATTAAAATGTCTAACCCTTTTTCTCTTTTTTTCAATATTTCTAACTCCTCCCTAAGCTTCCTTTCAACTGTGTTATTTACTACTTTTACAATTTCGTAGTCTTCCAAACGATTAACAAACTTATGGTTGTCTTCTATGAAATGTCTTGCATATAACGAATTCGTTGTTCTATTACCTTCTCCACGTTTGTGGTCAGACAACCTGCATACGAATTTTCGTCCTGTCTTACCTAGGTACACTCTGTTGCAGTCTTTACATTTTAATTTATAAATTCCGCTTTTCTGTAATACTGGGATTTTTTCTATATTTTTATTCCTTATCTTATCAAATACCGTTTCACATTTTTTAATAGCTATATCTACTCCGTATTTATTAAAACATTTTATAATTTTTCTAGTATGTGAACCTATGTATGCCAATGACTCTGCATAATTCTTTTGTTCTGGTTCTATTTTAGCTTTTTGTATGTTAACCCTTTTCATAACTTTATCCACTATGTTGGTGTTATAATTATTATTCCTCACAATACCCTTTATCGTTTTTACCTCGTATCTCATACACTTCATACGTTTTACACTATTACATTAACCAACTATTATCCTATGTTTTTTGATAGGTAATCTAATTTTTTCTGTGTCGAGAATTTGGAATAACTGAGCAGAGAGAATTTTTATTTTTATTTTGTAAAGAAAAATATTAAGGAAAGTTAATTTTTGTTATCTGTATTTCTTACTCTAGCTGGTACAAGAGTCTCTTTTCAACTTTCGCCAGAATAAACAAAGAATTTTGTTGACAAGGGAGTTGTTGTTGGCTGCGGAGTCAATATTCTTGATTTTATCAGTAAATTGTTTCACCCAACAAAACAATTATTTTCGTAAATGGAACCGATATTTATATTCTTGAACATATTTTGCACAAAGCTAGTTAAAAATTTAAAAATAAATCTAAGCATACCAGATACCATTTTCCAATAACTTACATACAGAACGTTTAGGATGATTTATTACACTTAGTCAACTATGTATTCGCTGTAATGCTGACATTGTAAACTGTTTTGTATGACGTTTTGAAGAAAATATCAGTTTTTTTTTAACTTTGCCTTAATCAGTGTTCGTCTGTAAATGTTTTTCCGCAAATTGAATTAAAGTGATTTGCTCGTTTTGCTGCTGAAATGAATCAAATGTTTTTATTAAACGGATTTTAAGGGGCCTCGAAAACATTCATTTCGAAATCGCACAAGGCTTTACAAATCAGTTCACTGCTAGAGGCTGTAGAGCCTTTGCAAACAGAGATCTAAATCGCGTTCAATGTTAGAGCCCTATGTGTACGAAATGGTGGGCGTATTACTTCATAAGATTTTTATTGAAGTTTTGTGTTACTATTAAATAAAAAATTTAATAAAAATACTATTAAACTAAAAAAAATGCGAAAGAATATTAAATATTGATGTGGAACGACAGAAAACCCGGGAACAATAGGCTACATCGATATAAGATTGCAATAGCAATAAAAAAAATATATTTAGCACATACATTTTTAAGTTGCTGTGAAATAAATAACCGCACTATTCAGTGGCTGCACTAAACCGATTTTAGTACACTGTAGGTTGTGATGAACATTGGAAGGGAGTACGACTAAGAAGTATCTTTCCTCCTACTCGCTAAAAAAACAACCTCAAAAATTAGTGTTAAAATTAGAACTAGCCGTAAGTCACTGTATACTAAGTGTCAATACGGCTGTAGCAACATTCAACATCCTGTGAATTTTCGTATTCACAGTATCAATTAATTTTTAATTCGACTAACATGACTAAAATTTTTCGGTACCATTTTTAAATACTAATCCTTATTTTTGTTTTATTTAATCTTTTGTTGAGCATTGGTAACTCTCAGAACGTCTTGGCTACACTCCTGCTTTCATGCAAGACTTGGTTACAACAGTCTACTGTAAGCAAGAACAAGTTGCAACAGGACACGAATCGTACAAGCTATTTTTCACCCTATATATAATTACTTATACAACGTTTATAAATTTGAAAGTGGGTGTAAGAAAGGTGATAATTAGGCGATTAGTAAAAATTTATCGAAAAAATTGTATGCAATTTTTAGAACCCGATTTTTTTTAGAATTTGTTTGGTGAAAGAAAAACTTTTTAAATAATATAGAATATTTGGTGTACCAGGCTAATCTACATGTCAGAAAATCCTTAATTGGGTCGAAAAATGAATATATGTATACAATAGTATTCCTAAAAATTAAGAGTTTAGCTTAATGAATAAAGTAGTTGTGTGTTTTCTTTTTAGCACATCACTTATATAAAATAAACAGAAAAGTGTATCTTTTTTTTATTTGCTTAAAATCTAATTTGTATCGTTGAACTGTGCGCAAGAGGAAATTAGATTATCTGGAAAAGCAAGCAAGGGTCAGAAGCGTTAATCAACTAAATTGTGAAACGAGACAAACGAGTTTCAAGAGCGCAGTCGCTGACTAAGTAAGATTCAGAGCTCTATCTTTTGTTAAAGCAATGAGATTTGTGCATAGGAAGATAAATACAGCATTATGTGCGCCACACCATATGAAGTATATGCAAAATGGAAATACCGTACTTCTTTCAAGAGTTAAAACTAATCAGTAATTAAAATATTTTATGTTTATAAGAGGGAAATCCATTATAGCAGGGTGAAAACGTTAACGTCTATTCAGTCAAGATCTGTAGACCAGTCACAACACTCAGCGGGCTTATTAACAACTGCGCTTGCGAGAAAAATTGTTGTGCCCGGATATAATGGCGACCTTCTCATAGTTGATGTTCAAAATTACAGATCCCCAAAAGTATTTAGGTGACGAATTTGAAATATTGTTGAAGACTTAATGAAACCGGGTACAAAAATTTCAGTGTAAAAATTGTGCCATTGTAATTTAAAGATTAAATTACCCGGCCGTATTTCGTGGCGACAATGCCGACTGTATATCAGTACCAAAGGTTACGCGCGGCCAAGGCCACAGCTTGGCTATATCGCTCGGCCTTGACCGTTATGTCGCGGTAGTTGTGACAGCGTGATCTAGTCCGCCGCGACACGTCAGCTGTTTTGTTCAACTTTTCTGCCCTCGTGGTGGGCCGGCAGGAACCGTCATTCTCCCTCATTTCTGATTTTGTTCCCCAACGGGACACTGGTCTGGCGGCGTCATAAATTGTGATCCAATGAGTCTGTGGTCAGTTAAAGAGCTTCAGGTGAGCCAAAAATGTTGTATTAATCTTAATTAACTAAGGGCTTGTGTGGGTATTTTGTTATATCTATGTATTTTTGTGTGTGTGACCTTTTTTGTGTGTTGCGTCTTGGATAGTTAAGAACACGTTGCCGACTTGCCTTTGCTTGTCTGAAAATTAAATAGAAGATGTCGTTGGAATTATATTCAAATGTAAAGTAATAATTCGATGTAATAAATATTTAAAGGTAAACGTAATTTGAATTCTAAAAGTTGATAATTTTAAAAATTGTGAGGAGTAATATTTCTATTAACACTTAGTTCTCGGAATAGAATTGTGACAGTGTGTGTCTGTGATCTGTGTTTACTGGGGCGAGAAAGAATTGTGTGAGGGTATTTTCCTGACGGTTATCTACAAATAAACATTTTTTCAGGGTTCCCGCTTAGTCGGGAAAGGGATAACAAGGATGGAGACAGGCCATCAGTCTTCATCTGCAGAACATCGCAGCAAGATCCCCAACGCCGTCAGACCTCCAGAAATCCCCACACTACCAACCTAAATGACTGCCCTAAGGATGAAATGAATCACCAGCATTTCGGACTCACTAGTTGATTCACCATAGTCAACATCATCGCGAATTCTGGGTAACACGTAATCTTCTAAACACAGGTGGGACTATTCCTTATATTTTAATCCACAAACACAGCACCTTATTGGATTCAAAGCATGTAATGAAAGACATCTTCATAAACAGTACCTTCAGATATTCAATGACTAACTTTCTATTGTAACATGTCCTGTGGACATACAGTATAGTGAATTGTGTAATTAACTGAGTTAGGGAATCCACCTGTTTAATTATGTCCATTACCATGCTGTATTTTATAAACGCCACTTGCCTTTTTTTTGTTGTGATTAATTAGCAAGAAGAATCTAAAACTGTTAGTTGGTCAGTTTTTATGAACTGTTTCTTATGAAGGTAAAATGTCATCAACAACGTTATACTAGATGGACTGATAAATAATTATGGGGTAGTTCTTTTCTAAATCATCTTCTTCTAAAAGTTCTTTTCTAACTCAATTTTTCTTGGCAACTGGTGTGTATAAGAATATGGTGATACTGTCAAGATGTATCCTATATATTACTCCTGTAAAGCATAATTTTGTTTAAAAAAAAAAAATTAGTTGGCAAATATAAAACGACACATTACATGTTTCTTGTTAGTGATGATGTATTATTATCTGAGTGTAAATGGAATTCATAATGTATCTACATAATCGTGATTTAGTAATTGTTTATTGAAACTGATTTAGAAAATGTCATTTGAATAAATGTTAATACATAGTGATGTCGGCTTATGTGGGAACAATGCACTTAAATGTGTTTGAATAATTTGTTATTTGTTAAGTATATAATGGTTCAAGAAAAATTAATTCCTTGTTAATATTGCCAATTGTTATTATTAATATTTGAGAGATACACGTCTATGAGATGAACACTGAGAATTTAACCGTGCATATTGTATTAAAGATGTTATCATGATAAAAATGAACACTAATAAAAAGCTGTTATCGTTATGCAAGTGTTTTATTGGAAGTCCTGTCACACTGGGCTCCGCGCATATTTTTCCTTTTTCCATCTAGACATCGCGTCTAGTTTTAAAGAATTAAGTAACGACCCCTGAAAACAAAATTACAAAAAAAAAAACACTGTTATAAAAAACTCAGCGGGACGTTTCAAAATGTTATTCACAGTAGTTGCAAAAATTGTGACAAAGTTCTCTACTGCAGAAATTATTAGCCTACTGTAATACTGTAATACTCGTAATTTAATTACTGTAATTATTTACTTACATAAAAAAACTTATATTTCGTAATGCTACTAATATTACAGACTATTTGCTTAAAACTTGACAACATGAAATCTGTCAGAAGTAGCTCCGTTCTCTCCTACTGTATAGTTGTCAGTAACTGTTCAGCTACAAATGAAACTCAAACATAGTACAATATTGACTGTCGTATAGAACAACGGATGACACGGCGGACAGAGGACGAACGATTGCACACGGTCACCTGACGCGTTTGTTTGTACTGCAGAAAGTTGTTTTGGTTGGCTTTGTTTACGTGACGTGCACTCTCTCAAACACTGACAGCAAAACGTGCCACATTTGACCAGCTGTGAACGCGGTCCAACAAATTCCCTTTAGAAAATAACCAATCATATGAGAATGAACGATAGCTCCACACTGTACCATGTGTGCTCGCGACTTTGTATGCAGGAGTGCTAACTTTACAATTTGTTAATTAGGCAATTTGCACTCTCCCGTAAGTAGTTTCTTCTTCTTCTTCTTCTTCTTCTTCTTCTACACTTCATGGTATAGGCAGAAATGCCTGTTCCGTTTCCACAATGTCATAGTTGGTCCCATCTTGAAAAAGGTCTTCCAACGTTACGCTTGCCCGTTGGTTTATAAGATCTTATTTGTTGTGGTAGTCTACATTTGTCCATGCGGTCGACGTGTTCCCGCCATTTCCGTTTGTAATCATCTATTCGATGATTCAAATTGTAGACGTTTAGCGCATTCCGGACGTCGTCATTACGTATTCTATCTAATCGTGTACAGCCCTTGACTCTTCTCAGAAAGCGCATTTCAGCTGCCTGAATCTTTGATCTATCTAGCTTTGAAGGAACCCAGGTCTCACTGCCGTACGTCAGAATTGGGACAACCATGGTTTTATATAACTTTAATCTTGTCTCCTTACGCGTTTTATTTCCCAACGTTCTATTTATCGTGCCCCCTATGTATTCAAATCTCTGAAGTTTTCTTTCTATATCATGTCCTTTTAGATAGCTGACATCCGATCCTAAATAGCAAAAATGTGATACTTGTTCCACAGGATGTCCATAGACCATTATTTTTGAGCGTACTGGATTCTTCCCTTTAAATGCCATAATTTTAGTTTACTGTGCCGATATTTCTAGGGAATATTCGTTAGCTATGGTTTCTAATGTGTACACCGATCTTTGCAGGCCATCTTCAGTCGTTTGAATTATTGCTATATCATCTGCAAAAAGTAACGAATTTAAAGTGGTGCTGCTGTTTATTTTAATACCTCCACGGACGTCTTCCTTCCATATCCTGATTATGTGATCTATGTATACATTAAACAAAATTAGAGATATGCTACAACCCTGTCACACACCCTGTGTTGTTACTAGCTCTGTGCTTATACTTCGTATTTATCACTATTTCTGCTCGTTTATATAGTCCTTTCAATGATTGGATCAAGTGTGGAGGGTACCCTCTTATATTCATAATTTCCCACAGCTTTTGTCTATTTACTTTGTCAAACGCCTTCTTAAAATCTATAAATGCTATGTGCGTTTCAAGATTGAACTCTCTTCTTTTTTACTTCCATATTCCTTAAGGAATGGAAGAATGGTGATGGCAAAAAAAATCGTGTTCGAGATTATTGCAGATTCTGATTGTACTACACTCAAAACATGAAAAAAAGTCGTTTTCCGAAAAGTGTCTGTGTGTGTGTCTGTCTGTGTGTCTGTGTGTCTGTCTGTAGATTTTTTTTCTATGGCAAACGATAACTGCCGCAAATTCAAACAGAATCAAATAATTTTTTGCATACGTCCCTGAATTGTAGAGGTCTCAAGGACTTTCGATTTTGGTGAAGATCGGTTAAGGGGAAGGGGTAGTTTACCTGCAACCTTTTACGTTTTAACAAGAGTAAAGTACTTGAAAATTTATTTAAACTTTTTGAAACAATGGTAATTGTTAAAAATAAAATTATTTTGTTGCCAGGCAATAAAATTAAAATTTTTTCATTTTAATGTAATATAATATTTTTCATTTAATACGGCAATAAAAAGGCAGGTAAGACACAATTCACGTTATTTCTGGCCTCACTCATGTTTATTTTCTTACGTTTGCACGCTTTTTAAATGGAAAGTGCCGAACCCACACCAACATAACGCGTGCAAGCCGGAAAAATGGACATCAATTTGCTTACTGGCGAAGCTAGTAGTTAATGAATGGGTAGGCAAAAATCTTATCTTAAATTTTTTTTTAAGGAATCACTAAAAGGACGGTGGGTCAAATCGGACGCTGAGGTAGAGTTTGCTGTAACCGAATGGTTCCACAAACAGCCGTAAGAATTTTACTAGCAGGGAATCTACAGGTTAGCGCAACAGTGGAGATCATGTCTTAATGTTATTGGAGACTTCTTTTAAAGTCGTTGAATAAAAAATGCTTTACAGCTCTATACGTGTGTCTATTGAACAATCCTTGTATTAGTCATACACAATAATACAACTGATTGAACTTCAAATTTTTAAAGTTGATTAGTTTCTATATATATGTTTAATGTTACAAATAATTCAAATAACAATCTTGATCATCTGTTAGTTCAGCGGAATAACAGTGACACTTTTAATAACCGCATAAAATAAACACTTAGAAACAACACAGGCGCTTTAACTTAACTGTTTGGACCACAGAAGTGAGGCATGCCTCAACGCTCTATGTGTACAGTGCGGGACAATCCCCCCTCCCTACACTTCCCTTTCACACACACCACTACATTGCTTACATACGATGTATACAAAAAACGCTGAGGCAAGTTCAGGTTGCCTCATTCGCTTTAAACGAACTATGCCGAATCTCACCTGTCACCATCTAGCGGTCGCTCAATAAAGCACGTTTCGGTTTAATACATTTGACAGTCGCAGTAACAATGTATAATCTTTACGTTATGTGGTTCATACGTATTTATAATTTTTATTCTACAGAATTTGTTAGGGTAGGCATTGCCTCAATTGCCTCCATGTAACTTCGCCACTGATATATATGTGTACAACGTTATCGGCAACAAAGAAGTAGTTTTTGTTAAAATTCGTTCCCGGGATATTTGGCCGTAGTCCAATGTTTTCTACAAAACCAGACGTTTCGGCAATGCCATCGACTTCCATCATCAGTGAAAATCGAGTGCGATAACGTGAGGTGGTATACATTAGTGACCACAGTACTGTGGTTAAGGCTGAAGCAGTAAGTAGAAAGAAGTAGTTTCTATGGTAATATTTCATTTCGAAAATGATTTTAAATATAAATCTTAGAATATGGAAGTCATGTATGGTTCTCCATACCGATATTTCAATCAGTTGTTGTATTATAAAAACATTATAAAAACAATGCAAGAGCGTCCCTTTCTAAAACCTGACTGTTCTTCACATAGCAATGCGTCAGTAATAATTTTCAATCTATTGTTGATTATCCGTGAATGGACCTTATAAGCTGAGTTAAGTAGACTGATTCCCCTATAGTTATCACACCTATATCTGTCACCCTTCTTAAAAAGGGATATTACCTCCGCTTTGTTCCATGCTGATGGCACATCATTTGCTCTCCAACATTCATTAATCAAATGAAGAAATCGCAGTTCAAAAAGAGGCCCTCCGTGTTTCAGCAATTCCATGTTTATCTTATCAGTCCACTTGCTTCCCTATTTTTAGAGTCTCTTAGTGCCTGTTGCAGCTCATCTAAAGTAATCATATCCACGCAAGCACTTATGTCGCTTCCTTCGTCCCTGTTTACTTCTGCTTGACACCATAGTTCTTGGTAGTGCCTTTTCCATTCTTCATCTTCGATCACATTTAGTCTAGCTGTGTCTCTTTCCTGAGAGTTTAGGTGTTTAATGATTTTATAGGCTACTTCCTGCCGTCCATGCAGTTCATGTTCTAGGTTGCTTACAAATATATCCCAGTATTGTTGATGGGCTTTCCTGGCTGCAGCTTTTGCGGTATTTCTTTTTGACTTATAAGATTCCTCATTTTGTGCACTTGGCGTTTGTAAGTATTTATGATACGCTATCTTTTTATCTTTTATAGCCTGTTCAAGTTCTTCCGTCCAAATTTTCAATCCTTTTCTTTTCCTAAATTTCTTCCTCCGACCTATTACCTCATGTGCACTCACATCACAGTAGTTTAAGTAGTTTATAAACATATTTATGTTTAATAAAATAACATTGGAAAAATTATATTATCATTATATTCTACTTTGAAGTCCCCTGTACGACCCCTTCCATGTATGACAAAGCACTTAATCCGTATGTCTCAATGTGTATAATGCCACTAACGTAGGTAAATCATCTTACATTTCATATTCGTAATAGTATATTGATACGTTTGTTAAATACTTATACAATGTATTGTATTGAAAAAAATATGCTTTAAAAAATATTTAAAAAATACGGAGCCCTGCTAAGTACTATGTAACATAACAAAATATGTTAGGTTCAAAAAGTTACGTAATTAAATTAAACAGAGACTCAAGATATCTACTTAAAAGGTTTACTTATTTTATGCTTGTTTTCAAATTTATACCTCTACTGTTTATAAGAGGATTAGTCTATTTATTTTTCTTTCTATTTTGAAAACAGAGTTTACTTTCGGCTTTCACAAAGCTCGTGAAGTACCACTGCCACTGCTTCCTAAATTAACACAATAGTCCCTAGTAGAGTGCTACGTTTATTGCTACGAATTTTCAGAAATCTGTTTCCTATTATGACGATTGAGATACGTTTCTTCTTGTATAGTTTGCCTGCATGCGCAATTAATATTGCTGAGCTTGATTAGGAAAAAATATGGCAATATTTTAAGATCAAAACAAATATATAAAGAAAATATCGGTATTGAGAACCATACATGACTTCCATGTTCTAAGATTTATATTTAAAATCATATTTGAAATGAAATATTTCCATAGAAACTACTTCTTTCTACTTATTGCTTCAGCCTTAACCACAGTACTGTGGTCACTAACGTATACCACCTAACGTTTTCGCACTCGATTTTCACTGATGATGGCAGTCGATGGCACTGCTGAAAAGTCTGGTTTTTCAGAAAACATTGGACAAAAGCTAAACAGCCCGGGAAGGAATTTTAACAAAGAACTACTTCTTTGTTGCCGATAACGTAGTACACATATACAAAATTCTCCCCTCTCCCTTCAACTATAATTTTCATTTATAGAAAATTACCCCCACCCCTTTCACCTAACCTCTTCTTTTATAGATATTTCATCTACGTTTCTACAGTGGATTATTATGAGCTTCTTATCAGGATACTTTATTTATCAAAATTAAGTACTTTACTCTTGATAAAACATAAAACGTTGCAGGTAAAGTACCCCTATCTCTTAACCGATCTTCACCAAAATCAATAGACCTTCAGTCCTCTACAATGCAGGGATGGATGCAAATAATATTTGATTCTGTTTGAATGTGCGGCAGTTATCGATCGTCATGGAAACATTTCTCTTGTTACAACATAAAATGTTGCAGGTAAACTACCCCTTTCCCTTAACCTATCTTCACCAAAATCAGTAAGCATTGAGTTCTCTACAATTCAGGAAAGTATGCAAAAAGTTATTTGATTATCTTTGAATTTACGGCAGTTATCTTTCGTCAAAAAAATTACTCTTCTTAAAACATAAAATGTTGCTGGTAAACTACTCCTTTCCCTTAACCGATCTTCAAAAAATCAACAAACCTTGTGTTCTCTTTAATTCAAAAAGGTATGCAAAAATTTAGTTGATTCTGTTTGAATTTACGGCAGTTATCGTTCGTCATATAAAAAATTACCCTTGTTAAAACATAAAATGTTGCTGGTAAACTACCCCTTTCCCTTAATCGATCTTCAACACAATCGACAGACCTTGAGTTCTCATTAATTCAAAAAGGTATGCAAAACAATATTTGATTCTGTTTGAATTTGCGGCTGTTATCGTTGCCATAGAAACAAATTACCCTTGATAAAAAAACGTTGCAGGTAAACTACTCCTTTCCCTTAACCGATCTTCACCAAAACCAACAAGTCTTGAGAACTCTACAATTCCGGGCTGTATGCAAAACATTATTTGATTCTGTTTGAATTTGCGGCTGTTATCGTTTGCCATAGAAAAAATTACCCCTGATAAAAAAACGTTGCAGGTAAACTACTCCTTTCCCTTAACCGATCTTCACCAAAAACAATAGGTCTTGAGTACTCTACAGTTCAGGGCTGTATGCAAAAAAATATTTGATTCTGTCTGAATTTGCGGCTCTTATCGTTTGCCATAGAAAATACCCTAGTTAAAATATTAAACGTTGCTGGTAAACTACCCCATTCCCTTAACCGATCTTCAACAAAATCAACAGATCTTGAGTTCTGTATAATTCAAAAATGTATGCAAAAGAGTAGTTGATTCAGTTTTAATTTACGGCAGTTATCGTTCGTCATAGAAAAAATTACCCTTGTTAAAACATAAAATGTTGCTGGTAAACTACCATATTCCCTTAACCGATCTTCACCAAAGCAACAGATCTTGAGAACTCTACAATTTTGGGCTGTATGCAAAACATTATTTGATTCTGTTTGAATTTGCGGCTGTTATCGTTTACCATAGAAAAAATTACCCTTGATAAAAAAACGTTGCTGGTAAACTACCCCTTCCCCTTAACCGATCTTCACCAAAAACAATAAGTCTTGAGTACTCTACAAATCAGGGATATATTCAAAAAATTATTTGATTCTGTTTGAATTTGCGGCTGTTATCGTTTGCCATATACAATACCCTTGTTAAAACATAAAACGTTGCAGGTAAACTACCCCTTTCCCATAACTGATCTTTACCAAAAATAAAAGATCTTGAGAACTCTATAATTCAGGCCTATATGCAAATAATCATTTGATTCTGTTTGAATTTGCGGCTAGTATCGTTTGCCACATAATATACCCTTGTTAAAACAAAAAACGTTGCTGGTAAACTACCCCTTTCCCTTAACCGATCTTTACTAAAAGCAATAGGTCTTGAGTACTATACAGTTCAAGGCTGTATGCAAAAAAATATATGCTTCTGTTTGAATTTGCGGCTCTTATCGTTTGGCATATAAAATACCCTAGTTAAAATATTAAACGTTGCAGGTAAACTACCCCATTCCCTTAACCGATCTTCAACAAAATCAACAGATCTTGAGTTCTGTATAATTCAAAAAGGTATGGAAAAGAGTAGTTGATTCAGTTTTAATTTACGGCAGTTATCGTTCGTCATAGAAAAAATTACCCTTGTTAAAACATAAAATGTTGCTGGTAAACTACCATATTCCCTTAACCGACCTTCACCAAAGCAACAGATCTTGAGAACTCTACAATTTTGGGCTGTATGCAAAACATTATTTGATTCTGTTTGAATTTGCGGCTGTTATCGTTTAGCATAGAAAAAATTACCCTTGATAAAAAAACGTTGCAGGTAAACTACCCCTTCCCCTTAACCGATCTTCACCAAAAACAATAAGTCTTGAGTACTCTACAAATCAGGGATATATTCAAAAAATTATTTGATTCTGTTTGAATTTGCGGCTGTTATCGTTTGCCATATACAATACCCTTGTTAAAACATGAAACGTTGCAGGTAAACTACCCCTTTCCCATAACTGATCTTCACCAAAAACAAAAGATCTTGAGAACTCTACAATTCAGGCCTATATGCAAATAATCATTTGATTCTGTTTGAATTTGCGGCTGGTATCGTTTGCCACATAATATACCCTTGTTAAAACAAAAAACGTTGCTGGTAAACTACCCCTTTCCCTTAACCGATCTTCACCAAAAACAATAGGTCTTGAGTACTCTACAAATCAGGACTGCATGCAAAAAATTATTTGATTTTGCTTGAATTTGCGGCTGTTATCGTTTGCCATAGAAAAAAATCTACTGATAGACAGATAGACAGACCGACACACACACACACACACACACACACACACACACACACACACACACACACACACACACACACACACACACACACACACACACACACACACACACACACACACACACACACACACACACACACACACACACACACACACACACACACACACACACACACACACACACACACACACACACACACACACACACACACACACACACACATTTCGAAAAATGACTTTTTTTCATGTTTTGAGTGTAGTACAATTAGAATCTGCAATAATCTCGAACACGATTTTTTTTACCATAACCATACTTCCATTTCCTTAAGGAACATGGAAGTAAAATGAGTTCACACTTCGCACGTCTGTTTAATTTATTACCTTGCTGAAGTATTATTGTGGATCGGAACTCGAAGAGGTGAACATGTCTAAATACCTGGGTGTTAATATAGACACCAGAATGACGTGGAAGCACCATATAGAACAGTCCGCGAACAGTGCGTCCAGGCGCTGCCGGCTACTTAAACGACTCACTGCGACTACATGGGGAGCAAATCAAGATGCTCTGACAACTGCATATAAGAGCTACATTCGGCCGCTATTGGAATATGGCGCAGAAGCAACTATTACTGCCTCCAATGCAGCATGCCAGAAACTTCACTTGGTCCAAAATGCAGCCCTTAGAACGATAACTGGTGCGCCAAAATCAACTCCTATACTTGCCATGGAGTCACAACTGCAAGTCGAACCTATCCAAGTAAGACGGGAAAAGCTGTGCCTCATATCCTGGGAGAGATGTAAAAGAGCCTACCAACAACGGTGGAATAACTATAAAACAGCGACAGAAAGGCTGAAAACTCAGAAATGCCCGATTGCGATCTATGAAGAACTCCAACGCAAATATGACATAGAACCAAATGAGGCAGCACCATTTATACATCACCGTGAATTCTTTAGCCAACTCCCAAATGCTAACTTGAAACTCTTTGACCATAATAAGACCAAAACTGAGTCGAATGAAGCCGAGCTTCGTCAAGCAGCCTTACACACTGTACAAAAACATTTTCCCGCTGATCAGTGGATACGAATCTACACAGACGGATCCTGTATACCATCTACAGGGGCAACAGGGGCTGGGTTCTACAGCTCTCTATTTGAAGGCCACCTCGCTGTAGGAGGCCGGCTAAGCAACTATGACGGAGAGGTAGCAGCCATAAAGGCAGCATCTATTGAGCTTGCCAAGATCTCACCACCTAACAAAGCCGTCTTCCTCATAGATTCGACTGCAGCGATTCAAAACGTGACCTCAAATGGTGATACAAACTGCTCCCTGACAATTGAGTGTAGGCGAGAACTGCAGAACCTTGTACAATTAGGCTGGCAGATTGAACTGCAATGGGTACCCAGCCATGTCAACATCATGGGAAATGAAAAAGCCGACATCCTCGCCAAAATGGGCGCAGCACTACCTCAGCCGGAGACCCCCAGCTCATATGCATCTGCGAAAGCACGAATAAATTCCTCAATAAGCCTATGGCTAAAAGAAAAACAATTAAGAGCCTGTGTGGGAAAAAGATGGGCAACATTGGTTACGGACGGCCCCATCAACAGAACTCTACCCCGAGCAACTAGTGTTGCTCTTTTTAGAACTACAACCGGTCATGACTACCTGGCCTCCCACCTGCACCGCATTGGCGTGTTGTCGTCTCCTGAATGTGTTCTCTGTGGATACGCTTCCATGAATGCGGATCACCTAATTGCATGTCCAGCCTTGATTTCAGACACGGAAGTCCAAGACGAAGATGGTACGGCAAGGCTCTCACGTCTCTACTGGTCAGCGCGCCGCCTAATGGCCCAACAGCCAAGGGTGGGCGTTGGCTAGTAAGTAAGTAAGTAAGTATTATTCTGAAGTATTTTCTGTATACTCTAAGTGGGATTTGTAGAGATTATGATAGAAATTTAATACTGTAATATCGAAGTTCTGTATAACAAAATCTTAAACGTACTAGGACATAATTCCGCAAAGACAAAGGAAATATTCTGATACAGTGTACACGCAACAGAATAACATATTAGAACGATACATTGTTAAACAAAGAGAACTTAAATATATAAAAAAATTAACACACACATATATATATATATATATATATATATATATATATATATGAGAATTAAGTAAACAAAGAGACCGTTTTAAAATACTTTGTTTTTGTAGCAACACATAAAATTTAGAAAGTAATAATCTTGTAAACAATGTAATAACGATCACAAAAGATTATTGAGTAATCTGTCGTTTAGAATTTCAAGAAAAAGTACGATTCTCTTTGTACATGGTTGGTTTTCTTCAGATAACTACACAAGTGACGATTCATTGTGATAACAAGTAATTTTCCTTAGTGAAAACACGAGGTAAGAAATTACACCTGAGTATATTGTGCCACGAAGATAAAGGCTTGCCACACCACACCTTCCACTTCATAAATCGATTTTGTTGCTCAGTTTCACTGTTCCCTGACGACTCACCGTTACACAAAAGTTTTCTTAACTGATCGACAAGGCAAAATATAACTCACATTTCTGTCCCTGTACTTCAACTAAAATGTTCACTCAGCAGCCCAGCACCTGTAATAATATTTTATTCTGTCTACTCAGCCCCCGCTTTCGTCAATATCTTTTCCTACAGACCACACACCTCATGCGTCCTGGTGCTATAAGAAGTTATTTTACAAACACTTTGGTTTCAATTTTCCTTCGTTCTTTTCTCTTCATTACTTGTTCATAACTTCTCTCTTTAATACAAATTGAATGTATTTTACGATATCATTAGACACTTGCCCGCTTTCAGAAATTTAACTCATGCCATAGTTTTAATTTCCCTTTCTCCTCAAAACAAAATAATTTTCAAAGAGAACAAAACTGGTTACTGTAGTAGTAATGATTTTTGGTTAAGTATATCAGTAGGCCTATAATGTAGGAACGACAATTTACTACTGTCACATCATGGAGATTACTATTAATTTATTATCATTAAGTCATGTATAACAGATGATATATTCTTTTCTCGTCATGCACGCGGGAACGCAAACTCTTTCTCTCTATCTCCCTCTCTCTCTCTCTCACGCGCGCGCGCGCGCGCGCACACACACACACACACAGTTATAAATTCCGTAAGTAGGAACAAGATTACATCCTTTTGTAGATAATACCAAGAAGAAAGAGGAAAGATGAGAAAGAGGTAGAGGAAACAAGAAAAGTTAAACATTTAGGATTTATAGTAACTAACTTGTCAACTTCCATGTTGTAAAGTATGATAGATCATACAGTGTCCAGGCACTTAAAGATCTGGAACAAAATGTCTCAGCAATCGAAACTGACGTCCAGCTTAAATATCAATTTTTAAAACATTAATCAATATGTAACTTTAACTATGCTCACACTTTACGTTATTGCAAAACATATGCATACACAATTCAGATTTATGATGTAAAGTATGTAAATTAATTTAAATATTGTTGTGACGGTCTCACTGATTACGTATGGTACAGTGGAAAACAAAGTAAAGACATCAATTAAGTCACTGATCACCAGTTTTTAATTAATCACAATTAACAGTTTTAAATCAACAGGTAATTGAAAAAGATTATACTCATGCAACAATTCAGTTATATTTGTCCACACGCAATAATAATGTCAACTATTATAGTCCCGCACAATAATCACTTTCACTAATAACCGCTTGAACGGATTGAGTAATCGCCCGACGTAAAGTGACTGCAGTGACCGTCGCTGGATGCCTATATTTATACCCCGCTGAGATGCCAAAACAATCTGTCACTTTCTGGATGACGTGTTAAACAAAATTGGCTATTTCAGGCCCTCTCGAATCCACTAGAAACAATGCATAATGTCTGGCCTTGAATACAGTGCGCCGAGCGGTGCGGTCTGTAATAGCCTCGATTATTGACGCATGATAAGTGTCACGTAATTGTATTTCATCTCAAAGTAGCAGCAATAAGTATGCACACAAACACTGCAGCTGGGCTCTGCTGGGATAGCCGAGAAACGTGTAGAACGACACACTGTATTGTTCGAGAATGTTCCTAATTACGTAACAATATGAACTGCAAAATTTGGTGTACGAGTAACATTACTTGTTGAACCTGATGACAGTGTCTCTACAAATTTTTCATTTTATGTTACAAAGACATAACAACTGTATTAAACAGAGCAATAACCACACAACGAGGAATTCCAGTTTGAAGAAAACGCGATGCAACTATTTAATAAATTAGCAGATGTGAACAAAAAGCAAACAGTAAGTTGGTATGTCTTAACCGGATGTAAAACAATACCCAAGAATACTCAGTAGAGAAAGAAGCGGTGTTCAATAATACTTAGATAACTTCACAGTTACCAAAGTTTCTCTCGAACTTCATAGATTAGCGCGCTGGGGGCTCGTGAAGAATGACGGAAATCAGAATATAAATCAAAGATTTGCCTTTCTCATTTATGAATATACGACTGGTACATTAGTCCTATGAAATAACAGTCACTTTTATTCTTTAAATATCTGCAGCTGCAACATACGTCGAAATGCGCTATATTTGAACATAAATTTATTACACTTAATGTAAATTAATTACCTTAATGTAATCGATCTTGCGACTTATTGTTTTTGTTGATACGACATGTTATCTGGATTTAAGCTAACATCATCAAGTCCTAAAATTCTTACCCTGTCATGACGACGCGTGGTTGAAATTAAAAACAGTCATTATATAAATTATTATACAAACACACATAACAGAAAACACACAACACAGCGAAACAGTGCGCACTGCTCGGCGTAAACACATTGACTGTCGAGCCGTTCGATATTTATTTAACTCACTTAATTCACCGACGCATCGTCATGAGAAGATAAGAATTTTGTGACCTGATGGTGGGAAGTTGCTCTTGAAACATGTCGTATCAACAAAAACAGTAAGTCGCAAGACGGTTTAATTAAGATAATTAAGTAACGTATTGTGGACTGGAAACCGTATATAATGTAATGTATAATGTAAAGTTAATGTAGATATTATTAAACGATAATTCAAGCATCCTTTAATAATTATAAATGTTTTACGAATTTATTTACAAATAAAATATAGTATATGTTTAATTTCATGGGTTTTTGCTGAAGTGAAGTAGTATATAGTTATCTCGGAAAAAATGAGAGCCGAGGAAATATAAAAAAAACGTTATAGGAGATATTAATTTTCTATAAGAATTATTCGCGTGCAGGTTAAATTTGATGCCCGCTTTTCAACCGAGGATTAGGAGCAGACAACTGTCACTTTTACGCTGACCTTTTCGTAAACAGTTCTTTGATTATGTTACGTGTTTTCAATTACGAGTTCGCACGTTCTTCCCACAACACAGTGCTGTTCCCTTTAAATTGCTAGCAAAAGTAATTTTTGCATAAATGGCCTATGCGATTCTTCAAGATAAACGAGTTTTCAAGCTTCCCAAATGCATACCTTACTATTATAAAATTATATGATTATATGTGACTAGAAAACCCTTCAAAGACTACACTAGACATTGAAAGAATACTTATAATTTAATTTTTGA
The DNA here is from genome assembly GCA_034769895.1 of Magicicada septendecula. Taxonomy (NCBI): domain Eukaryota; kingdom Metazoa; phylum Arthropoda; class Insecta; order Hemiptera; family Cicadidae; genus Magicicada; species Magicicada septendecula. Next base: position 227,787,604 of record CM068367.1, on the reverse strand, counting down.
TAATACAAAAAATTGATGTGAAACAAAACAAAGAAGTAACAATACAAGAAAAGAATAGGCCTTGTATATTTCGTTTACAAAACTGTTGAAAAAGTTACAACATATTTCAAATCATGTTAGTAAAAACATTCGACTACAAGGAAGGAAATTATATTTAAGATATTTAACTAATGTCTTAAAACATTATTATATAACTTACTACGGTTATTGAATTTTAAAGGCAAGAAACAGTAAAAATATACGTATGCATCTCCTGTTATATGTATTGCGTACTCCAGGGATCTATAACACGCCACGCTTCATTACGGTAACAGGGATTCTCTTGAGGACAGAGATGCGGTACACGTGAACACAAGAGATAAGAACTTGTACCTACAGTACACTGCGCTATGAAAATAACATAAATTTGACATACCGGTGTGTGATTTACTTAGTAAATATTTAAAAATTTTGGACTACTAAACTAAACAATTTTCTCTTGTTCACTAAACTAATATGTCATCTACAATGAACTACAAAGACACTGTACCATACAAACCAGTAAAATTAAAAGTAATTATACATTGTCTCTCACGCAATAGAAACCCTCATTAATTTTAAAAAGGAATGTATAAATTGTGGGAAATAAATGTGAAACAACAATGAACGCTAATGTCCTGCAGCAACTTCAATCAGACTTTTGTTGTAGGTAATTCTGTGTTGGTTGGGCATTGATTGACCAGAGGTGTTTAGTTTTTTTTTTAATGTTGTGAGGTCACTTTTTATATGGACGTTTATTCTTTTCTTTTTCTTTTTTAAAAACGTATTGATTAAAATTAAAACGTAAAACGAAATACACTTGAAAGATATGTTTTAAAAGAATTTACACCATAAAAACTAATTGTTATTTGTATATTATTTTTGTTAATAGTTGGTCTTGGAATATAGTTCGTTATATAAGATTTTATAAAAATTAATTTATTAATAAAACCCAAGTAATAGGCATGTCATAAATTCACAATAGGTAACAATTGTCAGATCATAGGAATTACTAACCTTTGTTTTGTTAACTTAAATTCATTTTGTTGTAACCTTAGAATTTGAAACTTTCCCATTTAATTTGTGATGTGGCCGAGAGATAACATTCTAAAATTACATATATTGTTCTGCTGTAAAAATGAACAACAGTACATAAGAATAAAATAATTATTTCAGAAAAATCAGAGGGATAAATTTAATAATATTTAAATTATTAAATAGTATTATTAATAATATTATATTAATATTAATAATATTTAAATTTAAATTGGAACAGATAGTAAAATTATAAATAAAAACTAATTAATTATTCATGATAAACATAGAGGTAATCTCAAGTATTGGAACTGTATGATACAGCACAGCAGGAAGAAAATATATGTTGACAATTATTATAATAAAATTAAAATAAACATTAAAATAAAACTAAAGGGTAATAATATTATAATATAATAGATACAAAGGAAAATGAATAATGTAAAAGTCAGATAAAGGTATTTAATAATAATTAGTAAAATTGTATATGTTTTTAAGAGTAATATTATGAAAATTAGTGACAAATTTAGTGAGGTGTCATTAAGGCCAGTGTAAATTGTTATAATTGGATTGTTTTTGAATGTAAGAAAATTTGGGGAATCTAATTTTATATTTAACAAGATATACATCAGAGAAAGAGATCATGTAAAGGAGTCTAATTTTAATTTCGATATGATAAACATCAGGGAGAGAACCTGTAATATTTAAATGATTCTAAATTTATATTTAATAGAACACACATCAGAGAGGAAGATTCTGTAAATAAGTCTAATTTTAATACTAATAGAATACACATCTCAATGAGAATTAAAGTAACTCAAGTTGTATAAATAATAAAAAGAAAATAATTAATATTGTAATCTATCTTGGATCAATAAGCCAAAGAAAAATAATTTACTTTGAATTTGTAACGAAGTGTATAAAATATTGGAATTAGAAGTTTAATCATATTCAGAGCGACATCTATGCTGGTGACAAATTGTAAAGGAACTACAAGAGTACAAGACTTGAACCCGTTGCAGTTTTGAAAAGCGGAGATTTGAACGATTCGCATGTCCACGGTATATTATCGTAATATTATTTCTTCAAATTTTGTTAACTAGAGTTATTTGGTACTGACTACAGAAAGTAATTAATCATTCCCAATATTAAATAATGTAAATAGAAATATTAGTTGTCTACCCTGAGATAGAGTTTTTCATGATCATATGTTTAACATAAACAACACTTAAAAAATTATTCAAATACTAAAATAATATAGACAACGCGTACTGATCGCCCAAATAAAAGGGGCAATTAATATAGCAGACAGAAACAAATATAACGAAGAAAGTGACAGTACATTAAATGGCACCAACAACTTGGGGCATATAGAAATATTATATTTGTAAAACAGAAAACAGCACAAATAATAGCGCTCCCAACGAGAGGTGTAAAAGAAATTTCAACTTATAGATTGTTAATAAAAACAAAATCATATTAAAGAATTACACTTGCAGAATTAAAAAAAATATCAGTACAATATATATATATTTTTCTGTTTTACTTTTTGGGAACGATAGGTTTAAAGGTTTCACGGAATTCAATACTCTTGCACCTTTCGTATACGCAACTGACGCAGTAGCGTTGTTTTGTTGGACACGTACTGTGTGAGTGGCTGGACGTTGTTATAGCATGATCTCGCGGTCTCCGGAGCTGACGTACCCCTTCAAATATCCGATAATGCTTCAAAATAGTCAAGCTTTCATGATGCCTAGTTATTGTAACTATAAATACAAGTGGCCAACGGCCATCTAATCAGTCATGTACTTCGATGCAAAGGGATAAAGACGCTTTATGAGTCAGTTTTTGAGACTGAGTTTCAGTGTGGGTTTAGTATAAAGTGATAAATGTGGGCAGACTTATATAAGTGACTTGTATTATACAGTGGGACACTGATAAAAGCGATATTTATTGGTTTGTTACATTAGTATGTGTTAGACAATTGGAAGCTTGGATAAATTGTTTCCATGACAGTGTGTATTGGTTGTCTTTGATTTTTAAACAGTAATTAATGTTGTAATAATTATCTGTGCTCAATTATAAATTTCCATTTGTGGGATACGACGATCAATGCGACTGTGGTAATAATATTTTTAAATACTAGAGCAAATTTGCAATGCCAGACGAAGGACGTGATTAATAGAGAATTTTGTTGACAAGGTGGGTTGTTCTTGGCCGGGGAGTCAATATTCTTGACTTTACCAGTGAATTGTTTCACCCGATGAAACGATTATCTTCCCAAATGGAACTGAAATTTATATTCTTGAACACATTTCTACACAAACCTACATAACATTTTAAAAGTAAATCTAAGAGTACCAGATACCATTCTCTACTAACTTACATTTAGAACTTTAACTTAACCCCTTTGTTGGTGCCAGTTTCTAACATAGAATTAATCTCGCTTTGAACACTTATTGGTAGTTGTGAAAATTAATAGCATGAAACTCAAGTATTAACTGTTTAATCTGAAGGGATGAATACTAATTCTTTTAATTGATTTGTTGGTGTTAAAGAAACTATTTCAAGTAATAGTATTGTATAATATCCATGAGGTTGATCTTTAATAAATAAAACAAGACACATTTATCTGTCTAACCAACAAATTTATTATATTTATATTTACTGTCATTACTACCAGCTTTCTATGCCTTTTAACATATTATTATCATTAATTATTTTAAACACGATTTCTACCAATAGACAATTATATGCTAATATCTCTATATCTCAAGGTTCCTTTGATTTGTATATAAGCATGAATAACACTTACATCTAGTTACTTATTATATTACGAAATATATATTTCAAATGGATTCATTTTAAGATATGAATAAATATACTTAATTGAAGTGATATTTTTTATAATGTACGTAGTTCGGTTTTATACTCTAATCATATGAATTTAAGTTTTAATGTGTAATTCATACGTAAGTTCTTTTAGAACGACAGACAGGTGTATCGTAAAATAGTATTAGTACATAAAATTTTTACTGTTGGTATGCATATTCCGGTCTACGGTGGGCTGATGTACTGTGATCTCATCTCCGGCTTCTTAGGTCCACTTAGTAGATGTAGATTCTCTCCCGGCTTCTTTGAACACAGGATCATTTGGATGAATCATAGTGTGGTTCGCTCTCGTAATGATTGATTCGTTAACACTTTAATCACTTCACTCTACCTAAGTATATCCGGTTTCTTCCGATATTTACAACGGTTACAACAGTTACTCTCGTTACGTTAAAAAAAATTAAGCAAACGACTTATTCCGTTTCAATAGTTTATATCGTTAGTAACACATGATATGATCCAATTTTTTCTTTTCCTAGTTACAAACTAATAAAACTCTAGTCCTCACTCTTTCGATATTTAACTACGTTACACAAACTGTTCATTCATGTTGACTCTACGAAAAATTAAAATAGATTCCTAGGTCTCACAAAACTGTTTACTCATGTTGACTCTACGGAAATTTTAAGTAAAACTCTCTCGATCGCGCCTAAGTTAATTGTATATATTCAACACACATACCCCCACTAGTTTCCTAAATTTCACTTTGCTCAGTTTTAGTTGGTCCTTCTTTCTCTTCTTCTAGGAAATTTCACTCCTAGAAACACACCTACCTCCAAAGCTGTTTTCTGATAGGTCACAGTTAGATCCGTTCCCTCTTTATTTCTTACTTTTGGTTCAACCACCTCTGCCGCGGTACGTCCGACCTCAGAATCGTAAATCTTCCTGCGTTTTTATATGCCTTTTACCCAGAGCAACCCCTTAGTTTCTCCAAGCGTCCAGCTGCCCTGTTGATTAGTTCAATCACCTCTGCTGTGGCCTTCTCGGTATATCATAATCTAACTCTCTCTGGCGTTTTTGTATGCCTTTCAGCCAGAACAACCCCTTAGTTTCTCCAAGCGTCCAGCTGCCCTGTTGGTTTACGATATGTCCATATACATGTACGTCGACGTTGAAGAATTTCACACTCTTTTGTACTAACGTCCTCTCATAGTTTCTCTCCATAGATCAATGTCATTGTAAGCGCGGACACATAGTTTCTCTCTCTTTTTTAATTTTTTTAATTTTTAGCGTTATAGAACTTTAAAGAAGATTTATTACTCTTCGTCAATTATGTAAAACCTTAGGATTAAATAATTTATATTTTAATAATAATATTATTCGTAAGTTACATTTGTTACATAATTCTACAGATTATGAATTATAGGTGGTGTAATACCTACCTTATAGGTAAGTATAGGAAATTTATATATAGAAAGATTAGCCATTAAAGTGAAGTTGAGTTTCATTTAACTTTGTACAAGAGTAGATGAATTATAATGTGAGCAAAATTTGCCGAACTTATTTCTGATGTGAGTCTATAAATACTGAATAAAAGTGTCATTTCTAAACTTAAGAGTGTCAGTAATGCCCCGCGGGGAAAAGGTTTTACGACCAGCTGAAGTGCACGACTACTACTAATCTCGTATTTTCAGATCTGTTTGAGTTACGAGCAACGGGCCTAGAAAGGCACTGCTTTCTTCCCTCTACGGTCTCAGCATATACATAATGTATGTAATCAGAGAAGCACTACTCTTCATCAGGACACACGATGACTTGCTCATAATAATCTCCACTTCTGTTGTCGGAATCCTGTATGACCTTCACCTTTATATACGCAAAACCTCAGATTAAAGAAATTCGGACTTCCATATTTATTACCTGTAGCTAAGGTGATGGTATACGAGTAAATAAGACAGACTCATTGACCTGGGGCTATAATAAGTTAGATTGGTCAATTGATGTTTCAGGCATAATGAAATATTTAAGATGATGTAGAAACAGAAGACAAGGAAAACAAAATTGATAATTCGTGATTAAGAGACAACTCATTAAGCTGCATAGTAACAATGTAAGTGTTCAGAGAGGAACCATACAAATCTCTGGTCATTTTCTATTAAAATAAAAAATAACGTTTTCGGAAACTCTAGTCAGAAAAACATTTAATGAAACAGATCAACTACCACCTGAAAAGTATAATTTAGAGAATCTAATAAATGAAAGCATAAAAAGCCACTATGAGGCAAATATAGCTGCAGAAAGTGCCACCTGACAGCCAGAACGTCTATGACGAATTGGTTAAAACTCTTGAATTACGGTACGGTGATAAACATTTGCGAGATGTGTACTACGCTCAGTTAAGAACAAGACGACAACGTTACGGGGAGAGTATTCAAGAGTTTGAGCCAAGTATCGACCGACTGATTAGATTGGCCTATCCTGAAGCACCAGAATATTTTCGAATGAGATTTGCGGTGCAGACATTTATTGATGGCATCGGAGATTGTGAACTTCAGCAAGTGTTACGAATGGCAAGACACCGAAATGAGTCAGAAGCTCTTGTTCACGCCCTAGAGTTTGAAGCCGCCAAGTTAACGTCCCGCTACACTAACGTGTTTATGCCATCACACAGTGTAGTCAGAAAATCCCAGTATCACATTGCCGTTACGATAGGTGCAAAAAAATAATGTCATAGAAACAATTCAAAAGTTTAAGAGCGACACAACGATTTGAACGATGGGAAAAAGACAACAGACCAAAGTGTTAGAACTGTGGAAAACATGGTCATCTACAGGTAGACTGTTGGGAGAAGAAAATACCGAGAGAAGAGAGTGATCTCACCAATTGGAGAAGTAAAGCCCCAGAAGAGCACACAGTTTCTACGTTACACAAGATCAGTGGAAGCTTGATCGTTAATGGATTTGCGGAAGGTAAACCAACATCATTTACAGTTGACACGGGCGCAACAGTGTCCATTGCGCGCCCCGACTTAGTCAGCAACCGCCAGCCTTAAATTAGCTCTTGTACAATACAGACAGTGACTGGAAGCCACGTCAAAGTGTTAGGAAAGGTAGACGTACGTGTACGCTTTGGTTTCGTTGAGTTTAGCCACTAAATGTTTGTTGCAGACGTTGTCGATGAAGTGATTCTTGGCACGGACATTATGATTGTGTACGGATTCGTTGTGCATTTAAGAGAGAATGTCCTGAAGGTTGGCCAAGACAAGATAAAGCTTTCCATGGCTAAAATGACAGGATCCGCCAACCATTCTATCAAGCAAGCGGCATGGGCCGAAAAAGAAGTCAACAGGTGCGATCAAGAGGAACCATTCCTATTGCAAGCGGAAATGGAAGAAGAAGAAGGAGCAGAGGATGTACGAATGTGCAACTTATGAAGGATGGATTATGAAGGACTAACAAAACAAGGGACACACTATGCCCCATGAGGCATGAGGAGTATAGGACAACCAAACAATGAAATGTGAAGCAGAACAGGCACATGGCTAATTCTTGAAGTGCTGATAAGGCAATGACGAAAATTTATGAAGTCAGTTTCAGACGGGCGACAAGTCGCGATGACGGTACAATAAGGTGGGTGGTACAGGTCAGTAACCACAGACAGTGCAGTGGTACCATTGTAGTTACACCGTTGTGGTTATCTGTTTTCTCGCTATAAGGTTATCGTTAACAGATTGTATCCCGTGCTCGAGTCAAACATATCAAGTCAAAGCCTGGGTTCTCATGTTATCTGCTATACAAGCGGTTATTTATATGAAAAGCCCAGAGTACTATGTAACAACTGTCAGATTGGTTGCGAAATAAATGTTGTGGTGACAAAGCACATTGAAAACATGTCTGCCTCACGATTGGTCTCACACGATTCGTATAGTGCTGTCAAGTCTAATTCCCTATTAAATACGTATTATCCTTAACGTCAAGACTCGGAGGTGTAAAATTATTGTCAATTGTGTTTCTTTCCACACTCGCAGTCATTATTAATGTACTAATTACGTTTCGACTGTAACATATATCGTTGTCTTCGAGCGAGGTAAGAAAATTTAAAAATTCTTTTGAACAATAATCAGATAAAATGTCAAAATATTAAAAAACATTTACAGGCATTGCACAAATGCAATGCATAGAGAAGGACATTGAAAATGCTTCAATAAACCTAAAAATTATATATATTTATTTTTCTTCATTTACCAATGTACAGATTATAAGTTAAATATAGTCGCATTCATAAGAGCGGACGCATTCACCAATCATCCATGTTGATTTTGCGCTTTTTCTCAGGCTGTTCATCACATTTCTCTTCCGAAGACGTCTGATCCTCTTGGAATGTAAATCGCGACAATACTTTACGAGGTCCTGCTTTATTAATCTTGTCCATTCGTTCAAACTTATCTAAGACTAGCGTCTCGACGAACATATCTAGAGTGATCCCCAATGATGTTAACTTAAAACCAGCAACTTTCAATAAGAGAACCGAATGCATATAAGCAGCAGTCTTGAGTTCCTTCCATTTGCCGCAAGTTAATGCTTGTTGGTTCTTAATTTTATACAAAGGCGCTGTAATTTTACTTGGTGTTCCGAACGAATTATACAATCTTACTCCAAATACTGCAGGCGTAATTCGATCATTCTTACCAATTTTATCGGCCGTTAATATTTTCGCTTTCGTATTCTGAACTACCTTTGCAAAATCATGCAATTTATAGCGGTCAACGGCATCAATAAAGGCAGTTGTATTGGCTACACATTTCATATTGGTAACAAACGTTTCGATAAACGCTTCCATCAACTCTTTGCTCTGCCGATTCCACCAATATTTGACAGTCGGTAACAACATATTCACACGATATTTGGCTTGAAGATGATCTAAATCCTGTATTACGTTTCTGGAGGTGAAATTTTCAGAATCGTTGATAAACAACCCGTACGCGTTAGTAGTTAGCAGTAGATGAGGCGCCTCCTTATATTGGAATTGAACGAAATGCTGGCGAACAATCGCTTTTTTCGTCAACTTAAGATGAGTTTCTTTCAGTTTGTCGACAGTAGGCCTACTAATACAGATCTTATCCTTGCACGTATTAGTAAAATCATCATAGATATCTTTTAGATTTGTTGCTGTAAAGAAAGAATCTTTACCATTATTAGGACGTAACGTATATTCGCATGGTTCGACGATCGAAGGTGATACTCGAGGTTCATCATCATCTGATTGATCAGCACTAACAAAACGACTTAAAAACATTATGGATAATTTGTTTGTTGATTCAGAACACTAATTATACTCGGGAAAAACACAATGCGTCTGTAAATTTCGTTCGCTTTTCAATTTTGAACTATCGAGTGTGCTTATTTGATCAATTAACGATGTAATGGCGGTTAAATCGTCATTATCTGTGATATTTTTACACGTTGGTGCATTATTTAACCATAGTAACATATGACAATGAGGGCTACCTCTATGTTGGAATTCGATAGGCTTGAAATAATCAACTACGTAATGATCTCCGAACACGCCATTTGGTTTTTTAAACGCGTTAATAAAGGTCGACACAAATTTATCGAAATACAAGCAGCACAAAACTGGATCGTTGTTTACCAATTCTGCTCGATTTGTGCTCGAAATGCCGTCAAGTATCGCTGGATCTATCGGCACGTCTACTGGTATACCTTCTTGAAAGATATAAATAGATTCTAAGAGATGAGGCCAATGTATTTCTGAAGCGCTCAATGTGAGAAATATGGTAGGTTTGCCTAATTGTCGCATCATACTGAATAATTCCACTTTACGCTGATGCCAATATTGGATTGAGTTCGGTATGTTTCTCACGACGCTTCATTTTTTAGCAGCAAGCTCTTAAAAAACTCGGTATCTTCCAGATCTCGTTTTGATACGCTGTTGATTTGATTATTATTTGCTCGAAACGCTAAGTTTACATTCGCTATGATTATCAAACGCAGCACTTTAGCATCCATATACAAGATATGATCAGATTTTACACCTCTCCGATCCCGTCTACGTATTTCGCTACTAGCTATCATGAATGGTGTGGCTCGACAAGTAAACCGCCGTTTCACACCATAATATATCGCTGGGAATGATAACTCTTCTGCATCTTCATCGAATGCGACCGATAATGGTTGATTATTTTTTCCAGGGGCTAGATGTAAAATCAAATATTCAGACCAGAATAAGGTATGCTGCTGCAATTTGATGTACTCTTCGCCAGTTACATCTCGCTGTATGCTTGTTATTTTGCTATTAGATTGATTTATGCGAGACAATAAGTCTTTCCATTCTACTTGCTGTCGTTCTTGATCCTCGCCTTCATCCTCACTAGACGCACTGCTTTCATTTTCAGGCTCATTATTGAAGAACTTGTCATTAATTGTGATGTTATAATATCTGAATAGCCCAGTCGTCAACAGATGCCTTAACCAGAGCTTTAATTTACTTTTAGAAACCAGTCCTCGCATATAAGAACTTTTATTGATTATGTGCTTCTTAAGGCAAACGTTGAACGCCAAATCGTCATTCAACATGCGAGGCAATTGCAGAGTAGTGGTATCAAGGTTTATCGGTACGTTTGACTTGTCCAATTATAGGTTTAGCGCCAGCAAAGTATGATATGTTACGAATGTGCATGAATGGAAGGCGCGGCGATATCAAACGTTCCTCTATTGGCGTTAGTTCAGGTAAATTCTCTGGTATTTGTGGGTAATTAAAGCCGTTGATTGTCGCATAAGGTGGCAACCTGTTCTTCTTTAGGCATCTGTAGCAATTGTGGCATACTTTGGATTTGTCAAGAATATTATAACCATGTTTATTTAGTATTTCTATAACGTCTGCGTGTCCAGTAACGTCTTTTAAGCTTTTAGTCCACCAAATTTGTTCACAAACAAAGCAGTAGTCGTTCAAATTGTCATTATAAAAGTGCGTTTCAATATATCTTGCTAAATTACTCAATTGCTTCTCTTCACATTCTTCCTGTTCATTGCTCATCATCTTTGCTTTTTTCTTACGTTCTCGATACCGTTTATCATTTTTGCGTTTTCGTTGCAGGCGTTCAGATTCAGTTAGTAGAGTTCTGACCAAACCTTCCTGTTCATTGCTCTTCATCTTTGCTTCTTTCTTACGTTCTCGATATCGTTTTTGATTTTCTCGTTTTCGTTGCAGACGTTCAGATTCAGTTAGTGGAGTTTTGACCAAACCTTGCTCAATTTTCTGTACTTTTTGCTTCTTTTTCCACTCTCGGCAATATTCGACCTTTCGTTTTCGACGTTCTGCTTCCAATTGTAGCTTTTCCACCAAATTAGTTCCTTCTACACTCGAATCGGTGGAAGTCTGAGCCATACTTCCACTCGCTTCCTCCTGATCCATCGCTCCGTAATAAATTCTTGTCTGATGTACTACCTTAAGATAAATTTAAGGGGATATGGCACTGAAACTCACCAAAAAATTCAAAATTTTCTACGTTATTGACAACAGAGAAGTAGTTTCTATGGAAACTCACCGGTTCCCATTTTCGATCACGCACCAGCGATCGGCCGCAAATGTGCGAAACGTCTTTATAAACATTTTCAATGTTAAAACACTGTCAAATGTCAAATCATGAATAACACAAATTAAAATATATTACTAGTCATGTTAGTTTTATTAGTAGCTATCTTAACACCGACTTTGTCACCACTTATTGCAAAACTGCTAGTCATTTCGCTCCGGACGAGGCCTTTCGGTGTTTTCACCATCTTCAGGTCTTAAACGAAGACACACCGAAAGGGCTCGTCGAGAACGAAGCGACTAGCAGCTTTGCAATAAGTGGTCACAACGTTAGTAAAATATATTAAACCTAGATAGTCGTTTATTATTATATTAAAATGGGAATTATAACCCAGTTACCTTGTATGAAGTTTGTCTCGTTGAGGTGGCAATCTGTACACACTTGATTTCCAAACACAAAACGTGAAAACTTCCAACAGAGGCCGTAATCTTTTTAAATTATACAATTTATAAAAGTAATTTTCAATGTATCAGGGAGAGAAACAACATTTTATTTAACAACAAATGTCATAATTTCAAATTATTTCATTAACACATTAAATGTTCGTCATTTTCTAGCTTTGCTTCTTCATTGTCTGCTTCAAATGCGTTTACAAATAGAAACATACATCGTTTCTCTCCATATGTACATTTCCTTAACTTCCATTAAATTCTCAATCAAAGTGCTTTTCCTGAGCTATGAAACTGTTTCCGTACTATTTCAGCACATTTCGTCATTGCATGACAGTAGGAACAACACACTCTTACCAATCAGTTGTTATAATCAGCCACCAGTATAAGTGCAGTACTGTGCCCGTCTGCAGTTCGTCTGGGCTCTTCTGTTGTGTTTTCGTCAGTGGTGAAAAGTAGATTCCATGTTGTTTCGTCATTGCACGACAGTCGGAACACACACTCTTACCAATCAGTTGTTATAATCAGCGACCAGCATAAGTGCAGTACTGTGCCCGTCTGCAGTTCGTCGGGGCTCTTCTGTTGTGTTTTCGTCAGTGGCGAATATTAGATTCCATGTTGTTTCGTCATTGCAGTCGGAGAACACACCTGTCTGCAGTTCGGGGCTCTTATTTTATGTGTTTTCCTTTTGACTTATCCCCGAACTGCTCACCAGAAGCTTCATGCTCAATTACAGTTGTCCAAAATAGGACGTGTGTGTGGGTGTGTGTGTGAGGGTGTTGGATGTGTATGTGGGTTATTGGATAGTGTAGTTAACTCCGCCTTCCTCCGTCCTCCCCCTCCTCCTCCTCCACCCTCCGTCCTGCGTCCTGCGTCCTGCGTCCTGCGTCCTGCGTCCTGCGTCCTGCGTCCTGCGTCCTGCGTCCTGCGTCCTGCGTCCTGCGTCCTGCGTCCTGCGTCTAACGTGCGCCTCTGAAGATCTGTAAATAGAATCAACACAGTCGGGTGAAGCAATTATAATATCCGCCTTCCACCACGTTAAGTAATACTGTGTATAGTTTACTTTATACATGTATTTGAAACACACACACGCGCGCAACCACTGATTCGAATTTCCTCGACCTTTTCACTCGGCCATAACTCTATATAACTTTATTTACGAGTCTTATGAGAGGGGGAAGCCCAGACAAGAGTATGTGGCTGAGATAGGAAAGGAAGAAGGTATGTGGTATTTAAGAGACTGATTAAGAAAGGGAAGAAACTGCAAGCTCAACAACCTCAGGGTTGAGGACAAGAAGAGGAGGCGGTAAATAACAAACACAAGGCTTATGGGCATGAGATGTAAAGTTTGTCTTTCCTGAAACGCCTTACATGTAGAGACCGCAACGTATTCAATGTAGCATTGGAGGTCGGTGCTATAAGGCTATGAAAAAGGAGAGTGAGGGAGAGACTCAGAGAGAGGGGCAAACATACACATCCAAATTACCAGCTGTTGTTGGGAAGTGGCCTTACTAAATTGTTGTAAAGGTTGCTAGATTTGTGGCAAACCAAACGAGACACCGCGGTGACGGCTCGTTGGTAAAAAGTGTAGAGACATGATCGATGATATCTCAGAAACAGTGAAAAGGGCAAGACTCACTCTCAAAAGGGGAGCAATGCACTAGAAATATGGAACCATTCAAATATAGCGAGAAGGCAGTTCTGAATTTGTTGTTGATGATGGAAATTTTATACTGCATTATTGTACATATTCTCGTCGTTAAGCATGTCTCTTTTAATTAATCTTTCCCTTTTGCTGCTCGCCAGTTCATTCTACAGAGTGATGGCCTATTATCCTAAATTATACCTACAGAATAACTAACCTCCGATACATATATACCTCCGATGGTCTGTTCCAGGAGACTACTGTATTTGCCACCGTTATAGCACTAGTGCGGTCACAGAACGTCATGAATTTGTTTACAGATCGAAGCTGCAATTTATTGTAGCTTTTGATCATTTCCTACAGTAAACATATCAAAACCTGTCTCTGCATTCTTCACATAGTTGCATACTAATTGGTGTCAACGTTATGTCAACTGACCCAATACTGCCAGTTAATATTTAACACCAATAGGTCTGTTATAGCCTATACCACTGGTTTTATTCCTCATACTACGAATTAAGCGTCTATAAACTAGAAGAGTAATTACTAGCCCATTAAACTTCACAAGTTAAATTTTTATCCGTATTAAACAATAGCTTACAAATTTATTATTTAATCCAAACATTAACTTACCGTCTTGTCGTACATGAAGGTATTTATTACCTTCACAAGGCGATCCTCAAAGACAAGGCCATCTCCAAGCTTGTAACAGTAGGTGGCATAAAGCTTCGTAGACCTCTGCCAACAACAAAAGTGTCATCATGATAAGTAAGATATTGGTAATTAATTGTGCAGTACAAACTTACCCCCCAAAATGTGTAAGCTACTGGGTGTGTTTTCAAACAGTTTACTAATTTCACTTCAACACTGTGTCTGAATATTTGTCCGGCAGTCAGACTAAATGTTTTAAACAAAGTCCATGTGTCTGAAAGTATTAGGAAAATTGAAGACTCAGTGTTCTGAGACTGTAAAATGTCAAAGGCTTATCATTCAGGGCGATTATATTGCTAACAACCTTTTCAGAGTTATCCTCATTAATTCGTTAGAATTTAGAGGAAAGTGATGACACTCAAGTTTTGCAGATAATTTGCAAGACGATAAACCAAAGAAGCGAGGTTTATGTTTTGTGAATATTACGAAGGGCAACATAGAAGGGTCCTAAAGATCGTCTTCTTATTTTAAAAGGATTAGGTGATATCAACTGTCTCGATTAGGAGAGTCAAGCTTTCTTCATTTCCCGGGAGGTTGCTTTCCTTGGGCTTATAAAGGAGTACTCGTACTTGCCTGGACAACCTATCAGCCGTCGTTCGGCCTAGATGATGAACTCGATATCCCTCGATCACTTTACTCGGTAAGAAAATATTTAGTTTCCAGCGAATACCTTCATTACGTAATCATTTGGTCGTGTGCATTCCTTTACAGGAGTCAGAAATCTCATCTCATCTCGGATGCTTGAATCCTGTTCATATCCCTTTGTGTCACTATGCAGTTCTCAGACCCATGTAAGACACTAAGAACTGCCATAACTTTATAAATCTGAATGGGCTCTTCTTTGTTGTTTCCCTACCTATAATATTTTGTATCGCACTACAGTTTAAATCCAACTTGGCAAGTTTGGGGTTTACGTAACTACTGTTGCCGTAGGTGACGTCATATTCCATACATAACAGCGGAAGTGGGATACTTGTTCAATTGTTGCCCCACTTATTACTGTCTTAGATCTGAGGATCCTTTCTTCTAAAGTCCATCACCATGGTTTCAGTTGTAGGGATTCCATGTTTTATTTAGGGGCGACATTCCCAAGAAGTAATATTGACTTTTGAACACTTTGCTTCACTCTCCTCAGTAACAATCTGATCATCAAAAAGATGTATATCGAAACAATTTTTCTTACTAGCACATTACTTATTCCCAACAATTTCTCTATTGTCCCATAAAAACTTGTGTTATTCATTCCAAACATGCTTTGCTAATTATAACATACTACACTTGCCTTCTTTAAAATTTTCCCTTTGCTTTGCGAGGCCGACGTCCTGTTTCATCAAGATACAGCTTCCCACATTCACAGGCTTCTCACATAATTTTTGGGGGGATTCTAATTAGGTAACTTTACTCTTTATTTTACAAATTATGTTACCCATGGCTTTTTTGGTAGGGAAAAGCAGGCTAAAGTCTATATTTAAAAGTAATACTCTTAGTTCTTTCTGAGATATCTCTAACACACGGCATAACTAATGATAATACTCCAATTGTCCATCGTAAGTTGGACAATTGAAGTCAGACCGTATTCCACTCATGCCAGCATATCAACATCGTGATGAGACGACCATCCGTATAAAATATATTAATATCACTATATGTGTAGACATAATATATTTATGTTTAGATTTAGATTTAGATTTAATCCTTATTCTACATTAGGCTATACAATAGTATAGAAATATGTGCAAAAGGTACAAAACAATAAACAAATAAAATACAATGGGTTACATAATACATAACACTATTATTTATAAAGAATTAATGTATTTTCATTTGGAGTGTCACTGACTTAATAAATTAAAACTCTTAACTTGTATACCGTTGATTGAGACCTCCCTAGCAATGTGGAAGTTCTTACCGTCTTAAGCAGATGTGGCAACTGCTAGATAAAAACGTACTGAAATGCAACATAACTTTTTATACTTCTTAAAAACAAATTGCAAAAGCCTTTAACAGTATCACACTTTAATAGAACCCACTCTAAACCAAAGTACCTTGTTATTAATATTATTTTTATTTTATTTTGTGTAAATTAACATTGTTAACATAATTACACTATTTGTATTTTACTATATATAAATTAAATTTATTCTTGATCAAAATATTCCCTTACAAAAAAAAAACTTCTTCCAGTGACAATAACTAATTTTTAAGCAATATAAACGTTAAGTAAGTGGTGTGGTTTTATGATGTAGTACAACTTTTAAAAAACTAGGTACTTTTGGAGCTTAAAAAAAATCAACAAAACACACCTGCAAACTTGATATATTTGTCTCACTAGACGTGGGACAAATATACAACCAAAAGCTTGTTATCTTTTTCGAAAATCGTGACCATAGACTTTTATACCATCTCTTAAATAATCCCTTCTAACATAGAAGGTCGTGAAGTTCGATAAATAAATAAATGGTGTTAAGGAAGTTTTTCCAGTGTCTGAATAATAATAAAGAAGATTCATATATTTTTGAACCACTTAATATTCTAATGATCTTCCCCTGCGCCGTTACTAAAGACTGGTAATTAAAAAGTAAGTGCCTGGGCAAGCGTATTGAAAATTTATAATTGAAAGATAGACATAATCGATGAATTTACCTTGAGTAGAACAATATTATCTGGAGGCTGTGTTCACATACTTTTACTTCCATATTCCTTAAGGAATGGAAGTATGGTGATGGCACTCAAAACATGAAAAAAAGTCGTTTTCCGAAAAGTGTCTGTGTGTGTGTCTGTCTGTGTGTGTGTCTGTGTGTGTGTCTGTAGATTTTTTTTCTATGGCAAACGATAACTCCCGCAAATTCAAACAGAATCAAATAATTTTTTGCATACAGCCCTGATTTGTAGAGTACTCACGACCTATTGTTTTTGGTGAAGATCGGTTGAGGGAAAGGGGTAGTTTACCGGCAACGGTTTTTTTTTATCAAGGAAAATTTTTTTTTTTGGCAAACGATAACAGCCGCAAATTCAAACAGAATCAAATAATGTTTCGCATACAGCCCTGAATTGTAGAGTTCTCTCAAGACCTATTGTTTTTGGTGAAGATCGGTTAAGGGAAAGGGGTAGTTTACCTGTAACATTTTATGTTTTAACAAGGGTATTTACTATGGCAAACGATAACAGCCGCAAATTCAAACAGAATCAAACGATTATTTGTATACAGCCCTAAATTTTAGAGTTCTCAAGGCGTACTGTTTTTGGTGAAGATCGGTTAAGGGAAAGGGGTAGTTTACCTACAACGTTTTTTTAACAAGGGTATTTTCTATGGCAAACGATAACAGCCGCAAATTCAAACAGAATCAAATAATGTTTCGCATACAGCCCTGATTTGTAGAGTACTCAAGACCTATTGTTTTTGGTGAAGATCGGTTGAGGGGAAGGGGTAGTTTACTTGCAACGTTTTTTATCAAGCGTATTTTCTATGGCAAACGATAACTGCCGCAAATTCAAACAGAATCAAATAATTTTTTGCATACGTCAGTGAATTGTAGAGGACTCAAGGCCATTAGATTTTGGTGAAGATCGGTTAAGGGGAAGGGGTAGTTTACCTGCAACCTTTTACGTTTTAACAAGAGTAAAGTACTTGAAAATTCATTTAAACTTTTTCAAACAATGGTAATTGTTGAAAATAAAATAATTTTGTTGCCAGGCAATAAAATTATAATTTTTTCATTTTAATGTAAATTATGTATATATTAGAAAATATATCGTGCTTGGCAGGCAAGCATATTTCAGATTATAAATCTTAGAATATGGAAGTCATGTATGGTTCTCCATACCGATATTTTAGTTTTGGAATATAGGCTTTTCAGTTTATATATATATATATATATATATATATATATATATAAACTCTAAAATACTTAATATATTGCACCTACAACGTTACAATAACATCAACATGACTTACCAACAAGACGTCGGTGTATACGCGCTCGTACCGGACCAGGAAGGTCTCGTAGTGGACCTGCTTCTGCAAACATAAATTAATTTGTTAATAAGTTAAAGAACTAAATATATGAGTTTTTATAAAGAAAATGTTATGACTCTAAAGAAAAGTAATAAAATTAGACAGGTTTTATTTCCAAGTTTAGCTGTCAGTAGGCAGTCTTTTTCAAGATGAACGTTATCTGGACTGAAGCCGTAGGGTGAGAGACTATTTCAGCCAATAAAATTGGCTACAATCAATCTTAATTGATTTTATTCCTCGTAGGATAAAATTCAGTCTTGCTCTGAACTCAATATCGCGTGGTCGTGCTTCTGGTTTATGACGATAGGTCTACCAAAAGCGTATGAGTACAAGTCAGAAAGTTCGCTAGTAAATTAGACATCGAGTACTAATTCGATAGAGTACAAGATTGTCCGCATAGAAGCACCCAACCCGAGAACGACCCTGAACGCCGGAGAGTAGGAGGATATCCCGACGGTATCCTGAAGGAACAACGGTAGCTGTTTGCCATGACCGGAGCATTATCATCGCATCGTCCATCGTAAAGGGAAGTGAAATCATTTATATAAACTTCATTAAAAACAGTCATAAACTAAAAGACAAAAAAACTTGTATAAATTAAAATTTTATGTAATTAGAGAAAATTATCTATCGGAAAAAAATTATTTTAAGTTTGTAAAAAATAGATCAACAAAACCAGTCAATTAATTTTATTTTGTTATCAGAAACAATAGTAAAGTATTATTGAAATTAAAAAAAAAAAAAACCTTTAATAAAAGTTTCTTGCAGCAATGATATAATATTGTGATATTATTCTATATACATATAATAAGAAACTACGTTAAATATATATTAGAAGTTACCTGTTTGTAATAACCCTTAAAAACAAAACCTGTTACAAATGCCCACAATTATTTATCTGTACCTGTGTATTTATAGTTTCCTGTCTAAAATTAGTTGCCTGTGTGTACATGTTTCATAAATACATTTCATATATATATAAAATAACACTGTACGCTTGTAATACAATTCCGCACTATGTTTTCATTTGATTTATTGTAAAGACTTTTGTTTCTCTTTGACCATCGATTCTTATATTGGTGAAGATGACTACGTACTGCCTTCCCCACTTCCTCTTCAGTGCCGTCTTCTTCATTTTGCTATGACGTCCTGCTACCGCACTACCAGTTACTTGCTCCACGAATTGTTTCCTTGCCTTCCTCTGTAGTTCTTCCCTCCATGTTTACCTTCCATAATGTTTACGAGGTATGTATTGTACCTTACTAGGTGTCCAATCCAATTTTTTCCCTCTTGTTAGGTGTTTTTGCTCAAATTTATCAATGTGGTCAAACATTTCACCTTCCGCGTTGGCCTCTAAATATCTACAAACACGGCTCAGCAACGAAAGCACATCGGATATAAGAACTCGGTAAATTTTCACTGTCATGTTCATCGGCACTCTCATCACTTTCACAGTTTTTAACCTGCACTTTTAACACGTTCCTTACTTAGTTTATTCAAAATCTCTACATCCAAGGCTTTTATTTACATGAAGTATTATGGAGCCGTTTTCAACATCAAACCTCAGAATTCTCTAGTCTGTCCTTTTCTCTCTCTCTTACCAATTGTCCACGTCTTCGATCAGTACAGAGCCACACTCGACACAAAACGTTTGACAAACTTTCCTGGCTGCAATGCTGACACTGTTTGATGTAAGATTTAATTATTGTTGAAGGCCGCTTTAAGTTGACCTGTTCTAGTGTTCTTTTCATTACTATGCTTTATAAGTACTTGAAGCCATTAGCCTGTCTCGGTTTTGGACCATAGATTTGTATACCAAAC